>JABWPP010000050.1:38489665-39089665 GCA_016920855.1 Puya raimondii
CATCTAACCTAATCAAACAATAGCAAACCTCTGTATCACAAGCACAAATCTCATATTACAATCAGCTAACATGTACATTACCACCACAATCACCGCACATACCTGAATGTATAGTTTATTCTGTGAAGCATGAAACAATTCGAGCCCGAACTCCACAAGTTCCTTCACATCTTCCAGAGAAATCTCACTCTTCGCTCTCACAAACCTATCAAAATCAAAAATTTACACTTCAAATGAAGCTCAAACTAGCTAAAAGCTCCATCGGATCTCCAAACAACTAAAAACTGAGCAAAAGAAGCGGCTTTGGCAATCTAAACCCGACGAAAGTAAGAAAATGAGCTCGACTCGCGAACTTTGCGAATAAGATACTGAGAGATCATCCAATTTGTGATTAAAACGAAAAACGATGAAAATGATGAATCAAACCGAGCACGAAGCTCACAACACACAGAGATCACTAAAACAAGTAGAAATTGAGCACAATAAGCAGAACCGAGCGATCTAAAACCCTGAAAACGCATCAAATCGAGAGGAAGAGGGCGGAATCGGCTCACAGGTCAACGACGGAGATCCACTTGAGGGAGGAGTAGACCGAGTCGGGATCCTCCGGGCGCCACGTTCCCTTTACGGATCGGACGACGGAGGCGAATGACTCCGCCTCCCTCTTCGTCTCCTCCGCCACCGGAGGGGGCAACCACGCGTTGTAGAGGTGCATCTCCTCCTCCTCCTTCGTCATCGTCGTCGTCGTCGTCGTCGTCTTCTTCTTCGCCCTCCTCTCTCTCTCTCTCTCTCTCTCTCTCTCTCTCTCTCTCTCTGGGCGGAGTGATGAGAATGAGAATGGAGATGGACGTTTATATACCTTCTCCCCTTCCCACTTTCTTCTTCCCCAAGAGAGAGAGAGAGAGAGAGAGAGAGAGAGGCGTGGACCGTCGCTCGCGACTCCCGAGCTGTGACGAGAAAGTGTTGCGTGAACCTGGTCTACGAGCTTGCATGGAGCTGCTCTTGGTCTACCACGTCACCTGTGGACCGCTTCCTGTGTACCACTGCCACGATAGAACAGGAGCCATTTAAGCCGGCCAATAAATACTGCCAAGTTAAAATAAAAAATTTAAAATTCAATCTCACCATTTAAAGAAAAAAAATTATTTGTAAGTGAAATATTGATTTGTTCAGTGTTTTCCAAGACTTTTTTTTTAACAATATTCATAGTTTTAATGTAATAAAAAAATGAGAAAAATATAATTTTATAATTTTCCACTAGTAGAGATAATGTAGAGAAGACTAATAAAATTATTATTGAGCAATTTCTTTCGTGGTCTATAATGAATTGGTAGTCTCCATTAAGAAAACACAAATTATATCTTAATCTCACGATTATGTGATAGACTCGTTGAATTATTTATAGCTTAGTCTGAAATTTGAGTCATCAATTGATAAATATCTTCGTCAAATTATTAAGACCTTTAAAAAATAATATTATTATCGAAGATTAATTGAAGAAGCTCGTCTTTTACTTGTATTTATCTGTCATCATTATTGTTGGAGGAGCTCAGTCGTCTATTTTTTATTAATGCTATTATTGTCCTATATCCCGACTGTTTTTTTATTTTTTGGCTCTCACGTGATAATAATAAAAATTCAGAAAATATATATATTTTTTTAGTTGACAAAGAGGCCTAATTAAGAAAATTTGATTGGGCAATAAGTATAAATCAAAGGGAAAAAAAAAGTTAAGGGAGCAATTTTATAATCGGGAATAGTACGAGGTCTCCATACATTTTTGTCAATAGATAGACCCGGTCCAGTGAACCGGTCACAAGCAACGTGCCGCGTGGGCCGGCCTACGGTGCACCTTCGTTGCTGCGCCTACGCTGACGTCGCTCATTGTGGACCGTCGACGAACGGTTACGGGGACCGTTAATCGGACGGTGAAGATTGCATGATCATTGGTGATGAACACCTGCGGATTGGACGGTTTGGATGAACTCGGTGTGAACGGGTGGATTTAAATGGCCTGTGATCGTCACAGCGACGGTCCAATCAATAGCCGTTGTTGGGTTTAAGGATAAGCTTTAACTAATTGTACCAATTACTTTTAACTTTTAAGGCGATAAAAAATATATAAAATTGTCATCACAATTTTAATAATACTAAGAAACTATACAAAATTTATTTTTTTATTTATTTTTTAAAATCTTCTTAGGAGTAGTTTTGCTGTCACAAATATATCGTTCGTGTAGAATTTCATTTTTTATAAATTCGAATGATAATTTTAATGAGCCTAACGTTTATGTCAATTTGATCATAAATTAAAAGAAGATGATTATTAACTTAAGACATTGAATATCTTTTTAGATCATTTAGGTTGAATAAAGAGAACTCAAAATTGTTCTCTTTGTATGTTAGGGAGTGTTTTAAAGTCCTAATAGAAGAATATAGTTAAAGTTAATTATTTGGTGAAAGGATTTGCATGAATAGTAGACATATTTGGAATTATCTAAATAATGATAGATTTGGACGTTTTTGGTTTGTGGAAATAATAATGTTTTTAATTTGATCGCATTTTTTTTTATTTTGCTATTTAATCCTAGTTCGAATAGGTTAAACTAGATCTAATATTCATATAAATATTTAATATTTTGAGTCTGAGTCAGAAACTGAACCTTTTGGAAGAGATCCTTTAGTGCTTTTTTTTTTTGGCCCAATTAGTTTCAATTTGAAAATAGATTTAAGTTAAGGACTTTAGACAAATTACGTTGTTTTTTTTTGTAAATAATATCACCTTGTACATGCACATATTGCAATGAGATGTTTAAAAAAAGAATAATATCATATGCAATGGGTCACTTTTTTCAACAAAAATAGAAAATCTCATCGCTATATACTTTCGCGCTAAACGTGTGAATATAATTCAAGTTTCCAATCAAAATTGAGCGTTAATTTCGTAAATTTTTACATTAAATTTTGCTTTCCTTTTTTTCCTTGTGTGTGGAGAAAGATTTGAATTGTAGAACTGTTCATTACGAAGGTTTTGAGGTATTTTAACCATTAGTAAATGTGCAGATTATACACAGATTTAATTACGAATTAAAAGAAAAAGAAAAAGAAACTTCACCAAATTATTTCTAAAACACATTTGAAACAAACTAAAAGACAATTCCAATCCCAGGGTCTAATGTACACTAGACAACAACACAAACCTTGGTTCCTCATCTCCCCTCTACATTTAGTATTATCCTCTTCTTCTTCTTCTTCTTCTTCTTTTTTCCTGTACAATCTTTAACCAATGCCTAATATTTGGCACACTAATAAATTAAGAGAACAAGGATTAATAGGAGATCATTTACAGCTCAATAATACAGAGTTTACAACGTGCATTAATAGACGGATGTTGGACGATTCGGCGGGTGTGATAGTCGGGAGTGATCTTTGGTGACCAAGCATGTTGTAGACTTGCTCGAATATCGGCCGTACGTGTAGTGAGATCATCGGGTCCGCCGGATTGATCGCGACAGCAACATCCGTCATCCACGCGACCTTCCGGGATGTGTCGTTGGCGATATCACACGCTAGCTGCTGCAGAAGGGCTAGAAGAACTCCTTGGTTTAGATGGAGAGGTACCGTGGAACATATTTTCCGCAAATCAACCTGGAAAAAAAAAATGGAAGAGATAAGCGAATTATACATCAAAAAAGCAGATAGTTCGGCGTGAAAACATATTCCTACAGTGGAGACTTTCATAATTGTTGACGACGGATATGAACTTCTTCATTTACATGTTTTGTTTTTAAATGATAAGTTCCGTCAAACTTATCAGTCTCTTCAAATTGTTACAGATTATTTTGTTTAATTTTCAGAGAACCAAGTAAAAACATTACAAAGCACGTTAAGCCACAACGAAGTTATCGGAAATAAACTACGTTAGTTGATGGTTCAGATCCAAAAACCTCAAGCGCATAGATCTTCTTATTTGGGTGAGTTAATATTTTTTGCTGTGTATTTGAGGGAAGAGGGGTAGGATACCTGAGAACATAACCAAGACACTATGGAGACATCGCTTCTTTGAAGAGCGGACATGAAAGCTTCCTCGTACTTGTGTTCGGAGACCAGTCTACTTAACTCCCTTTTTGGGTCCAGTGGCGTCTCAGCCTGATGAATAGACAAGGCGTGCTAATATACATTGGCATATCACACAAGGGCCTAATTTTTGCAAATTATAATATACATAGAGAATAAGGTCAAATATCACTCTGCTCATAGGTCATCATGGGTTAAAATGTTGGTTGAAAAAATTCTGGGTCTAATATGAAAATAACGATGCTTATAGCGAGTTTCTTGCATTTTAGCTAATGAATAAGGAGAGGAAGGAGAGAAAAAAATGGAAACCGATTAGTACCGTCTCAGGACGAGCGGATATATGGCCATTGTTCGTCTGCACAGCAATGGGGTTTAGTGCTTTGGTGTTTCCTGCTGCAACAAGAGCCAAAAGCTTGTGCTGGCCATCAACTAACTCAGCAGTGAAACTTTGGGTAATTGATGATGCAGAATTAATAGCATCCTGCAGAAGACGAGCAAAATTAGGTTAATAAGCATTAGTTACTGAACTAGTTGAAATATAATAATGAGATATTTATATATGTATCCCTGCAAGATCTGAATTTTCGTACATCCCGTGAAAAACTTAAATTTTCATACCTTGAAAAATACCCATCTTTGAAAGACTCGTTCTAAAACGAAACCAGTTATTTCCTGAAATTTGATGACCCCACACAACTTAGGGCATCTTTTGTAAGAAACTGACTATTGAGAGTGTGCATGCAAATATATGGTTTTGGTTTTCCATGGATACATGTAGAAGGCCCTAGATAATAATAGCTCAAAGTAGAGTTATTCACAGTAAAAACTTTGCGCTTACCCTTAAAGCGATTGCAAGTGGAGTATGTGCCGCCTCAAGTTGCTGCTGAGCAGCAGTAGCACGTTCAGACATGCCTTTCTGGAATGCTGCATCGATTTGCTCAAACGTCGTTTTGCAAGCTTGCTCAAATGCAGGAACAACTGATGATTCCAAAGAAGATTTTAATGCATCCTGTGTGTGAATGAATAGAAACAATGACCTTTAGAGACTAATTAGACATCTCCATAAAAGAGAGCAGTTAGTGTGTAGTTACTGTAAGAAAGAATTTTCAGCACATGAGATGAAAAAGATTAATGCTTTTCTTAGTTCGCCAAAAATGCAAAGCATTAGAACAAATGGTTTTAACCCAGAGAATTAGATAATTAAGGGCCGCTAGACCCTGTTAGAGCTTCTATAGAAGTTTTGTTTGAGTAAAGCTGTTTGAAGAAACAATGATAGCTTTTTCATTAAAATCTCCACTAAAGTTTCTCACTGTTCTTTCCACCACTGCAAAACTACACACTAGTTGTTAACCATCCGAACATTTTCTACAAGCCTATACTTTTCTAGAGGAGAAAGAAGCTATTCCAGAAAGTAGGGAATTTGTCAGAATCCACGAAACCAAGACACACAAATAGAATTTTTTGTAAAGCTATAGCACCTGAAGAGTTTGTTTGCCTGACGTTTGAAATTGTGTTTGGATTTGCCTTGTGAGCGAAACTTCAAGTTTTGAATTCAAGGATTTGTCCAACTGATTCACCGCCTTATCCACCACCCCTCTCTGAAAAGAAAGGATCAATGAGACCAAATGTTTCATAAAAGAGATTTTCCTATATCACTAAATTAAAGCTGAGACATCAGACATGAACACAATTTAAACAAAACCTGAAACGAATCCGCTACAGTAGAAGATATAGCCTTCTCTATAACCGGTGTGAGCGCACGAGCTACAACCGGTCCCAGAGCCGATATTTCCTTCTTTAATGCCCTCTCCAACACAGAGGGCAGATCCTTGTTAATACAGTTTGTGATTACATTAGCTATGTGCTGCATACGATCCTTCTCGATCTTCTCACATTTTGCATTTTCCTCTTGAAAGCGGGCCCACAAAGCATCAAAATTAGCCTTGACAGATTTTTCCATGCTCCGCCCTAACGCTGCCTCTATTCTTTTTCCTTCTTTGGCAACAGGCACAGCAACCATATCACTTAATTTCATCTGCATGTCCTTTTGCATTGTAATAAGCTGCAAGATAGCCTATGTCAACAAGTAAATAGCTAAAAAAAGCCTAGACAGGAGATACACGAACAAATTAAACTCCTTGTAAATTTCAAGGCTACATTTAGGAATATAAAAATTAGCAGTCATATCCTTGAATCACCAGGCCTCTTTTCATCTCTGCAGTTTTTAATATGGTTTGGAGTCTTTGGACAACAGTAAGGAATACGTATATCAGAGCAGAGATGACATTCCTATGATATATTTCATCGCGACTACTAATCCAGCAGAACTGTGCGTACATTCTGAGTAAACCAAGATTAGATTAATGCCAAAAGAAATCTGACACATTGTTTCTGACAAGGAAAGGATTAGCAATTAAATCCTTTTAGTCTGCACTAGCTCAACTTTGTTTAGAAAGGAAACCTTGCGAGGATCATTTGTGGTAAAAATCACAATAGACTTAATTTTTAAACTTCTCATATGAGCTACAAGTGAATTATCAAGTAACTAGTCTATTATTTACGATTCTGACTGAATGAACATATCCATGATAAATCATGTCATCTGTACAGGTTCAATCACCTGGTTAAGGGCATCTTGAACAGCCGAAATTTGGGGGAGAGCAACATCACTCGAAAAAACAATTTCTCTTTTTCCTGGTTCATTTAGTGAATCAGTAGAGTTATAAGGGCTTGAGGAGGGAGACAGTGTGCTGGGAACTTGAGACTTCTTTGCTTTCTGCTCCTCTTTATCAAATAAAAGAGAATCTGAAGCTGTAGCAACAGCATATTCTTCAAATTTCTCAGGCATGCCTTTTGAGCTGTTTTTACCTGCTTCCCGACCGGTAACAGAAGAATGTTCCAATGACTCGCTAATAGCACTATCCTCTGCAAAGCGTGATTCTTCCACACTGTGAGTGTCCGTCAAAAGTGGACCCCTATTCGCCATCTGACTATTGGATTCTAAAGATTTTGGCAATTTCTCATTATTCTCCTCTTGTAAAACTTCAGGTATTTTCCTTCCATCAAGCCCCAAATTTTCATTTGATCTACTCTTCTCCACAACTTTAACTTCCACCCCTGCCCGCTCATTGTTGTTATCAGCGACAACACCTTGAATTTTTGCTTCCTCACATTTCAGTCCATGGTTAACATGATTGTCTTCAGAAGAAGAAATGGCACCAGACAAGATCTCTGAGGGAGTTACCAGGTGTGTTGTGTTGCCGCCAACCTTAAACATCACATTAGTAGCTGGAACAAATGAAGTATCAGTTTGATCTTGACCAGCACTAGTTTCATCTTTTCCTGACTTATTATTTACAGAAGAAGCATCAGATGCACTTGTAATAATAGTGCCATGATCACCAAGTGATTGTCCTTGCTCAGAACCTTGTGAAGAGCTTTTCAGGGAAGGTAGTCTTCCTGAAGGGTCGAACAGCAAAGGAACAGGCGAGGTCGTAATTTCAGTAGCACTAGCATCTGCTGAAAGGGTACTAGTGATAGTTTTCTCATTAGCACAATTGATCGGTGAAGGTTTCGACGAAGGACTTCCTAAAGAAGGCTCAGCCACTCCTTCTGAATTGGATTTGTTAGAAATACGAGAATAAGAAGGATCTCTCTTTATTCCGGCATTATCAATTGGTGGAGGCAAACATAATGATAAATCCAGTGCGTACTGCTGAATAGCCATTGTTTGTACACAGTAAAGCTGAACCACTTGTTCCCCATCAAGAAGGCAATCACTGGTTGCAGTGAGACTCAATATAGGCATCGCAACAGTAAAGTCTGCTATATAGTCCATGCGTGTAGAAGCTGGACATGGACTGTAGTCGATATGAACTGCATATATTGCATTCTTTTTGGCATTTGCAAGTATTAGGAGGCTTGTTCGAGGCAAATTCACCACTTGATTGAAAAATGCCTCCTCAAGCTGAGACTCGGAAGTGCTTCTCAATTCTAGCGTTTGATTACACCACCATGATTCAGAATCACTCGACAATAGCCATCCTTCATCACTTGTGGAAGCCCAAATTTTCACTTCTCTGCTTAGTGGACCCTACAACATAAATTGGGGATAGTTAGATTAATTCTTAGTTCCAAGTTCACTACTCGGCATAGTGGACCCTCCAACATAAAAAGGAATAGTAAGACTAATGCATGGTTTTTTTTTCCATCCATAAAATAAACACCATATTTTGAACACCAAAATAGGAACAGAAAATAACAATAAAGAAGGGCATGACTCAAAAGTGTCAATAATAAGGAGGCCTTGCAAAATTAATAATCTGCTAGAAATCTCATAGAGTTATAAGAATTCGTACTGCCGTAACAAGATTAATGTGATCAGGCCGATCAGGTGATGTCAGAAATGCGACCGAGTTGACAGCTTGGCCATCATGTGGCCTCAGTGTAGAAAGAGCCACTGCTTTGCGTTCATCCCATATCTTTACCTGTGGTATAGACGGAAATTTACAATAAATCACAATGTTATTAAAGCATTGCAGATCATGGTCTCTTCCATAAGTTAGACATGAAAAGCTACTTAACACAGTCTAATTGCTATATTTTCTGGGAAAAATAATTTGATCTAGGAATTTCAGATGAGCTTTACTAGAACTAATTTTGCCACTTATGTAACGAAAAACCTCCTTATAGTCTCAAGCTTCACTGGCCTTCCACAAGACAAATATTATGAACAGGTAGAAAATCAATTTAACAAAAATATGTTAACATTTTCCAAGAAGGCAAGAAAGGCCACTTTCCACAACAGGATGACCAAGTACTCTAGCTGGATTTATCCAGAGATATTTCAAGTCCAAGAAAATGACGTGGCCAAAGAAAAAAAAGAAAAAAAGAAAATGGTAGTTTACGAACTTCAATTTCCTGTAAAACATACACCAAGCAATTACAGTCTAGTTAAATAGAAGTACAAACCGTGCCATCTTTTGATGCTGAAGCTAATCGAGTTGTCATCCACTGAGAAATAGATAAATCTGTCACATCTCCATCATGTTTACCAACAAGCTGCACTCCATCTATCAGTTTCTCAATAGGGCATTTAAGAGGTTCTTCAGCGCTAAATCCTTTTCCTCTCCTCACTTTTATTGTGTCAATCTTTAGCACGATGCTCCCAATCCCAACAAACAAAATCTCCTGTGAATGTAATATGAATTTTGAAACAATTAGAATTATAAGCTCAATTTGAAGCACTGATTCAAGTGATCACAAATAAATCATCAATATGACATTCAAGTTAAAGAAGGTAGCTTAACTTGTTTGTGAGAGTGCCAGCAGATTCTTGGATGATATGATTCTCCATCTCCTACAATCTGAATGGCAGTCACAATTTTTACTGTTATTTGTGGCTTGTTTTCCTTGTCGGGTCCCTCATCAATCTTCCATATAAAGACCCTCCCATCAGCACTTGCACTGCAAAGGAAACAAGAAAATCACTAAATAACAAGGACATGATAAACAAGGATACAAGCAGATGATTCACAGAAAATAACCTTGCTAGAAGTTGAACATCTTCCGCAAAGAAAGCCATGTCCGTTACCCTCTGTAGAATGATAAATTCAGCCATTATTAGAAACTGTCTAGGCTGTCCAGGAAGTTCAGATGTTTTGTATCCAACAATAGTAAAATACAAATAAAACACGCGCAGAAGTTGCATATCCGATGAGAATACAAGCAGCATTAACCTCTTGCAGGAAGCATGGAAATAACAATTGCTAACCAAGATAATGACAGAGTATGAAGACGAAATCAATCACATGATTCAAATCAGGATAGTAAAATTCACATATACTAGAGCTATGATGCTTTCGCAAGTTCAAAAAATCAGTTTCGACATTACAGTACCCGAGTTGATGATTTACACTGAACATCATCATCTAGAGAGCTTCAAGTACCTAGAAATCAAATTTCTTAAGCAGAGTAAATCTTAAACTATAGTTTATCTTAAAAGACACAAACACTTCAAAAGTTGGTTAAGAGCCGCAAAAAATGCTATAAACCTCCTAAATGAACTTCGCCATGAGTGAACTCCCAAGAGATAGTAAAAGTTGATGGGATTATACCTGAGTGTGTCCCCGGAGCAGCGATCTGAGCGCGGTGTTGATGTTGAGTACCCGAATGTTCCCGAGCTTGAGCCCATACACGATATACGACCTGTTCACCGCGATCTGTCGGCCGAGGACGAGATCAGGATCCGATGTGTACTTCGTGATCGGCGTCACCTCGAGCTGAGGCGGCTCCGCCTCCCCCTGCATCCTCCAGTCCACGTCATGCACCGCCCGTTCCCCGCCGCCGAGGCGCCGCCCCCTCGGCTTCTTCCCGCTCAGCACCCTCGCCGGCGATGGCGATGGCGGCGGCGGCGGGGTCGACGGATTCGACGGAGACGGCGGAGGTTGAGAAACCGCCGATTCGATCGGTGCGGCGGCGTGAAGGTGTTGCGTGATGCGGGCGCCGGGGCTAGGGTTAGGGTTAGGGGTTGCGGCGGGGCGGTGGAGGAAGGGGTGGTGGTGGTGGATGCTCGGCGGGGTGGCGGGGGTGTAGGAGAAGGGGCCACCAGAGGAGAGAGGCGGCGGAGACGCGGCGGAGGAGGCGAAGGGAGGCGGCGTCGGCGGCGAAGAAGTGGTGGTGGTGGTGGTGGTAGTGGTGGGGGTTTTGAGGAGCTTCGAGAGCTCGAATGGGGCGGAGGTGGTAGGGGTTCCGGGGGAGGACGCCATGGGAGGCTGCTGAGGAGCTATCGTGCCCCGGGCCGGTGGGGAAGGAGAAGGTCTTCGTAGAGAGAGAGAGAGAGAGAGAGAGAGAGAGGGCGAGGAGTGGGGAGGACGATAGTAGGAGGAGGAGGAGAGAGAAAGCGAAATAAACTAATATTTAAATTAAATAAATAGTAGTTGTTGCCTGTTGGTGAGATATAGAAATTGAAAATTTTTTAAATAAATTAAGAAACTGGGGATCCGCACCACGTGCTCTACCGTTCTCACTCCCGGGAGAAGTTTTAATCCGGTGCGTGCGCCCGGTGCATGGATTCAATATTCCGCTCGGTTCAATTAGTGCACGCACCCGGTGCACGGCTTCATCATTAGACTCTTCTAATTTTTCTTTTTTGCCCTCCATTATATCTTTACATATTTTGAGCTTTAATCAATTCAATAAAGTATAATTGTGGCTCTCTTTGGTGAGAAATTGTTGTCTAAACGTGGTCCAGACACACAAGCCTATTGGAGAGTAGTCATGTCATTTTCAACTAACCTCATCTTAGTTTTCAATTCTATCAAAATAATAGTAATTTAAAAAAAATAAAAAGAAGTATTTTGTAAATGATTGACCATAACCATTTTATAGCCCATGTGGTGTACTAACTAAGTATAAGTAATTTGAATATTTTTGATCAAGAATTAGCACATAGATGAAAAAGGAGGATGATTAGTCTACGGCTGATGTGGTGGATGTGGTCCACCCTGAAATAAATCTCACTTCTCGACGTGGCCTTTGGTATAAGGATCAAAATCCCAACCGTTCGATCTAGACTTATTAGACGCATGCAAACTCCTATGGCTTCGCCCGCATAAAAGCATCTTCTCTCCAACACATACGAAATGATAAAAAAAAAAAAAAGCACCCAATAAAATTCCCCCGAACGAATCTCTCCCTCCCTAACTCCTCGTCTTCCTCACCCTCGCCCTCGCCCTCACTTACTGCTTCTTTGTAACGCTCTCACCACTAATTAAAGAATTGCGAAGATGTGCTGCAGGAGCAAGGCTTGCTGCTTATGCTTCGTGCTGCTTCTAGCAATTCTCGTGATCGGGTTGATCTTCGGCTTCGGCGTCTTCTCCCGCGGTTTCCACAAGCTCAAAAACACCTTCCACCTCCACCACCACCACCACCTCTATTAGGCTTTTCCCTTTTTTTCATTTTAAATCTCTGTAATAATGATTTCTTATTCTCTGCTTCTCATGTTCTAATAATTAATGTGATGGCGCAGAGAGATGTCTTATTATTATTAGTGTCGTAATTGTTTTTTTTTCAGTATAAATTTTATGTAATATAGCTGATAACCAGTTGCTCGTAAATAAATAAATGAATATAGTAAAAGAAAATACAAAACCAGCTTAAAATTTGCAACTATCATTTACACATGCATAGTGGAATGAGATATGGATTAATTTCCATAAAGCAGAAAAGGCCAAACAGAACTAAGAAAATGGTAGGCATGTCCTCCACCACAAGCATATTGAACAATTAGAAGTTTTAGCAATCTAAACGAAGCCAGTTTTATTACTTGAGAAGCTTCTTCCTCTCAAATATTAAAAAGAAAAAGAAAAGAAGAGAGTTTCTCTCACTCTCTCTTTTAAATAAAAGAATAAGAAAATAAAAGAAAAGAAACTATCATTAGTAATCATCTAACCAATCAAAAGGAATCAGTGATAAGCAGCAGTAAAACAAACAGCTACCTGGGTAGAAACTAAAGAGGAGTTTCAATCACATTTACACAAGGATTACACAAGGATTACAGAGTATTTACCAACAAGAGTTATATATATATATATATAATAGCTGCACAGTTTGATTCAGTTCCAAGGTCCACAAATATTGAAGTAGCAACTAATCACCACGAAGGAACTATATTTCGTCAAACAAAAGAAAAGATAACAAATAAGAAATAGCAGTCACAGGAGGAAGCCATTATACAGATAGAGAAACTCAGCTGCAGCAGCCGCCGCCTTGAGAAGACGAGCCATCCCTCCCTCCGGATGGGCCGGGGATTCCTCCGTACCCGACTTTTATTCCATATGACTGCAGTAGCCACAAGAATGGATATTCGTAAGTTACAGTCCCATATTTTATCAGTCGATATTCTTTGAAATGTTGTTGATAAACAAGCTTTATACATGTGGCGACTGGCGAGCGATTTTAACTTTGAAATTTTGAGAAATGACATCTAATGGATAACAACCTCAAAATCATTCACTAGTCGTTATATGTATATTAAAAACTCGTTGATAACATTCTGGGGTACATGCCAAAGAACCTATAGCATTCATTACTCTATCCCAATAGAGATGGTAAGTGGGATAAGAGGAACAAAAGTTGCTTAATCCCTATCACTGTCATCAACTACTCCCATTTGGTAACTCTAAGGGGAAAGGGTCTTCATAGAAGGAAAGCAATGTGCACAAACAGAAATCTAAGATAAAAGGGGACATGGGCCAAACAAAAGATTTAAGAATCTAACCTCATTGGACACATCAAAGACACCATCCTGGATTTTCTTGTATATAGTCGCAGCAGTTTTGATAAACGCCTGGATGCATAACCAACATCATTAAGATTAGAATAGAATGAAGAAAATTATTCTTCAATTACTGCAAATAGTAAAGCAAGACATAGCCACCTCCTCCACATTCTGAGCGGTTTTTGCAGAGGCCTCCATAAAGATTAAACCATGATCTTTTGCAAACTGCTCGCCTTCCTCAGTACTAACAGCTCTTCTGTGTGCCAAATCACATTTGTTTCCAATCAGCATTATGGTCATGTTTGCGTTTGCGTGTTGCCTCGCATCTTCTAGCCAGCTTGCGAGATGATTAAAAGTCTCCCTCCTGATGATTATTCAGGGACTAGACTAAAATCAAGCCTCTCAAATTATTTTCTAACCTATGTACAAGTTAAAAGTGCTCTTAAGACAATAATCATACCTGGTGATATCATATACTAGAAGTGCGCCAGCAGCCCCTCTGTAGTATGACCGGGTAATTGACCTGAAGGATTCTTGGCCTGCCTGTATTGACAAGAAAACCCATGCATAAGGTGCGTGTAGGAATATCCAAAAAAAACAAATGAAGATAAAATATGTTGGAATCCATTCTTTTCAAAAAATAAAACAGGTCATACTATCGAAAAATTCATTACATCTTTGTTAATTGGTAAAGAATTAAAACATAGTGTTCCAAATTAATAACAATTCAAATATCATGAACGAAAAGAAGTACAATTTATAAACACCGAACCACTATGGGAAGCAACAAAAAAAGGGCATTTTATCATCCTAAGATTTGATCATGATCACACTTCGTGCTGCATCACTTATTTCTTGGCTTTCAAAATTTGCTAGCATACCTTTTCTCAGTAAAAATAAATAACACTGATAACTATATAATTTAATCTAATCAAATCATCAAACATTCACGTAAAATACTTCTTGAATGTACAATTGATTAAACCTTTTTTCCTTTCTAAGACATTACCACTATAACACAAACCTACCACTATAACACGCACACCTATTCTTACCCAATAAGACAATAGTATATAGTGCAAGAGCTATTTTTTATCATTATGATTCTTACTCACATGGCCACTAAAACTACTGTTCCGAGATATTCAATGTTGTAGAATTAACCTACTACTCAAAAATAGCAGGTGCCAAATTTTTTAAAAAAAGAAACAAAATTAAGGAACATAGAAACCGACCGTGTCCCATATCTGTAACTTAATGGGCTTGTTGTCAATTGTGATCATCCTAGCCCCAAATTCAACACCGATTGTTAAGTCGTGCACGGGTTGGAACCGCTTGTCCGTAAATTGCAAAAGCAGACATGATTTTCCAACACCTGCAAAATAGAGAATAATAGGGAAAAAAAAAACCATAATGTATAATAGCGCACACAAAATATAAGATCAAAATGGTCAAAGCCACCAATAAGAAAAGCATAAACAACACTCAACATAAATTCCCAAATAACAAAGGCCTATTTAATCTTATTTGTGAATGGATATTACCTTATTTTCATTGCATATGATGAGTTTATACGAAATATTAACATACATACATGCTTTTTAAGCTAGAAATTACATAATTTCATCAAATATGACGGATATATAAGCAATATAACATAGAAATATAAGTCAAATACTTCCACTATCCATATAATTCAAATGAAACATCAATGGATCATTGCCCTATGTATCAAGCAAATAGAGATCATATCCTACTGATCAACCCTAATTCACAACACAGATCAATTAACAACAAATTCCAAACGTATCAACCCACGATCGAATCGAATCGAATCAATACCTGTATCGCCGATGATGATGTACTTGAAGAGGTAAGCGTACGACATCTCCTCCTCCTCCTCCTCCCCCGCGACGGATCCGACGAACTCAGCACCACCGAGACCCTAATCCCAAATCCCTTCTTCGATCGGAGATAGAGAGACAAGAGAGAGGGGAGGGATCGATTAGGGTTTCGCTTCCAGAGATCGAGAGAGAGGCGTGAACGCTTCGCTTTTTTTTTATTTTTTATTGTTGAATATATATTTGGGGCTTATTATTAGCTGTCGATTCCGCCGATCCCTTTATCACGAGAATGCCCCCCCCGGTCGAAGGAAACTACACGAGTTTCGAGGAGACTCGCCGAGTTGAGTTGGAAACTCGTCCGAGTTGCTCGTTGTATCCTACGTGGACTTTAAAATTCCCACTGGACTCGCTCCTCGATCTGAGCCGTCCATCTGAATTGGGTCTATCAACCGTCCGTACGTCGATCACGCATGCGCGAATTCCGAGGCTAGGCGACGAAATAATAATAATAATAATAATAATAACAATTTCTGTTCTTATAAAATTACTTGACCGGTTAAAAGGATTTACTTCAAGTAAATAAAAGCTTAGAATTTGACATAATTATTACAATTAATCCAAGTGAAATATTCATATCCTATATTTAATTGTTTTAATAGGATCTAGTATAGATAAAATGTGAATATCTAACACCTTATTTACTGGATTTTGATTACAAATACGAAATTACGCTAATCAATGGGCTTATACAATTCCTAGTCCAACTCCATTCACAATGCTGTGTTATAAATACACGTACAAACCTTTCTATGTTCTCCCATAAAAACTCATCCAAAGAGCTTCTTTTATCTCTCGCTTCTGCTTCTGCTTTTAGCTACAAATTGATATTCGGTTCTTATCGATACTACTAATCACTGATCATGGGAAGAAGGTTCGAAAAGATGCAGCGAAAACGGAGCTTTCGCCTTTCCTTGCTTTGGGCGCAGAAGCTGCGCGAAGGGTGCATTGCAGTGAGGGTTGGGGCGGAGGGGGAGAGGCCGCAGCGGTTCGACGTGCCGGTGGTTCGCCTACATCACGTGCTCTTCATGGAGTTGTTTGACTCGGCTCGGCTGAGGTTCGACTACGACGGTACCATGGTTATCCCGTGCCCCGTCGACTTCTTTCGAGATTTGCTCCAAAAAATTGTGGACTCTGATACCGATGTTGTTCCCGAAAATCAGCACCGCGAGCGGAGCCACCGTCGGAATTGCCATGTTCCGCACTTTGCCCGATGCTTTCGTGCGTGATTGATTTATAGTTGGTTCGTTTGTGATCGATGTTTTTTTTTTGCGTCTTGTGGAGTTTTAGATTATTATTTGATGGCGAAAGTATGTAAAGATATGTTTGATTTAATAAAAGCTGATATAGTTCTCATATTATTCAAAAAAGAAAATGCATAACGTGCTTTAATTGTTGAGAACTAAGAACAATATTCCAATACTAAAACGAGTTGGACACGATAACGAAGATTAAATTCAATATCGCGTTTGTCATCTGAATATTCTTATCTTTAAATAGTTGTACCTATTTTTTGCTGTAGTACCAAACATATCATAAATCTTTAATTTTAAATTAAATTTTGAATTAAATTTTTTTTTTGGAAAATAAGATTTCGTGGAGGGTTTGAATTGAAAGTAGAGATGATCGAATCGGTAATTGGGTAACCAGTTCACAGCTTATGCGGTGGACCAAGTACGGCAAAAATTTTTTGTTGTGATTGGAATTTTGATAACTTCGTATTCAAAATTATAAATCTAATTTTCTAATTGCGACCGACCGTTTTTAGTGCAAGTGACAAAAGATAATGGTCCGTACTCGAGTTTCAAGTTCGAAGCCTAGTTGCTTCACGTTTTCAATTATGTTTATTTCTTAAATATAAAATACTATTAATGAGTTTTTAAGGTAATATATGATTGCTTTGTAATTTATATAAAGTTTCGTTAGGTATTGAGGTCCATATGACGTTATTAGATAAAATAGAGTTGGGGTAAGTGTATATAGGAATATGCTTCTGCCTTTTTCAGTAGAACTGTAGAAAATATATTATAACCGATTCATCGCGATATGCGGAACGCAATAAATAGAATATTTTTTTATTTTACTTTTTCACCACATATAACGTAATATCCCCGCAATCCTAAACGAAGCCTAAATCTATCAGTAAAATAGTTGTTACCAACCAAATTCTACTCACAGTTCAATATATGGTGCTTATTGCATTACTTTTTCCATTTTCCAATAAATATGTTGAAGATGCTTTTGAAGGTTTGAATTAAATAGATAACAAGATGTCCAAATTTTGCAATGAGCTTATTTCACACACACAACAACAATAACAAAACACTCTTCTTTATGGCCCTGTCACTACTACCTCACACAATACACTTACAAAACCTCTCTTCCACCTCCACCTCTCTCAGAAACCCTAGTACCAATCTCTCTCCACCCTCTCAAAACCCTAACTTTCTCACTCCTCTCACAGATGTCTACAAACAAGGAACCCTAAAACAGGCCTTCCTTTCTCTCTCTAACTCATCCCCTCAAACCCCACCTTCCCAACAGGACTACTCATCCATTCTAGAGCTCTGTGCTTCCCAAAAAGCACTTTTTCAAGGGTTACAGATCCATGCCCACATCATAAAATCCGGTTCTCTTTATGACGATGGGTTCCTTGCGACCAAACTCTTGTTCATGTATGGGAAATGTGGGCTTATATACGAAGCCCAGCATCTGTTTGATGAAATGCCTCACAGAACGATTTTCGCGTGGAATGCGCTTATCGGCGGTTATGCTTCTAATGGGCAGTTTTGTGATGCAATTAAGCTTTACAAGTGCATGCGGGTCTTGGAAGTCGTGCCCGACCCTTGCACTTTTGCTTCTGTACTTAAGGCGTGCGCTGCGGTCAGAGATTTGTATTGTGGGGCCGAGATTCATGGCTCGGCTGTTAAGTATGGGCTTGATTCTGTTACCTTCGTGGCGAATGCACTTGTTGGTATGTATGCAAAGTGCGGCCTGTTTGATTCGGCGATGCGGTTGTTTGATCGGTTGCACGATGGTAAAGATGTTGTTTCGTGGAATTCTATCATATCGGCTTGTGTGCAAAATGGGCAGTTTTTAAAGGCTTTGATTTTGTTTAGGGAAATGCTAAAAGCTGGTATCATGATGAATTCTTATACTGCTGTTGGCGTGCTTCAAGCGTGTGCGGAACTGTCTCTTGTTAAATTTGGTATGGAGATCCATGCGTTGCTCGTGAAGCATAAACATGAATTCGAAATTTATGAAGGCAATGCATTAGTTGTTATGTACTCTAAATGTGGTAGGATGGAGGATGCCATTAAGGCATTTGAAGAAATGGGTGAGAGAGATAATGTATCGTGGAATTCAATGCTCTCTGGTTACGTCCAAAATGGATTTTACGATGAAGCTATTCAGCTTTTCTATGAAATGCTCGATTTTGGATTTATGCCAGATCAAGTTTCAATTATAAGTATTGCTTCTTCATTGGGTCGTTTAGGGAAATTAAGGAGTGGTAAGGAGGTTCATGCTTATGCTATAAAACAAGGGTTTGATTCGGATTTGCAGGTTGGAAACACGCTAATGGACATGTACACAAAGTGTTGCATCATAAACTACACTATTCGTGTATTCAACAAAATGCCCGATAAAGATTACATATCTTGGACTACAATAATAGCAGCTTATGCTCAGAACTCTCGCTATTTTGACGCATTGGAATTGTTTAGGGATGTACAGGAAAAGGGAATGAAGGCCGATGCAATGATGATTGGTAGCGTATTACAAGCTTGTAGTGGTTTGAGAAGCCTTCTCCTGTTAAGACAAATACATTGTTATGCTACAAGACATGGGTTACTTGATTTAGTACTCGAGAACACAATTATAGATGCATACGGAGAGTGCGGGCGGGCCGATCATTCTTTTTGTGTTTTTGAGAGGATAGAGAATAAAGACATTGTGACGTGGACTAGTATGATCACTTGTTATACATGCAATGGCTTTTTAAATGAAGCTCTTGAAATTTTTCTAAAAATGGAAGAAGCCAATGTTGAACCGGATTCTGTGGCGCTGGTGAGTATTCTTGCCGCTATTTCTGGTTTGTCATCATTAGCGAAAGGGAAAGAAATTCATGCTTTTCTTATCAGAAGGAATTTCAACTTAGATGGAAGTTTAATCAATTCTTTAGTGGACATGTATGCGCAATGTGGAGATATAGAAGATTCGTATAAAATATTCAATGAAGTTGAATACAGAGATTTGGTTCTTTGGACAGCAATGATCAATGCTGCCGGGATGCACGGTCGAGGAAAGGAAGCCGTCGATCTGTTTGTAAGTATGCAAAATATGGGTGTAATCCCAGATCGCGTGACCTTTTTAGCCCTACTTTATGCATGTAGCCACTCTGGACTAATTGACGAGGGTAAGTTATTCTTCGAGATGATGATGAATCAGTATAAATTAGATCCATGGCCTGAGCATTATGCTTGCATGGTTGATCTTCTTGGTCGATCAGGTAATATAGATGAAGCCTATGAATTCATAAAATCTATGCCCGTAGAACCAACATCTGCCATATGGTGTGCGCTCCTCGGAGCTTGCCGAATTTACAAAAATCATGAGCTTGGGGAAATTGCAGCAGGGAAGCTTATAGAGTTGGAGCCAGAAAATCCAGGAAATTATGTGCTTATATCGAATGTTTTCGCTGCAATGGGTAAGTGGAAAGATGCGAAGGAAGTTAGAGCAAGAATGAACATGAGATGCTTGAGGAAAGACCCAGCATGTAGTTGGATTGAGGTTGGCGACAAAGTGCATATTTTTACTGCGAGAGACAATTCTCATGAAAATTCAGCTGAGATCTATTCGAAGTTGGCTGAAATTACGCAGCGATTGGAAAAGGAAGGTGGGTACGCCGAGGATACTAGTTTTGTTCTGCATGATGTGGAAGAAGAAGAGAAGATAAAGATGTTGCAGGGGCATAGTGAGAGGCTCGCAATCGCATTTGGTTTGATTCATACATCTGAGGGATCAATTATCAGAATAACTAAAAACCTTAGAGTGTGCGGTGATTGTCATGAGTTCACGAAGCTTGTGTCTAAGTTTTCCGGGCGGGAGATTATTGTTAGGGATGCGAATAGGTTTCATCATTTCAAAGATGGGTCCTGTTCTTGTAGAGATTTTTGGTGAATAAGAGTTGTTCTTTGAGATAGCTCTTTCTTTCAGAGTGATTAACTGGAAGCATCGAGTCATATGGTTCGTCTCAACTAGCTGAAAAGAACTATCAGAAGATCGCGGTGCTAAGGTACGTTTTCCCCTCCGTTCTGCAGCTAGAAATGCCCGTTCTGTGAAAGACGAGGCAATCATCTTGCTGTGGAAATGGTCTCATTGTTTTCGATGTACAGTTTTGCTCAAATAAAGCATTTAGATTCCTGCTGTTAGATTTAACATCATGGTAAATTAGTTACAGTTACAGCCAAGCAACCTAAAGTTGTAGATGCATTGTATTCAAAATTAAGCACATTTTTTCTTTCCTTTTTATTTCTGTAGAACAATCTCAATGAAACAATTCACCCTTCTACGGATGCAATAATACCCGTGTACCTGCCCCGTGTGGACCCTTTCCCTGTGGGGTGGGTTCGGGGACATTTTTCTCCCCACGGGGACGGGGACGGGGGCAGGGACGGAGATTAAATCATCCCCGCAATTAGGGATGGGTGGGACAGGGAGGGGTACTCCCTGCTCCGCGTGGTCCCCCGGATATAAAAGTTTAAATATATCCTTTATATATAAATTAAAGTAAAATTTCTACTCTACTTTCGGTAAAAATGCAAAGACTTTTTAACTGCAGGCTATTCGAAAACAGATTTCTCACTTTCTTTTTGTTTGAGCTTATAAATTTAGGTTAAAATTTTTATCAAATTTAATAACTCTATTAGTTCTCAACTGTTAATTCATTTATAAAGATAGTAAGTTAACTTTGATGTCTTTAATGTATTTTTTTAATTTAATAAAATATTTTAATTCGATACATTTAAGTTTAATTCAGTACATTAGTTAAATAATATTCGACTGTTATACATTTTTTAGTAATTGGATGTATCACTCCTAATAATTTGACAACTAATAAAAAATAAACTTAACAATTAGATTAAATTGTAATCAATTAAGCTAAAATTAAATTAAAGTGAATTAAATTTTAAATAAAAAATTAGTTTAATAATATTTTAAAAATCTGCGGGCTTTCCGCGGGGATGAGAACGGAAGGACTTGTTCGCTGGTTGGCAGGGGACGGAACATGGACGAGGATCCTGAAAAGCCAGCGGGGACGGAAATACGGAAGGGCCTCCGGTCCCCCCCCCCCCCCCCCCCCCCCACCACCCCCTGGAGTTTTTAGGCTATTAAGCCTACAAAAAATTTTAAATACAAAAATAGATTTCTAAAATTTTTATTTGTAAAATTAGACCTCTAAAAGCGGTGAATGATTCACCGTTTTTAAATACGGTGAATCATTCACCGCCTTTACCCTAATTTATATTTTTTTACTATCCAAATTTCAAAAGATATATGGTATTAGATACTAAAAATAGTTATTATTCTTTAAAGAAAGCGGTGAATAATTTACCGCATTTAGAAAGATGTAATTCATTCACCGCATATACCTAGTTTTATAAATAATTTTTTTAGAAGACTATTTTTATAATTATAATATTTGTTAAGCCTATTAATAAAAAAAATTCCCACCCCCTTGCCATCCCTACACCCTTCCTAGGAATCTCTACACATTTCCTAGGAATAAATTTTTTATTGACCTAGTCAACAATGCTAAGAACTAGTTGTCGCTTGTGTGCTCTTTTTTGGGTCAAGTCATAATTAAGTAAACTGCAATCTAAACACTTAGACTGAAACTTCATAGTGCTTTCACACTTGTTGTAACAAGATTATGAATCTCTACCTCTCTCTCTATATATATGCAAGAAGAGGAGCTTCTTTTCTCTCCATTGCATTGTGTTGCTCACAATCTCATCTTTTAAGTTTTACAGGCCCAAAATTTTTAGGTTTTGTTAGCTATCCTTGGAGGAGAAGATCAAACAATGAAGGTGAGCTTATTTTCAAACCATTAACTCCGTAGTTTGATTCCAATTTTTCAAATTTAGAATCAGAAGGGTTGTTTTTGTTATTCACAGAGTAGAATTTACCTTGTTAATATCAATTGATTTTCCATAAGCTAACATCCGAATTCTTTGTATTCTTGTTAATTTTGAAAATGTTCGTGATTGCAGCAAAAGATTGTTATCAAGGTGCAAATGAGGTGCGAAAAATGCCGGGTGAAAGCAATGTCGGCAGTCGCGTCAGTACATGGTAAGATACATGATTCAACAAGAGTTGTATATAATTCTTATTTAATGAAAATGTTATGTGATTCAAAGTAATTCGACATTATCGACATTTTGCGTTAATACGATACTTACGTTCGACAGGGATCGGTTCAGTCGCATTAGAAGGCGAGGATAGGGATCACTTGGTAATGGAAGGAGATGGTGTAGATCCAGTTAAGTTGACAAATAAGTTGAGAAAGAAGGTAGGAAATGCAGAAATTGTCAAAATAGAGGAGATTAAGAAGGATGATAAGAAGAAAAATGAATCAAAGGGTGAATCAAGTGAGCCAAAAATGGAGTACTCCTTGCAGTGGTATCCTCCTCAATATAATCCTGTTGTTGTGTGTGACTTAGAAACAAATTCGAATCCGAATATTTGCTCGATTATGTAAACTATATTGATTCGATATTCGGATTTTGGCAAATTTCTATGATTGATTGATTCAAGTTTTTGCTTATTGGTTTGTTGTATTTTCGCGTGGCTTATTAATGTATTTTTGTGAATGTATAGTAATAAAAAAAGATTCATAAATAAAATTTCTTTTTCTCAATTACCATTATTAATTTCTATTTGATATTATCAACATCTTCCTACTGTGATCTAATCTATCCGACATATGAGCACTGATATAAGTACTATTTGCTAACGTATTTACGTACCGATATGTTACGTGCAGATATTAGCTTGAATAGTACAAATATCTACAAAAAAAAATAAAGCACCAGTACTAGGTGCAACTTATTAGTATAATATATCTTTTATTTTTTTATTCAGCAATTATTATTATTATTTTTGGGGGGGAAAATACAGTGCCTTCGAAAATAAGTTATCACCAAGGAAAAGTGTAATGCATGTGTGTTGACTAATCACTTCCATAGTCTCCCATGTAACATTGACTTTAAATTTTGACATTATTCTATTTCTAATCTGTATAAAAATATAAGAAAATTATTTTTATGTGACATTATTTTAACTTATAATTATTACATTGTTTTTAACTAGAAAACAATAAATACAAAATACAATTATACGTACAGATGTGCATGACATGTCAAATTTCGATGGACTTTTCCTGCAGCTTCCTCGAAAAGCACTTTTCAATTTCCACAACCAACTAATATCTAATTTTCCCACTTCGGAATAAGTCACTGCTGTGTCCACCCCACTTTGAAATAAATCACTGTACATGGCGTGTTGACTCGGCCTACACAACTAATCAGAGCTTAGTAGTTAATTAACCGACTATTTTTTGGATAATTACAATGTTGAGATTTAATTTAATTAATTGCACCACAGAAGCTTAAAAGAACATTCTAAGATCATTCCATTAAGTTTACACCACCTCTGTTTAAGGTCCTTAGACTCCCTTAATTTAATTAATTGCACCATAGAAGCTTAAAAGAACCTTCTAAGATCATTCCATTAAGTTTATACCACCTCTGTTTAAGGTCCTTAGTCCCTTAATTTAATTAATTGCACCATAGAAGCTTAAAAGAACCTTCTAAGATCATTCCATTAAGTTTATTATTCCACCTTTGTTTAAGGTCCTCAGACTCCCTTTGGAGTTGCGGGGAGGTCATTGCGTGTAGAGTAAATGCGATAAATATATATATTTTTTTTATTTTCAAGAGTGATGATACAGCACACAAAATGCACTGATCTGATAAAAATATGATTTCTATACTTCTATAGGTCCAAATTTCGAGGGTTGATTAGGTCGTTATGTAACCCAACAATTTTAAATTAGAACTAGCTTCTATTTTTAAGACCCAAATTCTTATTTTAACCTTTTTTTTTAATTTCATCCTTTTATTGGCCCCGAATTTAACTTTCCTTCTGTATCGTTTTATTTATCAATCAAAATAAAAAGAAAAACAAAAGGTACACTAAAAGAAATAACAATTATGACAAAGGATCATCAAATTCCTCAAAGAAGACATAAAGGTCCTGTTTGGGTAAAAGTTTTCTTGTATAATATATTGGAGGTAAAAAGTTTGATTTTTGCTTATGAAAAGATCTGTCATTTATGATTTTGTAGGGTAATATATTTCACCTGCAAGGTGATTTATCTTGTTCCGAAAAATTGATCAGAGAGTAATATATATTATTTTATTCTAGACATCTGATCATATTTCTTATCTACCAAATACTACAATTTCTTGAGTAAATCAAAGGTACATCCATCATAATATATTCATATATCCAAACAGGATCTAAAGGTATATCTGGAATAAGATACTCATGCATCCTAACAAAGCCGAAAGTAATGCAATACCATCTGAACTAACATAAGTTATTTCTTTTAAAGAAAAGATGAAATTAATGCAAATACCCTCTAAACTAACATAAGTTAAACATGAGAGAGAGAGAGAGAGAGAGAGAGAGATTTTAATACAAGAGCACCTCCAATATTGCTGTAGATGGTGATGAGGCCCAAATTAGACCTGCATGGCTCCCCAAATGCCAACCAGGAGGCATGTCAACCAATTTGACAAGCTTCCCAGATGGCATTCAGGGAGCCAGGCAGACCACTTAATTCCACTGAAGGAATGGCCTCTCTCTTCTGACTGCTATTGCTTAAATTAGTAAGCATCCTGAAACCTACAAAATATATATAATCAGCAAGCCATTAATTAATCAACCAAATCAAATTCAAGCCACATCTTCATTAACTACTCCGCGATTCCAAGAAGCAAATTTTTTTATGATATGAGAAGGTAGAATAAGCTTCTGGATCTTACAAGCAGAATCGTCGATTGTAAAGATTTGCTGTTTGGGAGTTTTTGATAAAAAAAATTTGCTAGCGACTTTTAAATTCAGTAGATGTTTCGCACAAATAGTACTTATACAGAGACTCCAGCAGAACCAAATAGAATTTCGCATCATACAAAGAAATATATATAATAATGAAATTGATGAACACTACCCAAGAGATACAGAAGCATATATACCTGTGGAGTTCCTCTCTCTCTCTCTCTCTCTCTCTCTCTCTCTCTCTAGATCTCTCTCATAATGGGGAACCTCAATACTAGTCTATATATAGGAAGAAGTGGTGGAAAGAGTGTAAGAGGAGAGAGAGACAGAGGAAAAGTCCAATGCATGCATGTGAGGGGAGGGGCCAATTTTCATTCAGAATTGTTGGTACCCATGTTTCTGCACTACAGTTGGAGTTGAATCCAGCCAAAAGGCAAGCCTGGGTGTTTCAGGATGCTGAGGTTTGGCCCACTTTTTTGAATTGTGGGGTAGTTAAATTATCAGTGATTACTGTTGTTCTGGAACCACCTTGGTAGTAAAATAGTTGTCTGTTGTGATTAGAAAAGAATATGAAACAGCTCCTTCTTGGTCCTATGCTTGGGTCAGTACATATACAGTTGTAATCCAGATAACTAGTAGGGAATCCTCGAGAATCTGTTTGGATGCGTAAATATTTTATTTGTTCGCGCAGTATAAATGCAGTAGTTGATAGTGAAAAGAATGATGTAAATGTATCAACATAGTGTGCAATCTCGAAGTCATTTTTACAAGTTACCACTGGATAACTTGTTCCGAAACAATTAATACTATTCAGTACTAATGCAAACAACTTGCATACAAATATGCCCTGCAATGGCCAATGTATAAGATTCTAATTTTATTCAAAATAAGACCACAGGTTGGGGATCAAGAAAAGGATGTTTGATTGAGATTCTTAGAATTATGTGACTACTTCACCATCAACTTTACTAGCAAAGATCTCGTATATGTTTGGCAAGATACTCCTTTGATTCTTGGATCATGGTTTGACCTCACATGCTGTCTTTATTAATCCACACTTGGACGGTGCTTTTTCCTGCAGTTCTCATCGGCTTTTCAAAAAGCACTTCAAATGAAAGGACTTTACAAGGAAGCACTTTTGTAGCATATGGTAATCACAATAGTGAAGCACTTTGTATGTGGGGTCACTAAGGTTGATACAGCTTGTAACGACTCGACCCGCTAGCAACAATAACTCGTTGGGTCAAACCACCAGCCCAAAATGCTTAAGTCCAGTTATTATTATTAGCATGTGAGGCATCATATATTCTAATTAGAATTCGTTTCCCATCCGATGAGGGACTATTGAAATGTTACAAACTCACTCCCCCTGTTTAGACCCTGACGCCCTCGCCAGGTCCAAACCCGATAACAGACAAATAGACCAGAACCAGAATTACCAGACGATATGAGATTCTAGAGGTGGCTCCTACGGGTTCAAGAGGTGGCTCCCACAAACCCGTTGGTGTAGCATTTTGTCCGGCATAGCACTCAGCTCTCACACTTATGGCTAGTATTCGGCTCTGATACCAATTGTCACGATCCGACCCGCTAGCAATAATAACTCGTCGGATCCAAACTACCGGCCCAAAATGCTTTAGCCCAGTTATTATTACTAGCGTGTGAGACCCTCATTTATTCTAATCAGAATCAATTTTTCATCCGATATGGGATTATTGGGGCGTTACAAACTCCCCATGTTTAGACCCTGACGTCCTCGTCAGGTCCAAACCCAGATCGCAGACAGACGGACCAGGACCAGAATTACCATTATAACGGCCCGATCCGCTAGCAAATTATTACCCGTTGGGCCCAAACCACCGGTCTAAAATGCTTAAACCCAATTATTATTACTAGCATGTGAGGCCTCATATATTCTAATTAGAATCAGTTTTTCATCCGATGAGGGATTATTGGAGTGTTACACAGCTTCTGAAAGCAGAAGAAGTGCTTGTCTCAACAACTTGGAATAACAACTTTTTTTGACTTGAAATGCAATCCACTGGACACAATTCAATTTTTTGTACAAATTACAGAACCAACAAAAAGGCAGAAACAATAATCCCACAATACAAACCACAAAGACTTAAAAAGGTTATTGCGGAGAAAATTAAAAAAGAACACAATCGCTCTTCGCACTTTACCAACCTAACGGTGCTGACACAATCCAAATCAGTTTAATAAACCATTGCAGAAACACATAAAGCTCGCTTTTGAAGTTGCATGAAGATCGGGAACATCAGGTGTCATCGACTTGAGAGTGGAAGACGAAGCTTGGGAAGGTAGTAGTTATGTCCCTGTGTCAACAAAATTTCAGATAGTTTTATACTCAGACAGATTTCACCAAAAAGGATTAAATATGTAGGAAAGCCAGAATAAAAGAATATTTTTCGTTTACAGTGTGTATGCCTACTGGCAAATCATGTAGAAGCTAATGAACATAAAGTCCATGACATGTTATGGCGACCTATGGGATTAAGTAATAATGGCGTAAAAAGTTCAAAAGGTGAACAGCCGTCAATGATCTACACATATGATGTTAGCAGTTGAGAAACAAAAGAAAGTTAAAACTGCTGTCACCCTTTTCCCATCTCTCTGCCTGTCTACTATCACGCACCTCCTCTTCCCTCAGCACCGATCTATACATATGATGTAAGCAGTTGAAAAAATAAAGAGGGTGCCAAAGTTCCGTGAATATATAGTTTGAGAAATTCTTGAAAAAGTAACCTTGCAAAGTATAAATGGAAGAGAAAGTACAACATGCAAGAGGAAAAACACTGTGAAGTCCAGTTAGCTGATAAGTGAATGAGAGGCCACGAGTTACACTACTGTCACCCTTTCCCATCTCTCTACCTGTCTCCTCTCACCCACCTCTTCCCTCTACTCTCATCTCTCTCCATCTCTCCTTTCCTCTTCCTCTCTCCTGGGTCCACTCACCGCCACCAGAGGTCTCTCACAAATGGTGTGAACCTACACCCGGAAAGAAGTACTACTGTGGAAGTGGAAAGACGAGAAGCTCTACCACATTGAAACACACTGAAAGTGTGCAAGTGAACTACGCCCACAAGAAAACACCAACTGAGACCTTAGCCGGTTATCTATGCCTCAAAAATGCAGTGTAACTTTGTGTTTACATTCAGAAAATCAAAACCCGCGTTGTTGACATTTCATTCCAAGGAAATTCAAAGTTATATAAAAATAAGAACGTATACGATAACAGAATCTCACTTAAGGTATTGGAGAGTCATATTCTTCAGCAAAGAGGGATGTCTCAAGACGAGACTGCGCCATTCTTCCTTGTCGATCTTCCCGTCATGCTTTGTGTCAGCTTCCTCAAAAGTCTAGTGATAGAAATAGAATATATTTATTGGTCAATATGACAAATGCACAACGAGATGACATAGCACATAATTCAAACCCAGTGTTACATGATATGACACCTAATTCAGTTCTTGTCTAACACCTGGCTGTTAGACAGATTTCTTTTTCCAAAATACTAAATTTTCAGTATTTTGATTTGGGACAACTTTACAGTACTCCCAATCTTGGGAAACAGTACTTGATATCTAAAAGTCACATGCTCCAACAGCACAAACATCTAGACATGCATTAAGTATCATTACCAATTTTTTGTGTTCCCATCCTATTATATAATAACATAAAAGAAAAGAATGGAAACTTTAACTGCAGTTGTACAACATTAATTATACAATCAGAATCAACTAAGCGAGAATATAAAATCACCGATTCATGCACCTTATCAATGATACTTTCTATGACTTCATCCGAAAGATTCATGCCTGATTCGGCAAGTGTAGCCACTACCATTTGTTTAACCTGAAATGAAGAGCTATTTAGTTATTGGATCAAGAATAACAACTCTAGTCCACTAAAATGGTCCTTGGTTGCTACGAACTGGAATGTTAATTACATGGTAAACCAACATAAAGTACCTCTTGTCTTTCGATGAATCCTTGTTGCTTGAGATCATATAATTTGAAAGAAACTGCAAGCATTCTTGTGTAAGTGCTCGTGTTTATCCAGCATATTTTCACCCAACAAAGATAAGCATAATGTATAGAGAAACTCGGCTAGAATATTTTATAACTTACACTCAATTTTATCATCAATTGGAGCATTAGGATGGAATACAGAAAGAGCACGTGCAAATTCTTCAAATCCTAGAATTCCATTATGCTTTGTATCAAACAAATCAAATACCTAGAACATTGAAAAAAAAACAAAAAATCTGTAAGCAATTTCAAATGCATAAAAATCTACTGGACGTTTCCCCACTGTTGAGAACTTTAGTGTTTGGTCCAATCTAGGAGTGGAAACTGGAAACCCTCTAGCTTAAGTCCTTCGTATGGACATACCCGATCAGCGAATAAACTCTCCTTTTTGTTAGTCTTAAAGAGTGCGAGTTGGAACTCTTCCTGCAGCAAGATAGAGATAGTAAAAACAGAATACAAAAAAGCTGAATGAAGAAAACAGCATCTGGAACTTCAAAGGGTGAAGAATCGAATAGATGGAAAAAAAAAAAGAGAAGAAAAATAATATCAACCCTCAGCAGAGGCACCAATATGATGAAGTTCTGGAAAGGAAAAAAATATAACGAATATCTCAACTTTTTTTATCTCACAAAATTTCTGCCAGCAAACAATATGCCACAAACAAGCTCTTACCTTGTTAATCAAGCCATCATCAATCACAGCACTGCTTATCTTCTTAAATAGCTCATACAAAGCTTCAATTTCACTTACACTAACTGCATGAAAAAAAAAATCATTATAAGCTGGTCTATTTTATTGCCTACGTAAGGCAAATGATGTGCAAAGCACGAAATCGATGTCAGAAGAATGTAGCTATTTGCATTTAAGAATATACATGAGGGAAAAGCCAACTATGGCAAAAATGTATTAAAAAAACATTCCATTTCTTGCCTGTACATTTTTATTTTGGAAGTTCGAGTATTCTTTGTGTTACAGTTTGGGATGGCTGTGCATCTTTACAATAAATTACTAAAGATTAAGTGCCATGAAAGCCCACAAGGTTATCTTTCCACTGAACTAAATTTTAACATCAACTTGTGGAAGTAGGACGAAACATACAAACTGTTTCCCTTGCTAAAAGTTCAGGATCTTCAAGACCCTTTGGCTGCTTGTCGAGATCACAACACTTCAAAAGGACAACAAATAGTTGCTTGATCCCCTCTAAGCACTGCAACATGATATTGGCTGCTCATAAACATACTTGCTCATAAACATACTCCATACCTGCAACCAGGTGACGAAACCAATAAGCATTTCATTTATTTCAACCAAGATCATTAGATCCTTTTATAGTTATCTCCACCTATGCTCAAACATAAGAATGTTACAAAACTGAACAGCAATCCGGCTCAAACACAAAGAATTTACAAAAGTGAACAGCAATCCTGCACCTGAAAGAAAATGGCAAGCATATTTTTTCTTGACAGAGGTTAAAAACTTAACATACTTGGAATTTTATATGCGGCTAGATCAGAAAGAAAACATATAAGGCCTAAACTTCCAACGATCATTTCAAAATCTCAAGCAACATGGGCAATGAAATTCTGGTGACTTAAAAGTATGAAATTACTACAGCACACAAATAATCAAGAGATTATTGTTCCTTTAGCAGAAAGTGAATTTAGGGGTTAAAAGAGCTCAGCAGGAAAATGCTGAAAAACAGAAGTTTTCACATAACGATTCATGCTGCTCGCCTTAACACAAGTGAAACAACAACATAAAGTGAAAGCCGACATGCCTATTCTCTTACTGGTGACAATGTGACGAAAGGATTCACATCGAAGTTATACAACCGCATGAACATTTAGGCCGTCCTGCTGAATAGTTAACTGTGTAACGACTAATTCATAAATGGCAAAGATACATAAATCATAGCAGAAACAGACCCACTCAATTACACAAAAAAAAAAAAAAAAAAAAAAAAACAAACAAACAAGCAAATGCCACCAAATTTGCTCTTTTTGCCAAAAAATTATACCACATACACAATTTTAGTAATGATATGAACAACTGTAGTGTTTATTTCAAATCAATAGAGCTCAAAATCATACAATCCTCAGTTTTGTCATCATTGTAACACTCAGAGTAATTTCAAAATTTTCTTCATATTGATAGAAAAAACCCAGATTTTTCTTCGACCGAATTTATTCAACGCGAGCATAAAACTAACAGCAACACGATCTACACAAAAGGATCAATGAGATCCCACAAGCCATGGACGCAAACCCTAGAATCTCATACGGGAAACAGATCAAAAAAAAAAAAAAAATCCCAAATTGAAACAGATCAAACTCATACTAACAACCACAAACGATTCGATGATCCGCGGAAGCATGATCTGCTCCCGATGCCGATCCCGACGCTCCCGATTCGCGAATTTTTAGGGCGAAACGAACCCCACCGATTCAAAAAGTAGGTTTTCGAAGGATCCTAGAGATTGAGAGAGAAAGAGAGGGGAGAGAGGAGAGAGAAGGAGCTCACCTTTAGAGCAGGGGAATCCATGGGAGGAGGAGGAGGGGAAAGGGGGAGCACGGAATCCGATTCATGTTTTCTTTTTTTCTTTTTTGTCTTTTTTTTTTTTGGATCCTCTCCCCACCCTTGCGAGGAGTTATGGTATTTATACTTGAGCAATAATTTTGGCTATATTACACTTTTGGTCCTCAAACTATGGAAATTACAATTTTGGTGGTCAAACTACGAACCGCATAATATTTTGGTCCTCAAATTTATTATAATTTCTGATCCAATTTAACGATATAATTTAACCGGCTAAATACAGATACGTCGCAAAAGAAAAAATAATGCAAGAGTATTGTGATTAATAATATGATAATAATTAACATATTATATCACTTCACATCAGCGATACGTCAATATTTAGTCATCTAAATTGAATTATAAAATTTAATTATAATAATTTTATAAAATTTAAATTAAAATTTATAGTAAACTAAAATTTAAAGTCTAAAATATTATGCGGCTCATAATTTGAAGAAAAAAAGTGCAATTTATTTAGCCAAATAAGAAAAGTTAGAATTAAAATATTGGTATTTGTAAAAGTGGGAAAATGATAGAGAATGATTGGGACCGCAAAGCTTTATGTTTTGTGAAGCTTGAGTTTGGACGCAAACAAACGCGGGGATAATATGATAAACATATGGTGGTTAATTTGTTTCACCAAAAGTGAAAAAGTTAAAGTGATTTTTTCTATAAATATTTTTTTTATTGTTCAATTTATCATTAAATAATTTTTTACATAATTTTATTTTTTAAAAAACTATTACAATTGGCTTTATCTTGGGTAACAAAGTCAATTGTGGGAGAAAAAATGATAAAAAATATTTACTGGCATAACTTTATCTTTTTTTTCACATTCTCCTATGCAGAGCGTTTGTGTGAAAAGTTTCAATAATATAAAGGGATAACTTCAAATACCACCCTCGTGGTTTCGTGCTTTTTCACTTTAGTGCCCTGTCGTTTAAAACGTATCACTTTAGTACCCTGTGGTTTGGTTATTTTTTTTTTTTGTTATCTTTTCGTTAATTTTTTCGTTAAATTATACAGAAAAAACTTCAAATACCCCACCTATAGTTTATCGAATATTCACTTTACTATCATGTAGTTTTAATTTTCTCATTAATTTAACGAAAAAATTAACGAAAAGATAATAAAAAAAGAATAACCAAACCACATGGTACTAAAGTTATACGTTTTAAACCACAGGGTACTAAAGTGAAAAAGCACGAAACCACAGGGGTGGTATTTGAAGTTATCCCTAATATAAATATAGTAAGTGGGGAAGCTTTAACTTTCTATTATTGATTATTTATTAAATAATAAACAATAAAATGGGAGAAAGTTTATTTTTTTTTTTGAGAGAAAGATAGCACGCTACCCGCTTCGTTTTATTTCTTATAGAAATAAACTTAGCCAGAAATGTGAATTAACTAGGATTCGAACTCGGAACCTCGGGTACCAACCACCAAGCCTTTTGCCACTTGCGTCAGGGACGGTCGGTTAAAATGGGAGAAAGTTCGGCTTCAAAATTATTGACTTACCATCAAACAAATAACATGAACAAAAAAAGTTTATTCATACTTTAGTTCGACCGAAAATTAATTTCATCTTAAAATCAATTACAGAGAAACAGACATATTGTAAGGTTAAGATTAGTTGTCTGCTATTTAGCTTTTTACGAAATTACTAAATCAAATTGACTCATTTCGATTGGTTTGATACGAGTAATTCAGCTTAGATTGATTTTGTCGGTGAAAATTTATATGACTCTAATTTGTACTAATTAAAATACACTTTAGCCTTAAATTGATGATTAATCAGTTGCAATGCTTAACTAATGGCTGTTATCTCTCGAGATAGTAAAAATTATTAAATATTTTTCTTATGGTATTCTCATCTCTTTATTTTCTATCACACGTTAGAAAAATTCTAAAATATTATTTTAAATACGAAAAGGAATATTCAGATAAATTCTCTTATTTTTTATTATCGGGTTATTCCGCTGACTATAGGATTTTTTTTATTTTTTTTAAAAAAAACATAAACTAGACTAACTAGTAAAGATGACATAAAGAGATGTTTCAATGCAACTTTCGCACTATGCATCATAAATAATTAGTATTTAAAAAGGGAGATTAAGTGAAAACAACATGAGAAAGCCCCAAACTAATAGGATGTTTAGTTTATTTAATTTCTAGGGGCAATTGCTTATATATTTCTGAATTTTTTTTGACTTTTTGATTTACCCAGGTTAATATTAAAAATACCCTTTTAACGTTTCAAATTATTTCAAATAATTCATAGAGTTAAATTCTGTTGGTAAACTGTTAGCAACAACCGCTATCACTGTGAAATTACTATTTTACCATTTTAAATTTACATTTCTATCGTCACTAATTTTTCTTATTTACCTTTAAGTTAGGGGCAAAAGAAGTATTTTAATTTTTTGTCTTTTCAAATATATCCTTTTACCATCACCAACTTTTCTTATTTGCCCTTAAGTTAAGGGTAGAAAAGGTATTTTGATTTATTTTAACTCTGGTAGACATTTAACTCACGTTTAATTCGAGATAACTCAACCGGTGGTAACTGCGGGGGCATTTTTAAATAAAGGAGGAACATATGAGGGTATATTTGAAACAAAAAAAATAAAAGTAAATTAGATATTTTCGAAGTTTTGAGGGGTATATAGGCAATTATCCCTAATTTCTAATAGAAAAGGTGACAAATTGTAAAATATAATAAGTACGGGGTGTTTTAAGAAATTTAGACTTTTGTAAAGGTGAAATGTCGGGATAATACAGTGACTATCCATACATTTTCACCCAAGTTATAAATACAAGCATTTTCCACATACTCATTTCTCGTTAATCTTTTTTTGGGTTTTTTTTTTATTTATAATCGAGAGAGAGAAGAAGCATGAGAATGGCTTCGAAGGTGATCGTCCTCGTCCGCGACCCCGACGGGTTCGGCCCCGCCCTCGCCGACGCTCTCCGCCCCGCCCCCGAATCCCACCTCACGAGGTTCGATCCCTACATCTCTTCTCCCTTTCGCCCTCGATCGATCGACCTCCCATTTGCTTGATCCCTCCAGAGAATCCTCTCCCTTCGAGATCTCGTTGGCGAAGTACGGCATCGCGGATACCAGCGCCTCGGGCGATTTGATCCAATTCGTCGATCCCCGCGGATCGCCCCAGGTTAGTGATCTTCGCCGCCAAAACCCTAGATGATGATGATGATGATCTCATTGCATCGGAAGTGTACAGGATCTACTAATTAACGTGTCATCGATCTATTGATTCGATTTGTATGTTACGTGGATAGTTGGTGGAATCTTATGCTGGCAACATTGATTTTAATGATGTTGGAGTGATTTGTCTATGCATGATTGATTGGAGGTGGGGTTTGGACAATAACTGTCTCTTTTTGGCCTTATGTATCCTAATAATTGATAACAATAGTGTGTTAGCTATTTATTTGCGAGATGATAAGATTTTGCTTTTATGTAGATTGGTACATTTTGTTTGCTAGATTGTATAGTAGTAATCGCTTTTAAAAGGAATAGTACATTTACCTGACTTTGCGTAATGAATCCCAGGTCTCTGTATTGGTTCTCCCGAATTATGCACCTCCTGTTGCTGCATGTGCGATAAACGAAATCGTTGGATCAATTACTTGGGCTAACTTTTCACGTCTTCCGGTCCTAATACTTCCACTTCTCACAAAAACTCTAAATGCTGATCATGAAGTCGCGCATCCAGCGAAATCAGCGGAAGCAATTACCATTTATGGAGCTCAAATAGGAGATGCAAACAATTCTGCTGATATGTTAGTTTCTGGACTTGCTGTGCCGCCTCCGTCATTTCAAATTCGCAGCGAACCTCTCGCCTGCTTACTTCAAGTTGTACGCGTGTCAAATTTACCTACGGTTCTCCTTATCGCTCCGAGCGGTGAACAACAAAGTAAAGGATCTGCTGATCGTGAGCTTGAGGTTCGACTATAATTCTCTGTAATGGTAGAAGTTAGTTTTGTTTGGTTGCGGGAGTAGTGCTACGTGTACCTTAGAATGTGTTCCCGAATACCGTCGATGAGTTAGCTCTGTGCATGTGAAAGCTAGTAGTTGGTTTAGCTTTTAAAAATTTAAAACATGATACCTAACAGGGCATGAATGAGCAAATAAACCGCTCCCTAGCTGCAACATGTATGAAGTTGACTTATTAATAGTATCCTTGTGCTAGAACTAGGGGCCCATTTTACGGCATGTTAAACTACTATCGAGATGAATCGACAAATATTTCTAGTTGAAAGCTTTTTATTGGCAGAATACTGCGTAAGGTTACTCATGCTGCTCGTGAAGGACTTTCTTTGCTGTTATTATCTTATTTTGCCACTTTTCGTTATAGCGCTTACTGTACTGTACTTTAGTGATGTTGCCACTTTGTCCACGAATTTTTTACTTAAACATTTTAGTCCTGAATTTCCTTTATGTTGCAATTGAATCCTTCGCTCTATGCGCAACCATTGTCCTCTGAAATGACCATTTTGCAATTGTACCAATTGAAGCGAAAGTGAAAGTTACTATGCGGGAAAAGGGTTAAAATGGTCGTTTTAAGGACAGTGGTCTTGTGCATAGCATGTGACTAAATAGATGTTGGGCTACAGATGGAGCCAGGTATGCAATTTCAAATTGTGGGAAAGATTCCAGACTATGTTGTTTAATTTTTATATTTCGGTACAGGGACTGTTCATAATTATACCTCCGCAGTACTTTTAATTGTCTGTTCTTCCCTCACTAGTGGAGCAATTTGTGGACATTTTTTTTTCTTTTCTGTTTTGTGTTCCAGGCACTTTACGAAATAGGGAACTTCTTGGCCAGCCACACTAATTTGAGCTTCTCCAAAGAAAGCATTCAGGACAAAAAGTTAGAGAAATCGCGGGGCGCCCAAGAACCATGGCGCGAATTGTATGGCTGAACTTTTGAGGTAATTTTGAAGTGTCGTTTTTGAGATGGCGAAAACCTGCATGTTCTGTGCCGAATACTAGATTGCTAGTTTTCAAGCGTAAATATGCAATGGAATACTCTGCCTTTCTCACGTTTGTAACAGTTTCTCATCTTCCTGCAAAAGTTACTAAGAACTAAGCTAATTGAGTTTCTAAAAATTTTCTCGGAGTCGCTTTTATTTGGAGTTAGCAGTTTCTCTGGTTCTTCTCGTTTATGGCACGGATAACTGAATTTCTTCCTTTTTTTTTGCCCTTTATTCTTCAACAATGCACGAAAGTTGCAGGAAAATGTCATTTTTTTTTTGGCTATATTATAAAAACACTCCTTGCACTTTAATCTGGCATTTCCTCAACCGCATCAAGCAGGTTGGAAGTTTGGAACGGTTGTGTTGGCTTCAATGGGCCAGCATCCCGCCTTGTGGCAGGAGGCCAGGTTGGGCCGAGTCACGTTTGAAATGACGTGGGGCTGGGTTGGGCCGAGTCATGTTCGAAGTGGCGTGAGCCTGATTGGGCCAAGTCACGATCGAGACCCGTAAGTACTGTATTTTTACGCTTTAAGTGAATTAGTTGCATATTTCTAACAGCTCGAGCTTTTGGAATTAATGGTTAGCGCCAACGATCCGACAGGTTGTTCAATAGCGGTGCAAAACTTACATAAAAATGAGTTATCTCATTCTTTTGGCCCAAGGAAAAGCACTTTTACCAACTGTGGTTCGAAAAGCCATTCCTTTGGATGCCAAGCACGATCTAATGCGTGGGCTGTAGATGGTGAACTAGTGTCATGTATTTAGTTTAGATTAGTCGAGTCGTGTCGGGTCGGGTCAGGTCGGTTCAAAACGGGCTACTACAAGTAAGGTATATGTACATCATTAGGAGCTTTCGAAAATATGGACTAAATACAAGAAAGCAACAAGCTGAACCACATACACTCTTGAACTAACCCTAATAAATGTCTCATATTATTAAGAATTAAACCTTAACTATGACAATTTAATGGGTCAGTTAATTGAATATAGAAGAATTCTTGTTGCTTCCTAGAACGAATACAGTAAAAGAATTTTTGGCTTCAAGTGGAAAAACAATCAAGTTTGCTTATGGAACAACTCCTTTGTATTGGCTGATCAACTTAATGTAGTTCTAAAGAGGTAAATAAGTATAAAAATGACATATAAATCAGTGCATAAAGATCAGAATCTATCATATGAAGAGTAGCGGTGCCACGAGCGGCGATCGCTCGTCGATCGCCGCGAGCGACGGCTGCCACATCCCTGCAAACCTCACTCTCCTACCGCTGAGCCTGGCATTTTCTTCCGCGATCATTTTGTCGGGTGCGCCGCCGCGGTCGTCGCTCTTGCTCATTTTCTTGCTGTCGCTCTCAGATGCATCAACTGTATCAGGCTGAGGCTGAGAAACCCTCGGTCGCCGAGCCCGCTGCTGCAGCTTTTGTACCGTACGCCGTGGCACGATGTAAAACTTCTCGCCAGGCGTCAAGATCTCGTCGGGACGGACGACGGCCTCCCACGGCCGACGAAACACGTCGGGCCGCGCCAGCACCGCCCGCGGGTGCCTTTCGATTATCGAGACTGCAGGGGTCGCCATGTAGTAGTACTCCACGTAACCGCCGACATGGATAATTCTTAGGGGGCTCGGGGGTCGGTCGGGGACCAAGGCGGTGGCTTTCCGCTCCGTCAGGTTTCGGAGACCTCCGAAGATCTTGGAAAACATTTACGGGGCGACAGTTATAGCAGTTACGGTCGGTAAGACGGCGGCCGTTGGAGAAGCAGAAGGGCTACAAGATGGCTGTGAAGAGGCAGTGAGAGGCGTATTTTAAGAGTAACACAGAAGAGTTGGCGGGTAAAGCAAGGTAAATGTAGGCCATATCTTTTTTTCTTTTTTTTTATTTTTATTTTTTTTGTTATTAGGAGTGTGTAAGGAATTATTCTATCATTATATTCCTAACACTTGGGCTTTATACGATAATTAATTTGTTAGGAAAGATGAAATCTATGATTCTATTAAGGGGAAGCAACCGCCCGTACGGTGGGTTGTGATTGGATTTCTTTCTTGGTGTGCTAAACTAAATCAGTAATATTATAATATAGATAACTTATTTAGTCTTTTAAGTTCGAATTCGTATGACTTAGTTAAATATCCAATTTTTATGACCCAATAATAATACCCGCCCCCAATAAAATAAAATCCGGAACGGAAAATAAATCGGATCGAAATCAATTGCATTTCTGATCCGTTATAATTACCCGAATGAATTGTATGAAACTTCATCACTTCAATGAATGAGGCAGGTAGCGTGCTATCTTTTCCTCAAAAAAAAAAAAAAAAAAAAAGTATGGAACCCCCTCACTCTCACTTCTCTCGTCTCCTCCTCGTCGCTCCTCCTCTCCCCTCCCAAACGCTACCTCTTCTCCCTCTCCTCCATCTCCACCTCCACATCCTCCTCCTCTGCAGCCGCCGCTGCATCGTCTCCTCACTCGCCATTACCATCCAAGCTCGTCTCCCTCCTCTTTTTGAGAAGATGAGGGATGGGATTAAATCCTACTATCGATACTTACTCCGCCCTTTCGGTTGGTTTATGTGAAGAAGGGCGGTCAGCAGAAGCAAATTTGTTGATACATCATATGAAAGAACAGCATTTGTATCCAACCGAAGAGATCTACACCTCTCTTATTAGTTGCTATTGCAGGTCTATGAGTTATCAGCTTCTGCTTTCAGGGCTCTGCGACAAAGCAGGGTTATGTATCAGAAAAGGTAAAGAACTTAACCCAGAGGGGCGTAAATTGTAGTATTTTACTATCTTATTTCCAAACAGATTCTTATATGAAACAGAAACAGAATTACAAGGTACCAAAATATAAGCTTCAAATACCGAGGGTGGCAAAGTGCAAGCGAACAAAAACACAGGAGGATGAAGTTTACCCTATGCATAATGCGACGTGGTTGCATTTATCCAATTGCTGTCACAAGTCTCAGCAGAAAAGAATGCAGAACCGAAACATCCAACTGATTGTCACATGTGATTGAGCATATGCAGTGTCTAAGAATACAACTGAAGCCTCAGATACCAGCGGCAAGGTAACATTTGACACCAACATGTGTACATGGGAATTTCCATAAGATTCAGGAACTTAAAAATGCTATAAACAAATACAAGTTGCTTCCTTGTAACTTGATTGGTACAATATTTGAGATCGAACGAAAGAGACAACTAATGAGGAAGCATTGCCGCTCTTCATTGTGTTTAGTGTTTCCCAACGAAGAAAAGAAATGTTTTAGCTCAACCTTCTATTTGAATAGCTTTCGAAATCCATTCAATATTGTAAGAGCTCTTAGTTCGCCGCTTCTCATGTCCCTCAGCCTCCTTCGCAGTATCTACGTTGTGGGGGGAAAATAGAGATAAGAGAAAATTTTGTGCACATTTAAACCACGATGCTTTTATGTAAAGACAACACCATCTCCTTGAAGCCGATCTTGAGTATGTTACTTATGCGTTGTTTGGTCCTACTAGAGAGTGTAGTGTCGTTTTATGAACTGCTATTCAAATAGTACTTTTGTTATATATTAGAATCAAATACTTTAAACTGGAGCTTCTGCCTTTTGGGCTAAAAATCTCATTTTCGCTTCCCACCGTAGTAGTAAGCTCCAGGCTTTTCCATTTGCTCAAAGCTTTTTACTAGAGGTGATCAGAGCGTAAAGCAAGGCCAAACAAGCAACTAAATAAAACATTACATACTATTACTTCGTCGTGGTTTCACCTACGTTGGCTAAATTTATATTGGAAATCAAATGCGGATCAAGTGGCGTAGCTCTTACGTATTGAGCTCGGTACAGAATCCTTCGCTCGATGATGCATAGGTCTGTCGCCAGCTGTTTCAGAAGCACTTTCCTGTTGGCTTGCTTTGCACTCAGCGCAATCAAATCGAAGGTGACACCACCCTGGATATACAACAAATATCACAAAATATTACCACCAATTTCTTTTTAAAAAAAAAGTAATTCACCTATAACATTATCTCTTCTTTTTCGCAAAGTGAAATTCACGCAGCATAAGTTTGAGAAAGTTAAACTGTAATGTTTAATTTAACGATATATCCGAATATCTTATGCCAAATTAAGAAATTTCCAATCAATCGTGTCTAACAGTAAGTAATTAAGCATATTAATGTTAGAAGAAGTTCTAGGAACGATGACCGGAACAAAGTTAATAAGCTCGACCTCTATGAATTTGTTGTACTTTGATATGCTTGATTCACAGCAATCCAGGATAAACTGAAGAGTTTGCTCCTCCAATTCAGGATAGTTTAGTTTAGCCTTTGCAGTTCCTTTATGGGATGCAGCAGCAGCCATCTGCAAAAATATGCTCACGGTGTCAAAGAGAGTTTTCAGCATGAGCCATCATTTCGAGTGGGCGGGCTCACAGGATTTACCTCTTCGAAGCGGTGGCTCATGTTGGGCGGGCTCACCACGAGGTAAGCATAAGCCATCATTTCGAGCGGCCATCCGGTGATCTGCAAAGGAAACCTTTCCGACCTGCTCAAAACCAAGTCATGAGAATGTGGTGAGCATTACATCATTTGCAAAACAAGTTTGGAGTAAAAGTTTGTGTAAGTTTAGATAAACATTTGTCGTTAGGTAATAGCAGCCTACAGATTCAAGCATTATGTGGGGGTGGATATCCGGTACTTACGTTGATAAACCATACTTTTTTAAGGCTTCTTGCTTTGCTTCATAGCATTTATCGGACTTGTCGACGGACATTGACAACTCAACTGAGTCATTTGGATTTGTGCCCTCTTTTGGAACAAAGCCATATGAGAGCAATAGCTCTCCGTTTGATTTCTTACCATAAGAAATAAATACCTGTAAAGATCGGATAAAAAAAGTCAAATTGAGAAAAATATATTCAAAGACTTAACTATTGATTAAGACACAAATAATAAACTTTCGAAATAGTTTTTACTTTCTAAACAGGTTTATGTCTGGCAACAAAACTTATTATGTTGCTTGCCTTTTCAAATATGCAAGATCACAAAATTTGACACAGTCAACTTCAAAAGACATTTTACATGCAGTGAATTTCAGTTTTCACTAAGCTTTAAAGCAAAGTGTGAAACATCTCACCATTTGCAAGAGAGAAGGATTGTTTTAGAAAATTACTTAAAATAAAGAACAATGAACAAATTTACCTGCTCACCTGGTTGATATGCGCGGTCGGTCGTGAAAACTATTCCTTGTGATGACTTGTCATAGTCCAAAAATGTTTCCACCTAGATCATTCATATAAATTATCTAAGTTGAAAGATATTCAAAATAGTAAGTTCAAATTAGTAAGTCTGTCTTCTCTCTATCTCGCAAATGCTTACACTCAAAGAACAAACTTACAGCTCTATCCATACCAAGCTACAGATATATATGTGAAGTAAATATGAACAAGAACATGTAGGTAAGTCCAGAAATGATAAAATTTGATATACAGGCAATCCAAGTATCCAACTGCCCTAGAAGTGCTGAAGTCAAAAATTTTCAAAAAAATGTAACTTGATACCTCAGAGCTATGATTAAGCATGTCGGCCCAAGGAACTAATGCAACTTTTCCATCCATAGATGGCAAGCGAACCTGTGATGTCACAGTAAATATCCAATTAAGTCTATAACTAACTAGCAATAAACAAGATGGCACTAAGATCATGGTAGAGTCAGAAGTCTGCACGGAGAACAAAACCCTAGTCCAGATTAGACCAAGGAGAGCGAAATTACAATCTGGAGAACTAAAAATAACCCAATTACTGGATCGCTCATAAAAGCTTACTCACCAACCGTGAGAAGAGAATGCCGAAGGACCACCTAAATGTTTCCATGTTGTACACCTGAGAGTAATTACAACTTCATCACAGTCTAGATACGGGTATAATTCCTAAATTTAATGTTCATAAGTTATAAACAGGTCTAACTGTCTCAACAGTTTGCATACTGAACAGCAGCCTTCTTCAGAAAACTACCTCCTCAGGGAACAAATCTGGATGCTTGGAAAATATTCTCTCCTTTAAATCCATGTACCTGCAAAAGTATACCAAAGTAACCAAACAAAGAGCTGGTTCTAATGTTTCAAAGCAAATGCAATAACGAAAAAAAAAGAAAGAAAGAGAGTTACTTACGTTCCTGTAACATCGGTTATCCTTTCAATGGCTCTTTTCCTAATTGGCGATGCTACCAAGAATGTGTCAAGCTCGGAGCGAGTCCTGCAATGATATATAGCAGCTGTAGGGGAGAAATCTGAGAGTAAATCCTTAATAAGTGAGAGCAAGAACACTAAAATATTTCTGGCCACATCAACCATTCTATCTCTTCAAATTTTCAAGTAGTAGGCGAATAGGACGTTTGGGTATACCAGTATAAAAGCGAGTAAGGTTGTCGAGGTAAGGCTGCGATATAACTGTTCCATCTTGAAGAACTACTGAGACTCGCTTCGCTTATCAGGTAAGTTGCGAGCAGCGGCCAATCTGGTACCGATTGTCTCCTCATCACATTACCTACTTCCGGGCTGCTCCATTCCTGCAGGTTAACATCGAAAACTTTTAAAAGCTTGCCTACTAGCAAGCAAAGAGATGCATTTAGTCTTGAGTTCGATTGAAAGATGCGCCAGTGAAGTTTATGTTAAATGCCTCATAACAGTTAGTCAGAGTTGTCCTTAACCTTAAATCATGCATGAATCAAGAGCTTAGTGAACTTTGGGCCTACAATCCAGTGATATCCTTAACAAAGTGAATTTGATAAGAGAAGCTTAAGATATCTGATATTAATAGCATTTCTGGGACTATGAATGTAGTCCTTCATTGGGTTGGTTAGATACTCAGATTACTGAATGTTCAACGGTTGCATATATATATATATAACATGGTTATTTAGTGGCTTTTTTAAGCTACTGAAAATCAGTTAGAGCCATTAAATTTGACGAAATGGTATATAATTTAGCAAATTTCTAATTTAATTGACCGATATTGTTTTTAAATCAAACCAACACAAACTTAGAAGGTGTCGGCAAAAAAAAAAAGGTAAATTTTTTTATTTTACTACCTAACATATCGATTAGTTACTTTGATTCGAGTAATCTGAAGTATGTAAGATGTTTATAGATTTACTTACGTTTTAACTAAATTAAACGCTACGATTACGAGGATGATAACAAAGAAACGGAATTAAGAAGGGGGAAGCTACGATTACAAAAATGGGCGCACCGAATCGGGGGAGATGACGAGGGAGGGAGGGACGAAGAGGAGCTTCTCCCTCTTGCGGATGTTCTTGAGCGCGACGAGCCCCCTCTCCCCGACCTCCACGCGCCGGATCGCCATCTTCTGCTGGGGGAGCCCCGACGCCGAGAGCCACCGCTGCAGCGCCCCCGCCGCCCTCTCCATCGACTCGATCTCGCACCCCCACGGTATCGACCCATCCCCCTCCCCCTCCCCCGCCGCCGCCGCCGCCGCCGATGGGGAGGCCGATACGGCGGCGCAGCTGAGGCGTCGGCGGCGGCGGAGGAGTGTGGGGGGGAGGCGGAGGAGCGGAGGAAGAGGAGGAGGAGGGGAAGGGTTTGGGGGGAGGAGGAGGGAGAAGGTGCGGAGGAGGGATATGGAGGGATCGGCCATGGGAGGAGGAGGAGGAGGAGAGGTGGAGATGAGGGAGAGTATTCACTGTTTTAGTAAAGAGAGAGAGAGAGAGAGAGAGACTTATCCTCTCGTTTAATGGCGGGAGAGGAGTGCGACTCCAACAACCCTCTCTGTTTTATATTGAATTCGGCGACGAGAAGCCTCGAGTTGCAGAATATTTCAAGGACCGCAAATGACAGCGGTCGAAATCGTCGCCGTATTTCACAATCGGCGCCGATCCGAATGTCACTGCCGAGTTCAGTTAATCCTATCATCGCCTTGCCGACTTTAAGTCACGTGCGGGGATCTCTCCATCGTCTGTTTGAGAGCTCACGTGGGCGAAACGAAGCGATAGATATATAGCTGCGGCTTCGACCTCCTCCTCCTCTTCTCCCTCTACGCTTGCGGAGAGATGGAGGGGATCGCCATTAGAGCCCCACCTAGGATTAGGGTTTCGAATCCGAGCCTCTTCGCCCCGAGGAGCACGAGGAATCTCATCGCCAGGGATCGGATTTTGAGGATCCAAATCATCGGAGGGGGGAAACCGAACCCGAGCCCTCTCCGCTGCGCCAGCGCCGAGAAGGTTTTGTTTTTGCTTCCTAAAATCTCTTCTTTTTGGTTAATCGTAGTTTAGTTTGAGTCGGGTATCGGATTTGGTGTTTTATTAGTTAGAAATGTTTGAATCAAACTGTTTATGCTCCAAATTTATGGCGATAGAGTGTTTTGGAGTAGCTTTTTGTTGATTCCTTGTGTTAATTTAAGATTATAATGTAGTTTTAAGATGATGAGTAGGCATAATTAACTTGTTGGGGTAATTTGGAGGAGTTTGCGTTGATTCCTTGTGTTAATTTAAGATTATGTTTTTGTAATATATGTGTGAATTTAGCGGCACGCGACACACCTTTTGTGTAAAAATGAAATGTTATGTTTCATTTCATTAGCTGAAATATATTGCCTTTGTGATGATAAATTGGAAAGAAAGCATTTTTCATTCAAGATGCAATATGCAACAAAATGTTCGGCATTGGATTTGATGCAAAAAATAAGGCGAAAAGCATTTGTATGCTTTCTCTGGTTGCTACAGTATTGTCATATCCAACATTTATATTGAATAACGAACCAAAAATGGTGATTTTTTTACAAAGTTTGACACTAATTATACATTTTTTTTGGCTTTTTCTTTAGGTGTCCGAAGATTCAAATGTCGGGGCTACTTCCAGTAGTGATGACATAACAAGCTCGACCGCAGGCAATGAGTTGGATACTGGGGAGTCAGTAGAGGACGCTACAGCAAAGCACGGAATAAGAATCAGAAGACGGCCTCTAACAGGGCCGCCTACCCACATGGTTGGGCCGTTTGAATTCCGTCTAGAGAACGAGGGGAACACCCCGCGAAACATTTTCGAGAAAATTATCTGGGACAAGGGCGTGGAAGTTTCGCAGGCATGTTCTGGACCTACTTGTGTATATATATTTGAGTGTTATTTCTTGAATTCTCGGTCGAAGAGTTTTGTATTTGGTTCTTTTCTTTGATTGCATTCTATAGATAAAAGAAAGGAAACCATTATCTGTACTGAAGAAAGCTCTTGAAGAAGCTCCTCCTGTTGGAGACTTCGTTGGGGCTCTGAAGGCTTCGTATAATCGGACAGGAATGCCCGCTTTGATAGCTGAGGTGAAAAAGGCTTCTCCAAGCAAAGGTGTTCTCAGGGAGGACTTTGATCCTGTAAGTTTGCTCTTTTAGTCCTTTGTACGGTTACGGAAGGTGTGTTTCAAAGTGTACATTCTGAAATAACAACAGGTAGTGTTCCTTAAAATGAGATTATACATTTTATGAAGTACTACAAATTCATGCTGCAATACTTCATTTCTTTTTCAATTATTAGGTCATCGTAATTGCCTGTTTCGTGTATCATTTATATTATTGCTAAACAAATCTTATGACTTTTTTCATGGCAATTTGGCTGGAATTTTCAACCTGATGCAAGTATTGTAATGCATAACTATTATGATTTGTAGGTTCATTTCACATTTGTATAGCTATATTGCAGTGAGCGAATCAGCCTTCTCCTGTAAATTATATCTCTAAAGCACACCCCCACCTTACAGATGTGGAATGTTAGAAATCTCGAGCCATAAGCATCAAAACAAAACACCGAGCTTTGACGATATAAACTGTAGTTTGCATAGATTTGACATGTCTATGCTTCTCTGCCTCTAGTGCTTTTTGCTCCGCACGACCTAGAATCTGCTTCTCGAAGGAGCATTTTTATTTTTGAAGGAGCATTAAGTTTTTTTACCTTGTGAGTTTAAATGCTGCTAGCTAATGGTAAGGGCAAAAACAGGTTCATATAGCTAAAGCTTATGAGAAAAATGGAGCAGCATGCCTAAGTGTCCTCACTGATGAAAAGTATTTTCAGGTAAGCATTTAAGTTTTTAAGTTCTGGTTATTACTCAGTGTTTAGAACATCTATCAGAAATTGAATTTGGTCATACTCACTTGATTGAACGTTCTGCATTTTTTTTCTGCTTTTCCTCCAGGGAAGCTTTGAAAATCTTGAGGCCATACGCAAAGCAGGAGTTAAGGTTTGTTTAATTGTTTCGACAGTTAGCAACTATGTTTGCTTCAATGTTTGTTGTTGTTAAATATAAAAATATAAAAATACCGTTGTTACCAGCTTAAGCTTTTGGAAAATAACAGTTGTTTTAAATTATTTAACAGTTGTTGATGTTTCTACCTATGAATATCCAAACAGTTTTGTTCTTGTATTTTCCCTAATATAGTCAATTTGAGCTTCTGAAGTTGTTGATATAATGCAGTGCCCTCTCCTCTGCAAAGAATTCATAATTGATGCCTGGCAAATTTACTACGCACGGTGTAAGGGTGCGGATGCGATCCTCCTAATTGCTGCTGTCTTGCCTGATCTTGATATCAAATATTTGAGTAAAATATGCAGAATGCTTGGTCTAGCAGCTTTGGTTGAGGTCTGCTATATTTCCACGAGTGTATTTTGTGCTTATTGCTTCTGTTTACTGCATTTTAGCTAACCAATGCAAACATTATTCTAGTCTTGAACACGAGTCTCGTACTCAAAAAAAAAGTTTCAAAGGAACCTCAGTGAAATACTGTAGTTCTATTATTATTCTTTAACTTTATAATTGTTGTAAAGATATTTGGTTTTAAACTGAATTCTGTTATTCCTTTTAGGTGCACGACGAAAGGGAAATGGACCGTGTGTTGAGCATAGATGGGATCCAGCTCATTGGTATCAATAATCGCAACCTAGGTGTGTGTGTGTGTTTTTTTTTTTTTTGCAAGTATCAAGATGTTTTTTCTCTCTCCGTGACCATCTCAGTTTGATCAACTTTTTCGATAACAAAAGAGTACAGTTATGTGCTCTAGTAAAATTTCTGTGAACTCAATGGTGGACAAATTTTTATTTTTGGCAGAAACTTTTGAGGTTGATATTTCGAACACCAAAAGGCTTTTGGAGGGAGAGCGTGGTCGCATTATTGCCGAAAGAGACATAATTGTAAGTAGATTTTGACCTTAATCAACGAAGGGCATCATGTATGATCATTTAGCTAAAGCTATGTTGATTTTTTTTGTCGACAGTGTCTAACTCGGTCTATTTCACACTAAATAAAATGCAGTAAACTTTTTTTAATAGACTATCCTTTATAATGTGGTATCGTTTTGCTCTTTTGGCTATATCTAGTCCTATATCAATGTTAGTCATTGGGATATTATCAATATCAGGTTAAGATCTAATTCGACAAAACTACCTAGATTTCTATGCTCATTGCTACTAAATACACTCCTTAGAGTAGAGTTGTTGTCGAGCATTAGCATGGGAGTACATAAGGTTTTCGTTTCTGAGGGCATTATCTGATATATTTCAGGTTGTCGGAGAATCCGGACTGTTTACTCCCGAGGATGTATCGTACGTTCAAAATGCCGGGGTTAAAGCAGTAAGTAGAGACGAGAAATTATCATTTTCGACTTGTATTCTCTTATTATGTAGCAGTCACCAACCTTGTTCCTGAACATACTTAAGAAAACTATTTTATATGGAACTTTTACCGTTTTCGAGCAAGAATCAGTGTTATAGCTTCATGTTAAAACCGTAAATCGATGACCCATCTTATTTCGCAATTGTAGGTTTTGGTTGGGGAATCTCTCATCAAACAGGAAGATCCAGGCAAAGCAATTGCTGGACTTTTTGGTAAAGACATATCCTCGAGTGTTTGATTTGTTCGAGTCGAAAACCATGCGGCGTAGTTTTGTTTTTTCTCTTTTTTGGATGCATAAATTCTTATAAAAAACTTACATATTTGTGGATCATTTATTTGTTTGATGTTGTGATCATTTATGGGATAACTTTTATTAACACATGTAGTAGTTCTTAAATTGGTTTACTGTTGTTACTGCAATAGAGAGATACCACAGGGTCTTTCTTGTAAAATTGCTTGATAAAGCCAAACTCAAAAAAAGTTTGGCCGTTACCTTTAACCCACACCATACATGCATCAATCTCCTCTTGTTCCAACCTTAGTATCTCAAAAAGTAAAAACACCCACCATTAATGTCGACCTCGTCTCGCACCGAGATCGTCCTCGCAGCCTCTCCCGACGGCCCCATCACCGCCCACGACCCCCTCTCGTTTGGACCCCCGCTCGCCCGCTTCTCTACTGCGGCTGCCGCTGCCACCATTCCCCGCAACGGCCTCGCACTCGTCGGCGGCCCCTCCTCCGTTCAGCTGATCGCAGCCTCACACATATCGCCATCCACCGCCGCTTGCTCCGTCCGCCTCTACAATTGGTGGTCCCCCGCCCCGGCCCTCTCCCTCCCCGTCCCTGAGCCCGTCGCACCCCTTGCCGCCACCCCTGACGGCCCTCCTCACCACCTCTTCTGTGGTGGCCTCTCCGGCCGCATCCACGTCCTCTCCCTCCCATCCGGCGATCTCTGTCGCCCTTTCACCGCTCACACCCACTCTGTCTCATGTCTCGCCGTCAACGACGACGGCTCCCTCCTCATATCCGCATCCGACGATGGCACCATCGCGGTGTTCCCGATTATCCATCTCCTAGACGAAGACCCCGCCGTCGAAGTTACTTCATTATACACGATATCGGCGCACGACGCACCGATCACATGCATTACATCAGGCCCCGGAGGCTGCAACGCAGCGATAGTTTCGAGCTCGCTCGACGGCACGTGCAAAATGTGGAGGCTCGCCGACGGGGTCCGCATGCGAACCCTAACGTTCCCGTGCGGGCTCTGGTGTGTTACCGTGGACCCAATTGATTCACAACTCTACACCGGTGGATCAGATGGAAAGGTATACGTCATGCCATTGATAAAGGAAAGAGTAAAAGAACCTAAAAATAGGGTTATTTGGGAATCTCCGCATAGTAGCGACGGTGCGGTTATGTCTATGGTTATGGCGAATGACAACGAGAACATAGTAACAGCGTACGACGACGGAGCTGTAAAAATATGGGAAGTGAAAAGTGGATTGATTATTAACACATTTTGTGTTGAGGGAGGAAGTGTTAGTGATCTCATTGTGGTGAGAGGAAGTGGAGTTCATGGTGTTGGTGGAAGTGGAGTTCCACTTGTAAGTGGTTTTGCTGAAAGGGAGGTGGAGAGAAAGGGAAGTGAGGTGTGGGAACTGGAAAAGAGGTTTAGTGAAGTGAGAGAGGGGAGGAAAAGGGGGTTGGATTTGGCTGAGGATGCTATGGATGTGTATAGGAGGCTATTGGTTCTGTTTCTTAGAGAGTCTGGGGGTGCTAATAACCAATAATTAGAAGAGTTAATTGCAAAATTGATCCTCAATTTTCTAAGTTTTTATTTGATTTTACCAATCTGCAGCTCCTTTTGAGATTACAGAGAGATTGCATCACGTGTGGTGAGAAAATACGATGATAAATTTTTTATTTTTTTCGTAAGTACAATATGTTCGATACAATATATTTTCTACAATTTGACAAAAAATCAGATTTTCAACTACACTGAGGCTTAGTTTGGTATTAAGGTCCATCCGATGCTATTAGATAAAATGGAGTTGGAGTAAAAGTATATAGGGATATGCTTCAGTATTCTCCGATGGAACCGTAAAAAATATATTGTAACCGACTCATCGCGATATGCGGAACGTAATATTACTACGAAAACAAACTAAGCCTGAATTTACAACTAAGCGAAGCAAAATGCGTGATCCCGATCGGACGGCTCATAACTAACCACCAGGATCCAACGGTTGTGCGTTAACATCTCGCGTCGACCACATCACCACCAATGGGAAAGCGACAGTGCACTCAGAAAGAGACTCACACGTGGCAACCTGCTATAGGCGGTCAACGTCACAACACCTACCTTAGGAAACGTTACTACAACCCGCGCATTTAATATGCATGCGACCCCCTCTCACGTTTCCCTTTCAACATTCCAATTCAAAACGGCTCGAGTCAGAGTCGAGCCTGACACGAGCCCGTAGCCGTTATAGCAACCGAATTAAACGCACCCGACAACAAATAATCCCATGCGCCCTGCGTATATATATCCCAAGAAGTTCCCAACAATTCTTTGATTTTTTTGGTACTTAAAATTTCTAAAATATCTAGTTTATCCCTACCTTTTTTTTTGTTTCAAATATACCCCTCATATAGTTCTCCGTTATTCTAAAATACCCTCGCTGTTAGTACCCGTTAAATTATCTCAGGTTAAACCCGGATTAAATTTTTACCTCAGTTAAAAAAAATCAAAATACCATTTTTGCCATTAACTTAAGGGCAAATAAGAAAAGATGGTGATGGTAGAAGAATATATTTGAACAGATAAAAAATGAAAATACTTCTTTTGCTCCTATATTAAGGACAACTAAGAAAAGTAGGTAACAGTAGAAAGCTATATTTGAAAGGATAAAATAGTAATTTCACAGAAATAACAGTTGTTACTAATAGTTCACTAACAGAATTTAACTTTAGAGGTATATTGAAAATAACTTAGAACGTTAAAAGGGTATTTTCAATATTAGCCTTCTAAGAAGAGTAAATCAGAAAATCAGAAACTTTTCGGGGATATATAAGCAATTGCCCCTTTTTTTAATATATTGATCATCAAATATTTGTATGGTGTATGAGGTGTATGGATACACAGGGTGCAGGGAATAGTTTTTTATTTTCCCAACCGCGTCCAATTAAGCTACTAGCTTATTACGGTGGGAATCTCTGGTCACGCTCCACCTGCAACAGCAGGTCACTCAGTTATTAGCTAGCGTCTGTGTGGTACGGATGGACCACCTGACCGGCAATAGCCGGTCACTTACGTATTGTTATTGAGAACGTCTATATATATGAGGCTCATGTTGGTCTCCCTTCTCTAATTTCCCTCTCTCTCTCTCTAATTTGTGTGTGTTGGGTGTGTGTTTTTTGTGATGTTGTATAATATTTTCATGGGGTTTAATCTATTAATACAGTGTGTATGAATTACATGTCGTTTTGATGCATTAAAAGTGTGATAAAATACCTTATCGATATGTAATTAATATTGGGTTATATATGCATGCTTCATCATTTTCATTAAGTTGTTCTTTTTGTTGTTGTTGTTGTTGTGTTTTTGGAGAAATCATGGTAAGTTGATAAGGGGAGAGTGCATGAGGAGGAAGGGGGGTGGATGCATGGTGGAGAGGGAGACCATAAAATGGAAGTGGTGACAGAAGAGAGAGAGCACAACCCCACATTGGTGAAAAGATTTTGGAGTAGTTCGCTCTTGTTGGGGGTGTGCTCTCTGCTCTATCTGTCACTGCCATCTCTCTAGGGTTTTGCTTCCTCTTTGCTAATGAAAACACCCTCTCTCTCTCTCTCTCTCTCTCTCTCTCTCTCTCTCTCTCTCTCTCTCTCTCTCTCTCTCTCTCTCTCTCTCTCTCTCTCTCTCTCTCTCTCTCATTAGTCCATATTTGCCATTTTAGATTCTTAGTACTTTCTCTCTCGCTCTCTCTTTCTCTCTCTCTCTCTCTCATCCATGTAGTTAGTCCCATACTTGCCATTTTATATTCTTAAGTTAAGCTCCTTCTCTCTCTCTCTCTCTCTCTCTCTCTCTCTCTCTCAAGCACAACCATGTACTTAGTCTCATGCACATCCATATTTGCCATTTTAGATTCTTAACTCTCTCTCTCTCTCTCTCTCTCTCTCTCTCATCCATGTAATTAGTCTCATACTTGCCATTTTATATTCTTAACTTAAGCTCTCTCTCTCTCTCTCTCTCTCTCTCTCTCTCTCTCTCTCTCTCTCTCTCTCATCCATGTAATTAGTCTCATACTTGCCATTTTATATTCTTAACCTAAGATCTCTCTCTCTCTCTCTCACACATCCATGTAATTAGTCGCATACTTGCCATTTTATATTCTTAACTTAAGCTCTCTCTCTCTCTCTCTCTCTCTCTCTCTCTCTCTCTTTCCCTCTCTCTTGAATGCCATAAATGATGTGCATTTATCAGCTTATTATATGACTTAGCAAGGTGCTTAGTTATATTTTCTCATTAGTCTCAATTACAAGTTATAATTTATCATTACAATTCTCAATTAACTTCTTTTTTTTTTTGGTTTTGTATATATTTTGCAGGTTGAATACAACAGGATAATATATATTTTGCACAAGTGTTGGCTCATCTAAATTAATCACTCTTCTTTTAAGGGAGTTCGGGTGGAGCCAACTACGCTGAATTATAAGGATCGATGTTTTGCTACGCATTGATATATAAATATGTAACCATGATGAAATGTTTCTTTGTATTATAATGCCCAAGTTTGGTTTGTATGGATAGTGATGTTTATAGATTAATTTTTAAAATTTTAGTTACTAAAACTACAATTTCTTGCGCTATTAATTGTCGAGATGTAGAATATCTACATGTGGATTAAAAGCGTTAACCAGTTACAATGATAATGAACTTCAGTATACATGAACACTTCGAGTTGTTTTTTGGTTTGGAGAACTGAGTAAACAAAAAGTATAGCTTCTCAAAGTGCCTATTTTTGTGAACTGAGTTCAACTGTGAAGTCACTCTTGCGCCGCATTTATTTATTACTAATGAAGAGAAGGAACAAAACGAAGAACCATTTGCTCTCGCAAGCTTCTTATGAACCAAACAACAGTTTTTCACAATGTTTTACTCGTGTCGCACCAAACTCGTGATTACTGATCAGTTCAGCTTCAACTAACAAATTACTTCATGAAAACTACATCCTACCACTGCATCTCATTTTACTTTAAATTTCTAGCTAACTAAGTTGTAATTTTTAAGTTAGTTTTGAGATGAATGGCTAAAATAGAGTGTTAACAAATTACGTAGTTCGTTATTATATGATAGAGATACTAGGCCTATGGGCTTTTTCCTCCCTAGTGATGGGCCGCCGTATCTGAGCCCATTATTGGCCCAAGCCGTAAACTAAGTTTAAAAAAAAAAAAAACTCGAAAGATCTATTAGCCGCCCATCATCGCACCAACGGCTCAGATTTATCTAAAGTGTGGGATCAATGCCGAAGCACATAAAAAAATACACAGCACACGGATTATAAAGAGTTCTTCTTTCCCCTTCCAACTTCGTAATGCGTTTAGGGTTTCGCTCGTCCCTTTCCTCTTTGACCCCCGCTCCTCCCACCACCACCGCCACCTCAAAACCCTAACCCTAGGCCATGGATCCCGACCCCCCCGAGGGCCTCGACGGGGCCTCCGGCGGCGCCTTCCACCGCAACGAGGCGATCTCCGCCGTCCAGGACGAGGACCAGTTCTACGGGGAGGACGACGACTACGACGACCTCTACAACGACGTCAACGTCGGCGACGGGTTCCTTCACTCCGTGCCCCGTAGCGGCGGCGGCGGCGGAGGCGGCGGGTTCCCGGTGGAGGAGCCGGGGAGCCGCCCCCACGCGGCGGCGGCGGCCCCCCCGCCGCCGACCCTGCCGGAGAAGGTCCAGGTCCAGATCCCGATCCCGGGGATCGCCGGGGTTCCGAAGATCGAGAGGCCCTCCGCCGATAGATCCGTCGGTTTCCCCGATCAAGGTCTCAGGGGAGGCGTCGCCCCCGAAGCAGCGGCGGCGGTGGCTGCGCCGCCGCCGCTGAGGCCGCCGGTTCCGCCTCCATCGGCGCCGGCCGTAGCGAGGCCCGAGATCCAGGCGCAAAGCGCCAACATCAGCGTAATCGGGCCAGCGGTGGGAGGAGGAGGAGGAGCCAACGTTAACGGCGGCGGCGGTGGGAGCGATGGAGGAGGAGGTCGCGGTGGGACGACGACGCTGTTCGTCGGGGAGCTCCATTGGTGGACCACGGACGCGGATCTGGAGGCGGAGCTGAGCAAGTACGGGCCGGTGAAGGAGGTGAGGTTCTTCGACGAGAAGGCGAGCGGGAAATCCAAGGGTTACTGCCAGGTCGACTTCTTCGACCCCGCGGCGGCCACCGCCTGCAAGGAGGGCATGAACAGCCACCCCTTCCACGGCCGCCCCTGCGTCGTCGCCTACGCCTCCCCCTTCACCGTCCGCAAGATGGGCGAGGCTCAGGTAAAGAACCACCACTCCGCAATTGGCCCCGCTGCGCCGACCCAGGCGCCGTCCCAAGCCCCGAAGGGCCGGGCGCCTCCGATCGCTGGGAATTTCGGCCGGGGCGGAAACCCTGGAGCCGCTGTCGCCGCTGCCGCGGGGGGCGGCGGCGGTGGGAATTGGGGAAGGGGCGGGATGGGGAACCGAGGGCCGATGGGGAATATGCGGAACCGGTTCGGGCCGATGGGCGGAAGAGGGATTATGGGAAACGGTGGGATGGTTGCGCCGCCGCAGCAGCCTCCGTTGCTGCATCCGGGTGCCATGATGGGTCCGGGTTTCGGGTACGGTGGCGGGTTTCCGGGGGGCCATGCTTCCGCTCCGTTTCCGGGGCTGATGCATTCGTTCCCTCCTGTTGTGGCTCCTCATGTTAACCCGGCTTTCTTCGGAAGAGGAGGGATGGCGGCGGCTGTGGGTGGCGGGGGCGGTGTCGGTATGGGCATGTGGCCGGATCAAAGCATGGGTGGCGGGTGGGGCGGCGAGGAGCAGTCGAGCTACGGGGACGATGCGGCTTCGGACCAGCAGTACGGAGAAGGGACTTACGGCAAGGATCGAAGGCATGAGAGGGAGAGGGAGAAGGATGTGGTCGAGGACCGACCGGAGCGGAAGTATCGTGATGATAGAGAGATGGGTCGGGAGAGGGAGAGAGAACGAGAAAGAGAAAGAGAAAGGGATAGAGAGAGGGACAGGGAGAGGGAAAGGGAGAGGGAGAGAGAAAGGGACAGGTATCGAGACGAGAGAGACAGACACGGAGATCATTACAGGCACAGGGAACGCGAGTCGGAGCGTGACGATGATTGGGATAGAGGAAGATCGTCTATCGCAAGGAGCAAGTCGCGGGAAGTCGAGCACTCGAAGAGAAGGCGTCTCTCGCCCGAGTGAATGTCTACTTGGAAGGAAAAGAGATTGAGAATTTGGCAGGTGTTCTTGTTTCTGTTTTCTATGTAGTCTGGTAGCAACTTTAGTTTACTTCGTGTTCTAGGAGATATCTTACCAGCAGTGGATGCAGGGGCCTTTCGTAGCAATTGTTTGAGATGTAAGTCTTTCTATTGCTAAATTTTGTACCAAATTCCTTTGTTTTTTTGTATGTAATCATGCTTATGTATCTATTTATGTACATAATGGTCTGAAATGTCAGAGTAGGGTCATAGAATGATACTCCCATGTAAATTTGTACAGAAAAGTGCTTGAGGATTCCTTATTCTTGATGCTCAAGGCATCTTCACCCAAAAAGTTGGGTTTGTTAATGCTTTGATTTGTAATACAAAGTTGCTCTTTTTTACTGGCAACACCTTTACTGAATGTTCCATGTATTCCGCAGCTGTGTAATGTTGGAAGCATGTATGTTGTACTGTTCATGTCGTCTTTTGTCTCTGTACTTGATTATGTAATTTTGCTCCTGATCTTGCATACTAGAAATTTGTAGCATTTTGCGGTAGGAATCGGCATAGCGGCACTTGGTTGGGTTGTCTGTACATAATAATCTTGTGTTTCACGAATATGTGGACACTCGAAATTTCAAAATCTTGTGTTTCTTTTCTTGAGAAAGTTTGCATATGTATTATGAGTAAAATGTTACTCAGTGCAGACACAAAAGTATCATTTCTGCGAATTAGAGAAGATAAAATATGTAAGCATACCAAAACAAGGCTTCTAAGTTCCCTTTCAAAGTTCATGTCGTTCATCAAATGGCTTCAAGCCTGAGCATAGGCTTTATTTTCGTTCTTTGTTCTTGCATTGGCTTTGGGTTCAAGATGTTGCAGTTGAGCTGCTGTAAATGATTTGTAGATTGAGAGACCAGTTGACAAGCATCACCAAGTAATCTTCTAATATAGTATCGCAATCAAGCTTGTATACATATATTATTTGTCTAAGGTTTGAAAGATGACTCTTCTTGAAATCTTGTCTTCTCCTGGATGTTTCACTCTTTTTGACGAGTAAACACATATTCTACGTCACTCTTTTGTCTCTCTTGACAACCACCGAAGTTGTCGCACAGTGCCATCTGACCGATTCTCTTATTTGGAATTTTTTTTTTTTTTGACTAGGAATGATGCTTGTTGTCAGGTGATCGACGAGGACACTGTTGCTATTTGCTGTTTAGATTTTTTTAAGTTCACTTAAACATCTTAAGTTTTCTCGTAAATTTTAGACAGTCAACTATGCTAAGACTTAAATTTATGCTAATGTCTGGGTATTTTTATCATACTTTACATGTGCCAGAATATTGCCTAGATTAACACTGTATGAATGTTTTAATCTCTCAAGGACATTGGCGGAACATATTCAACATACACAGAATGTATCTATAACTAAAAAAGCGTATCCATATTTGGATCTTGTTACTGTTTCTTGGTTTTACTGTCATTCTATGTTGTTATAGATAAAGAAGTATTTACTTTGCCCTTTCGATTTTTGCAGCTTAACATGCAGTTAGGAATCAGGTCTACAAGTTCAAGTTCGGGTCCCCTCGACGAAGGTGTAATTGCTGGCCCCTTTCAAGTTAAAAAGATCACATGAATAGCTCTAGTAGCGAATGTATTACGAACTAAGAACAATACTAGTCATTGTGTCTTTTAGCTACAAAGCTTCTTGTTTTTTTTTTCGAGAAAAGTACAAAGCTTCTTGTTATTGATTGTATTATGCTACCGCTACTCTCTCTTTTATTCTGGGCTTGTTTTGTTAACTCTTGGATGATGATGATGATGATGATGGTGCTGATGACGAACACGAGCCGGTTTCAGTGAACGGGAGTTCGGTTCTCCATTCCACTGTTTTATTGTACCATCTACTGTGTGTTTTTTCTTTTAAAGGAGAGGATGGTTTCGAGAGACGGAGTCGATTCTGACTTAAGAGTCGGGTCGAACTTCAGCATTCTTGTATGATTGTTTGTAGCTTGTAATTTTCTTTCTTGCTTTCACATTAATTCTGTTGCTCTCTCTCTCCCTCCCTCTCTTCCCCTTTGTTGTTGTTGTTGTTGTTTTTGTTTTTTTTCCCCCCCCTTTTGTGGAGAGAGAGAATTTGCTTTTGTTCTGTAAGTGTACATATGCATATCAGGTGATGTAATCAAGTTGGTATGATAATGCAACCCTCAAACAGTTGAAAGAACTCTCTTACTGCAATGATTTGATAATGAACACCTTTTATTATTTGACTCTCTTTCTCTTTTTCTTTTCTTTTTCTTTTTTTTTCTGCGCTTAGTGTACCATGTGCAAATTGTTCATAGGATTAAAGTATGAGATAAAAAGGGAGAAAAAGAAAAAACTCTCAGTTTGTGAAGTGCTCGTAATTGTTACTGATTCAAGGTTTTACTGATATGACTAGTGATTCAACCATTAGTTTAAGTGCTCGTAATTGGTTATACTGATGTGACTGGTGATTCAACCATTAGTTCGGGCTCAGTTATACTGGTTTAAGGTTTTACTGATTTCGATGAACCCAAGTTCGACTTGACCCACCCCATTAAACTCCAATATTTTTAGATTCATCATGTTCCATCATTTTTCTTATTATTTTTCTTTCTATTTTCCTATTATTTTCTATTCATTTGACTAAACATCCATGTGAGAGTAAAGTTTCAAAATTTAGAGTTCTAGATAATAATTATCATTCAAGCATTAGGATCAACAAATCAAGGTTTGATCCAAGCAAAAAATATATAGATCTTGGGGGGGTATTAATTCAAACTAGGATAGTACTCATATATGTGGCTAATCCTACTCCCATACAGAGGATATGACTGTAATAAATGTACCAAAAATAATATACACTATCAAGGTCCTCTAAAATTATTATGGCACTAAAACAAGCACAAGTTGGTCTAGGAAAACATTGTTTACTTGCCCAAAAAAAGCTTGGTCTTTGATCTTGCATGTGATGTGTAAATAGTTCATTTATAGAAAATTATGGTCAATGTATGTACTTACATCCATAAAAACTTAAAAAATAAAACTTAAAGATGACCATGTAGGTTAATTAGAAGATTCCCTTATGATTTTGTGCATTCCCATGCATGAGAACATGTAACACAGTTCACTGAGATCTTGTGGAGAAGTGGCTCACATGATTGAAACTGTGGGTTTAAATGCACATTGCCTATTGGACCAGAATTAAATTGGACCAATCACTAATCACATGAATAGCTTCATAAATTAAGTAATAATGTCACACTTATATGTTATATCACATTAGTTAATGAGGTTTCCAAGTGTTAATTAAATTAGTTAAACATGGGATTCAGTTCCTGTAATCTTCTCTTTTGTCTAGTTGCAGCTATATTAAAATAAATTAATGCCTAGTTTACTTGGCTTCTCGAAAACTAGAGAAGAGCTCCATCTCTCTCCTGATTGAAGCTTCTGTTTCTGCTGTACTGAGAAGCTACTAAAATAATAACAATAAAAGAAAATTGTTGGTACATTTTCAATTATTTCTACTTGTATGTCTTTTAAAGAAGCTTTGGAGACTCTTTGGTAGCATTAGACTCCTAATGATATGTTGTTAATGACAATAACTCAGATTACCTTTTTTTGTTTTCTTTTTTTCAAAAAAGATATTAGAATGAAGATCCCCCAACATGCTGTTGATCTGTATGATTTGCAATTTACGCATGATTTGAGTTGAATACGTGGAGGCTAAATAATTAATATATAGATATATAGATATATCACCTGTATTATAAAACTGTTCCATCAAATATTTTTTTTAGAGTATATCAGATGTGACTTATTGAGTTTAGCTTGTGTATTTATCGAGAATTATTTTAAAAAATCTCTGTCTACAAATATTGCTAATTAAATTTTTTTTAGAATATTACGTTTATATGTTATTAATATGTCGACATCTACGGTGTAGAATAATTTGATTCGTTAATGTATATCAACAATTAATATTAAAATAAAATCCCCACAGTCACTTTTTCCTCTCGCTTACGTCAACCTCTGCGTCACGCTGATGGGCCCTCGTCGCGCCACGTGTAGCGCCTCCGAGGACGACACCTGTCACGTGACAGCTGTTCTCCCACTCGCCACGTAATAACGGGTATTGTGCCCTTTGTGGGGTCCACGTCATTTAGTGATTATATTTAGTCACCTACATCAGTGCGAGAATATTTTTCATGGTCACGAGTTATACACATAAGTCATTTAATTAATAATTATTAATGAACCTTAATTATATGTATATGTATATATTTACATTTTTTTTAAAGCTATAAAGTTACATAAATATATATATATATATATATATTAACCAATATATATATAAATTGTTCTGTTGTATAAAATTATTTATGTGCATGATTTGAAGAAAAAAATAATTTTCTAAAAAAATTTCGGATAGGTTACGAAGATTAAGGACCCACATGAGGGATTTATTTCATGAAGTTTACGTGCATGGATTAAATTCAAATTGTGAACTAAAGGATCCACTTTTTCACTTGTTATAGGTGAAAATAAAAATATATATATGAGTCTAAAAAACAATTCCTTATGCCATTTGAATGCATTATATTCTGACACTAATAATATTCACTTTTAGTTTTTTTTATTACAAAATATTTGTTCAAAGTGGAATTTGAAAGTTAGGTTATTCTCCAAATCGACATTATTTATTTTTATTTATATTAATGTTTCATATTTTATTATTTTTGCCATCAAAATCAAACAATTTTGTCCCAATTCCCGCCGGAATTTCGGGCTTGTGTTTCTCTATCCTTCCAATTTAGATAGCAAGTTTTTCTTTTTTTTAATTTTTTTAAAAATCATTTTATGGCATATTAAATTTTGGCTCCCCCACCACCTTCAAAATGGCAAAAATATTTTGGTGAGACGTCTCTTTCGATGCTGGATACTTCTGTAAGGTTCAGTGCTGTTAGATAAAATTTTCAAAAAATACTTTTGAAAATGTTTAGTGTTAAGTTTCACTGATTTCTTTTAAGTAGAGATGGAAGTATTAAATTGGAATTTTTATTTTTGGGTCTTAAAATTATAAATTTTTTGTTTTACTACAGCACAAATAATATAAAATTTTTGTTTGTCAAATATTCAATTAGAGTCGGTCGTGTTGACTTTACTATAGTGGATAGTATTTTTGAATAAAATACGATTTATTTTTGAACTTTAGAATCTTATTTTTGATTTCTATTACAATAAAAATATATTTTAAATTTGATCTGCCAATTGTTTTACTAAAATTATGTATTGCTGAATGCAAAAGCAGAAGCAGAAGCAGAAGCAGACCAAATAAGCATTTATTCAATTCCTTCCTCCTCTATTATGGTAGTAATTTAATGCATCCAACAAACAATTGGGTGTCCATTTTTGGTGGTGTTTTCAATTTCAAACCATATTTTTAATCCCCCTCTCTCATTTGACTTCAACAATCCCCACTCTCTCTCCACCTCCTCTTCTCTCTCTAGTTCTCTCTCTCTCTCTCTAGTCTTATTCTAGTGGGAGAGCCCTATGGCAGTAAAATAATCTGAAAAGGAGGCCTTTTTGAGGTTCAAGTACAGATCCAAGGATTTTGATTACTTTATTCAATCCCCTCCCTTGAGTTCCATGATGTTAATTCTTAATATTGATATTGGTGCTTGTTCTTTGTTTTGCTCTTTTTTGGCAGATATATTGGGCTCCTCTTCTTGTTTTTGGTCTCTTTGGAAGCACAGAGAGAGAGAGAGAGAGAGAGAGAGAGAGAGATTCAAAGGTGACCCATTTCTGGTAAAAACTTCTTCTTTTCATTTATCTTTGCTAGCTCTTATTTCAAAATTTGGTTTTTAAAGCTTTTTTATGATCTCTATTTTTAGTTTTCATTAGGTGGTTTTTGTGTTTTGGAGTCTCTAATGGATGTAGTGTAACCCAAGAGGATTTTGGCCATGGAAAAAGGAGAAAGATTTTTGGGGTTTTTTCATCTTTTTTCTTTTTGGGTGTTTAATTAAGTGGGTATGCATCAGTAGGCCTAAAGGTTTCTCTTTCCTTCTTGCTCTCTCTCTCTTTCTCTCTCTCTCTCTGTGCTGTGGACCACATACATATCAGCTTTATGCCAAACTGGTATATTTTTATTTTTGTTAGGTTGGTGCTATGATGACCATTAGATTCCCTTCTGTTTTCTAGTGTATTGGAAAAATGGGTTCTTATCCTTCTTTTCTCATGTTATATTTTGGCTACAAGTTAAATGTGTTTACTTCATCATAACTGTAGTTTTGATTGAATCTGTTTTCTGCGCAATAGACTCTATGACAAGGATTTAAGTGCTGTGGCATGGGACCGTGCCGAGAACATGTCGGTACGGTATGACACAGTGCGTGCTGTGCCATACTATCTTCTTTGGCGTCGATATATCTAAATGACTTATTATCTATTCTTATAAAATCTTCTGCATGGGGGTCGTATCGTGTCGATAGTTTATTGGTACGGCCCGTGCCGATGGGCTCTTAAAATCTTGCTCTATGACCTCTGCAGCAATGTGTGCTGCCGCCAAACTTTTCCCATCATGTGTAGATCCTTCTTCAATGTTCCGATAGAGTTAACACTTGCAACCCTTTTCTCGGAATTCCTCAAACAGCAGGTGCTTGTTCATATCTGTAGTTGAATTTTTTTTTTTTGAAGCGGCTTTCGTGTTCTGGTCTAAGTTGCTTAATTTCTTTCTCGCTATTTTCCGTGCTTATTTTTCAAAAATATGTAGGTGTATGTAGGTGCACAAAGTCCAACTTTTCGTATTACATAAGAAGTGCTTATGTTGTATGACTTGGTTGTCCATCTGGGGTGACAAAGAAACCTGGAATTTAGTGGCTAAAGACGTAGACGTGTAAATGTGGCGTAGCGGCAGCTATTGACAAATTACTACGTTTCTCACCTTATTCTATTTCCACCGATTCTGAAGCTGGTTTCAATTCATTTAACTATATATCGTCGGGGACTGAGGGTGAACATTGATCTATAGTTTTTAGAATCATACTATTTTTGATTGGTGAAAGAAAGAAAGTATAGTGTTTCAGTTGTAGCTTCATATTGCTGCTATTAGTTAACAATCGACTTGGTTTTTACATGGCAGGAAACTTGAAGCTCTGTATTGCCCGATTAAACAGTTACAGATTGAACATGCGTTGAGCGAGGATCCAAACCATGAAACTAGGTAATTGATAGGTTGTTTTTCTTGTTCTTTTTCTTTTTTTTTATATCTTGATGGATTTTCTTTTTGCTGTTATTTTACAACCAATTTATGTATCATCTAATAAGTTGACCAAATGCCTTTTGTAATTTGGAAATTTTCATAAAAGAACTTCGGTACAAGATATGTTGTCCGAGATCCTGCAGTTTTTGCATGGTTTGTTGCCAATTTGTTTACTCTTAAATATTTATTGAGTTGTAACTTGGGCAATCCTCTGCAGTATCATTACATCGCGTTAATATTCTCATCGTTTAACACTTCGAACTATTCTTTTTCCCGCTTAATGCGTTATTATCATTTATATATAAGAATACGTATGCTTGCATGCAGATGGGGAACAACCCTACCGTCAAAACGACACTCGTGATGTTGCCTCCAAAGTAGATAGACCAGATGGCAAACTTTCGACGACCGATATATCTAAAGTTGAATCTCTATGGGAAGACTTTGGGCAACCTATTGACGGGAATACAACCGGACTCGTCGTAGAAGAAAAACACTTTTCCACTGAGAAAACTGCTGCAGAGACCGAACTGTCGAAAATGGTTGTTTCTCTCGATAACGGTGCATCTGAAGTTGTCAAGGACATATGTGTCGATGAAGGGTCGCATTCTCTCAATTCCAACTTTGAACATTCTGCGGCGAACGGAAATCATCATGATATTATGAAAGAAATTGCAGATGGTGCAGCAGCAGGAATTACGGGTGATCTGGAATCGAGATCTGTAAGTGGACCCTTGGATAGCAATAGCGGTGCAGAACACTTTTTAAGCGATTCGTTTAGCAGTGGGGACGAGCCAAAAGCAGCTGAAGAGATTACGGGTCATATCTGTAACGGGAAGATGAGTTTAAAGGATTTACTGTCTGCCGATGATTGTGCCTCAGAGCCCCAGAAATTGAGCCCTAGCAGTTTAAACTTCAGCAGCAGCGATCATAAGCGATCTTTCAACGGCGGAACAGTTGAGCAGGTATCTCAGCTTATAATATGGAAACTCGTGCTTTGCACTCGTAAAACCTTGAATTTTCGTATATGTGATACGACTCGTCGGTGGGGTTCAAATACTAACCAGTGTTCTCCTTTGCTTATTTTTACCGCAGGATACAGTGAAGGAATACTACGCAGTCGCATCTGCCGCATCTGAAGCTGCTACACTCAACCAAACAAGTAAAATCGAGGAGAGTCCTACTAACGGTATCACGAAGGGCTCGCTAGAAGATCGTTCCGGTACCATTACTGTGTTTTTAAATAAAAGTGAGTCCAATCAAAGTAGCATGCCGAACGCGCATATTGCTAATGGCTCGACCATATTTGAGCCGGTCGAAGCAAATTCCTATGATGATGGAGTCGATATAGATGACTTTAATCGTGTTGAAAAGAGAAAAACTACTAAAGATAGTGAGCAACTTAATCGTGCTGAAAAGGGTCCTGCCGTTGACGGGTCCAAAATTGACGGTGCGACAAATTCAGTTCGAAATTCTGTTCATCACAATGATGGGGATATGATATTGTCTGGGCTTATCATTTCATCGGGCCCGAGAGCTTCGTCGGGTCATATACCGTATTCCGGAAGTATCTCTCATCGGTCGGATAGTAGCACGACGAGTACTCGCTCCTTCGCATTTCCCATGTATGTATCTTCCTCAGCTGCGGTTATACAATTAAGTAGATCAGTTATTTAGATACGATTTTGCAGACCAACTAGTATCTCGCTTCTGCGTTGTGGCCGAATTTGAACAATGTTTTGTGTTATATCGCATGTTTATTGTATTATGTTTTCCGCAGACTCCAAACCGAGTGGAACACTAGCCCGGTGAAAATGGTGAAGGCGGATCGGAGACGCTTCCGGAAGCACCACGGCTGGAGAATGGGACTCTTCTGCTGTAGATTCTGAATAGCTTAATATCATTATTTATCATCCAAATTTTCGAACCTGGTTCTGAAACTTCAGTTTTTATTTCCTTTCTCTACTATCCTGCTTTATTTATTCCACAGCAGGTTAATTGTCTGGGTTATGTAAGAGGAAATGTGGGTTTTGTTCTTCTTTTTCTTCTTTTTTTTCTCTGTAAAATTTGAGTTTCTTTGGAACAAGGGACAGTTTGAGATGTAGCCATTTTATAATGTAAATACGTTGAGATTTGTGAGGTTGATCTGAGAGCAATCCTGTGGTGGTTATGTACTGAATCGTATGTTGATTAGAGCAATACTATTTATACACCCAACTTTTTCGCACTAGTCTTATCACTTTCTATTCGTACTTGATCTGAGCAAAATCCGGTCCAGGGCCGGGCTGTGTCGTTGCTGGGCTCGGCCCGCGTATTTGAAAAACATCTTTAAGCCCAGATCTCTTGGGCCTTTAATTCTAAGCTCGGTCTAGAGGGTCTGTTTTGATGCCTAAATATTTTGTTCTGTATATATATATTTTTCTCTTTGTTCGAGGACTTTGCGTTAATTGATATGTAGAAGTATGATTAGAACATCATGGTTTGCAAAATATATTATTTTAGTAAAACTGCGCTAAATCACATGATTTATTATTATTTTTTTATGTAACAAAATTAAATAGGGCCAATAATGGGCCCAGGCCCGTTTACAGCCCATCAGGTTAAAAAACAGGGCCAGATCCGGTTATATCCGCACCGCCCTTCTCAGCCCAATTCGGCTGTTTACAATGGTTGAACTTAGTTCACCACATCATTCCTGGACCACACTGCGAGATCTGCGGGAAATGCGCGACTGCGGGGATGACGTGGCGAACCCGGTTCATGGAAAATATGTTCTTTTTGGGCGGACGTGATCGGTCCATCCCATAGACAACGTGGTAGAACTGGTCCAAGCAATAGTATCTCATATCAAAATCGACGGCCCAGATCTGTGTATCAATTTCAATACATCCAAAGTAAGGAATCGTCTCCATTCCCTCGGAGTACGTCACCCTCGTAGGTCAAAATTCTCATTATTATTATTACTAGTGCAGGAACCCGCGCGTTGCTCGGGTAAATACTGTGGAAGTAAAAATTTGTAGAGAATAAAATATCAAATACAGTATCAATACATCAATTTCAATACCCAATTGATCGATCGGATTCAGTTTGATAAAAATCCTTGAATTTGATGTCATAGTAATAATTTCTCAAAGAATTAAGGAAAATTAATATTCATGTATCAGTTATAGAGACGTGGAAAAATGACAAAATCAAAGAAAAGGATTTAGAAATAGAATTTATATAGAGAATTTGAAAAAAAAAAGAATCCCATATAATGGATATGATCAAATATTCCACATTTCATAGGTAAAGAACATGTCTACATTCCAAGTAGTCTAAGTCCTAACCTGTGAACATTTTATTTTTTGGATCCAAAGCATACCGAGTGCAACACGGCCATAAACATCCTTGGGACCACTGTTGCCCAAGAGCATGAGTCATGAAGTTTGAGGACACAGAGAAAAAAGTTCAATTGGCATTCCGTAGAACATATGGAGGGAAACAACCAAATCTTCCTTATATTTCCCTCGCCACAGAGGAAAAGAGAGAAATCATGCGAAAGGGGAGGAGCATGGGCAATGTACTAAGGAGAACGGCAAAGTGGGATGGCAAAGTGGGCTCGTCTCTACCTCATGCATAGTTCAACTTCATTAACAACATAACACACTGCACTCACAAATAAGCCAAGACAAATATCGGAAAGTAGAAAAAATAAGGCAATAAAATTAATAAATAGATGTATAGAAAATAAAATTAGCAAATAGTTAAGAGAATGGCACCTTCAATCTCTAAAATCTCACCACTTAATAAAAATGTTAGTAGACTCAAAGATGCATCATAGTAAATAATATTCCACAATAGACAACGTTAAAGAGGTACATGATGTTAGAATTAAAGGGCAAAACAGGCTCAAAAGAACACAAAAATACCAACAAACATTAAGAAGCATTCTATATTTCACTATATTGAAGGAGGAAATAAAGCAAGTATAAGAAAGGCAGGTAAAAACACAAAAAGAAGATACACCAACAAATTAGTAAAAAAATATCTTTTCAATGGCTAATATAAAGGAGAAAAACCCCCAAATATAGTTCTACGTAGCAAACCAAGATATACAATTCAAAGAAAAAAAATCAAAATAACACATATTTCCATATGCCATGAACTTAGAAAAAGGAAACACATAACACATCAGCACAAATTAAGTTATATTTATTGAAAAAAAAATTAAAGGCTCAAAATTTCTTTATGTAAACCATGCACTCATTTTCTAAAAAAGAAAGGAAAGTTTCTTTCTATCGACACATAGCTCAAGTTTTGTGAATGTCCAGCGGCTACAGCAATTTTCGTAAGGCAAGTCGTCTTCTTATACCTTTTTGATGCCTTTTTTGACTGATAATCCAGAAAAAAAAAGAAAAAAAATGTGTGAGTAGAAGAGAAAAGGCCAGAAGGAACCAAAAATGAGCAATCTTTTTTAGAACATTAACTCAAATTCATACATCAAAATATTAGCTCATAACAAAGCCCATTTTGCAAAATAACTGATGGCTACAAATAGTTGTTCACCAAGGAACAGACCGTCCAAATATATTCAAGCCATCCATTGGATAATTAAAAGCCTGGATCTGTATCCTAAATCAGCACTCCCAAATCAGATAATTACAATCCATTTTGAGAAAGGGGCCATATCATTATAGCTTTAAGAAAGACCATCCAAGGGACAACAGATCAAACTGAAGAGAAAGAAAACTACTTTAGTTTACATGCTCCGCTAAACCTAGGGGCAAGTCATGTTAACGGAAAAGAAATGAGAAATAATAATTTCAATATGAAGCATAGAGGGAAAGGTGCACGACTGTAAAAGAGGAACATAAATCTTCATTAATAAGGTAGGCCTTATTACCCCAAAAAATGTAGAAAGAGCTCCAAACTCATTTCAGGATTTGGCTTTCATATATCTTTAATCCCTTCTCTTTCTAACATACTATTGCGAAGTAAAGATTCCATATTTCCATTGCTCGAAGCACTGTTGATTCAAAGGATTGAACCAAAACGAAGAAAGAAAAGAAAAAGAGAATTATAAAAATATTCTAAAACAAAAGATGATCCTTCATTTTTTTTAAAAGTAGAGCAAAAATATTTCCATCAGGATTACAGATTGAGGAACCAAAATTTTGCTCATCAGTTTAACCTGCCGAGTATATAAAATGAAGTGATGTCATACAAAAATATTATATGACGAAAGTGAAGAACCAACACTATAATATTTTAATATAAGAAGTTCTCCACCGTACATCGGTAAATTGCATCAGTAAATTGCATGTACATCAAATTAATAGCTTTAGTAATTCAGTGCAAACAATTGAGCGAATTGAAGTTTCAGCAAGGGGAAAAAAATACAAATTATTTGCAGACATAATTAGGACATTACAAACAAAAAAAAGTTGAAAAGAACCCACACCAAGCGTAATTTTAACTCTGAAAAGAAGAAGGAAAACATAATTGAATAGCAAGAAACAAAAATTTTCGATAGCAATTAGAGAGAATTTGAAAAAGAGTGAGATTTCAACTCTAGGAAAGAGAAAAAAACTACTCAAACAGCAATCTATTTTGGCTTCTCCCTTCGTGCTTTTGCGGATAATTTTTTGCGTCTTTGTACTTTTTTGGTGCTTTGATATTTTTTGTGCTAATTTGGTAGCTTTTGCATCCTCTACTTTCGAAGGTTTCGTACGATCAAGAAATTTATGTAGCGAACTCCAAGCAAGACCAAGGAGCTTAACCCAGCCTTCTTAAGCATAGGAATTGTGTGGGAAAGATGGATGTATACAAATAAAAAATAAGGGTCTTCTAAAATATAGCAACTGGATGCAAAAATTAACACAAATTTATGCATGTATATACACATCCATATATGCATGCATGGAATGTTAGTCAAAAGTTGTTCTACAAAGCAACCTCTTAAATGATGAGAAACATACCGTATGAGAGCTGTAATCTGCATTCTGTACATATAGAACAGAAAAAGGCTTCACATTGGAGCATTGCACTGCAGGTTACTTATATATATATATATAGCCTGAAGAAATCAAAAATATAGAAGATATAAAAGTACTTATGAAACTTCCTAGTGGCAAGAGAGGGTGAAATAAAGGCTCACCTATATATTCTTACTTCATAGCTCTTCCATATAAATTTGTTTCCAAATCAATATGTACCTAGAGAGATAAAATTAGAACAACAAAAGATGCACTAAAGCTTAGTATCCATGCTCAATCCACATAGATTCATTCTTCCAGTATAAAATTACCTTCCATCAGATGAAGACAGAAAAAAGATAAAAAATTCATAATAATTTGAAGAGCAAATTTTAACCGATAGAAATAGAAGAATGTTTGCATAAAAAAATTACATATATACCCCTGTAGAATTATCTACTTATATGTAAGTATGAAGTGCAAAATTTTTCAACTTATGGTAAGAAAATTTCTATAAGAAAATACACTCTTGCAAGGCTAAACAGAAATATATTGCTACCTATAAAAAAAAAAGGCATTGGCATGCATTTATTGTGCGTGTGTGTGTGTATATATATATAACTGCACACATTTTGCCACAAGCTTTTTGAAAAGCTCACCTGAATCTGGCTCGTCACTGTAAGCCCTTTCTGTTAGGCATGATCCCTTCTGAGAGAGAGCTTTCTGCTTAAAGGGAAAAAGTAGCTTTCACTTGTCTCACATATTATTGCATTTGTAACATTAATGTTTAAAATAAAACAAACAAACATTGAATACTCACTGTTATTTTTTTCTCTTCCAGAACACTTTTCAGAAGTTCGCATAAGAGCTTCGATATTCAAATCCACTTCTCGTGCTTTATCGCCAGCTGCAACCTGACTGTGCAAAGAATTAGGCTTCAAAGAGCTTACTGACATGTATCAACACTAAGTAGGAAGTGCACCTACTTCAGTAATCGTATCGAGCCATAGCATCAGCGCTACTTACATTTGTGGCTTGAAACCATAGCCTACGCAGAAAATCCGTATATCAATAGAAATTATAAACCAAGAAAATTCCAACTAAATTAGTAATCTGATCAGTACAACATCCTGCAGTTACATACCTCATTTACATTTCATATTTGGTCAGAACCTAAGAGCAGAATTGCATTTTTGTACATTCTAACTTGAGATAAAATCTAGCTCTTCTTGCCTTTTTCCAATGCCTATATGCAAATTGAGCAGCAATTTCAAATTATAACCATCTTTGCAAATCCTAAACCCAAACATAAGGTAAATCTGCAGTGGGGGCCTCACTTTTTCAATTGTTTCATTTTTGTCGCCGACCTCTTGGCTGCTGCAGGTCTATAACTCTATATTTAGTTATGATTTTACCAATTCGGTTATATATGTCTCTAACCAATTAAAATAATCAACGCAATATTTCATTAGAGCATAAAAGATTAAGATAATTATTATTATGATTTTCAAGAAGAATATGCAAGAGAAATCATATGCCAAAATTTTGCTTACCTGCACTAAAAACTCTTCCATTTTTAACTTGATATCTCCAACTGCCTTCCAACTACTGAATCAGATGAATTAGAAAAACAAAATAAAACATAAAGATAACCCATTGATCTTTTGCACGCATACTATTGGCTGTTACATCAACACCCAATTTGCTCTCCTCAAGGAAGGAGCGATCGAGGGTGTGGGAGTGGGGGTCGTATAGGAGCTCGAAGCTATTGAAGATCTCGAGGGTTCGGGGGCGGCGGCGGCGGAGGCGGAGGCAGAGGCGCAGGAGAGTTGCTGGGTCTGGGCCGCGGGGTGTGGTGGTCGGAGACGACGCCATGGCGGGGGGGGTGGGAGGTGTTCTAGGGAACGAAGGAGTTTGAGTGAGGTGGAACTGTGGAAGTGGGCCTCAGAAACGGAGAGGGGAGAGGAAACGACGCAGGAGAGAGGGGAGAGGAACGGAGTGGGGAGAAGGAACGACGCGAAGAAGAAGAGAGAAGAAACGCTTCTTACCGTACGAAAAACCAAAGAATAGAGAGAGACGGTTCGGTTCGGTTCGGTTCGGTTCAGAGTTTCAGAGATGTAATGAGCGGTCCGGCTCAGAGAATAGGCAAGTAAGAGAAAGAAGGAGCGGTTCGGTTCAAAGAGATAGCTCAGTTCAAAAGAAGCGGCTCGGTTCAAGAGAGAGGCTGGTGAGGTTGAAGGAGAAATTACCATATGGCAAAAATATTGGGGATTCATATAGTTTAATAGATAATACGCCTAATCCTTGTACCATTATCCCATCTCTCTCTCTCTCTCTCTCTCTCTCTGACGACGACGACGACGACGACGACGACGAAGAAGCTCGTAGGAGGAGGGGGCTCTAATGGATCTGTGGGAGAGGGCTAGGGTATTCGCCGGGGAGGCGGCGAAGCGGTCGCAGGAGATCTCCATGGAGGCGGCGAAGCGGTCGCAGGAGCTCACCATGGGCGCCGCGCGCCTCTCGCAGGAGCTCGTCTCCGAGACGGCGAAGAAGTCGTGGGAGATCGCGGCGGAGGCGACGAAGAAGGCCGATCTCATCCGCTCCGAGGCCCTCCGCGCCGCGGGGCAGATCAAAACCCTAGCTTCTGATATCCCCATCCCCCCGATTCCCCCCATCCCGTCCATCTCCGCTGGATCCGGATCCGGATCTGCCGCCGCCGATGACGAGCTCAAGCGGTTCGGGGTCACGGAGGAGCTCAGGGAGTTCGTGAAGGGGATCACGATCAGCACTTTCCGCGATTTCCCCATGGAAGGTTTTGGTTTCGATCGATCTCTTCTCTTTGTTTGATTTTAGGTTCACGATTGGATTCCGGTGGTGTTTGGATCGAAGAAATGGCGTATATAGATTAGTGTCATTTGAAGTTGTTAATTTCATTATGTTAGTAATGTAGTGAGTTCTCTTGCGTTCCTATTGTTATTGAAGTTGTTAGGAGTTTGTTGTTGTAACTTGAATATGGTGAAGTCTTTGTACGTAGAGATTGGAATGTTAGGTTGTTTGCGAACAATTAGTTTACATTTTTTTTTTTTCTGTTCCTCGTCGGAATTTGATGTTGTTTGCCCAATTTAATGCGGAGTGTTCTGTTCTTTTTATGTGTAGATGAACCGGAAATATCTGAGGTTCCTACAGTGTCGAATGTTCGGCAGGATCTTAACGAATGGCAAGCGAGGCATGCTACTCTTGTTCTCTCAACTGTGAAGGTTAGTCTTATCATCAGCCTTTAGTTGATTTTATCTAGTTTTCTATATACTTTGAATAGTGTTTTGCTTAACTTGGTTCCTGGGGCTGATAGACAATAGTATGAAGTTGATGTTTCTCATGTAAATTAAACATGGTTATATGTAGATATATGTTTATAGGATTTTATTCGGTGTTCCTGATCTAAATTAAAATATTTTACATGAAGTCGCGGTTCTAGATATAGTTTCAACCTTGTCGGAGTTGTATGTCGTTGCTACCATTTGAGCAGTCATCTTTCCAAATATTTCTATAGTCACAGCAAACGGGCATATTTCCGTAGTTCACAATTAGCAAAATCGTAGCTTTTATGCGTCTACCTTCGTTGTCCTGCTTCTTTAGATCATTTTTCATCTGCATTTGTATCACCACTTTGTAGGAGAAACTTATCAATAGTTGTACTTTGAGGTTTGGATTACTTCATTCGATGATTGGTTTCTGAAGAGACCATATCTGAACAAATTATTTTGTGTTTCAGGAAATATCGAAATTCAGATATGATCTATGCCCGCGCTACATGAAAGAGAGGAAATTCTGGCGGATATACTTCATACTAGTGAACACCTATGTGGCTCCGTATGTTTCTCCTGTATTCCCACTGTTTTATCTGTGGGCATGTCGAGTTAACACTTTTAACTTGGATTCTTTGCAATTAATTAGGTATGAGAAACAATACATGGATGAGTTAAAGATGAAATCAGAGGAAAAGAAAGATGATGGGGCGAAGGAAACTTTGACAAGTGCTCAAGCTACTAAGACGGCAGAGAAGGATACAAAGTTGCAAAGCAAGGCTTCGATCTCATCAAATGCAGAGCACGATTTGGATATCTTTCTTCTTGGAGATCTTGGAAGTGATGATGAGGGTCCAGGTAGCAATTTCCTTCCATATACATGTTTTTCTTCCTTGATAATGAAATGTGAGCTTTCCATTTTCCAAAGATAATTGTGAATATTTTTGATAGAAGAGCAAAGAGTTCTATTTTTTTTTGGTTAATTCAGTTTGGTTATTTTATCTGCTTTTTCAGATGTTCAAGATGATGCTGAGGATAATTTTGATGATGATTTTGATAAGATTGACAGCACCTCGGTAAGTTTCTCGTGTTGTACCTACGCTTATTAGGTGCCCTTCTTTTATCTTTTTTTTTTTCCTTTTTTTTGGTCTAAACATATGAAGATTGTACGGCTGACCACTTTGTCCGTCCTTTGAGTTAGGTTTTTGGGGAGAAAAAGGTCGATTATCAGGACATTGAAGTCCACAATTTTTATTTTTTGGGTTGAATGACCAGTTTGTCTGTCCTTTGAGTTAGGTTTTTGGGGAGAAAAAAGGTCGATTATCAGGACATTGAAGTCCTCAATTTTTATTTTTTGGGCTGAATGACCAGTTGTCCGTCCTTTTGAGTTAGGTTTTTGTGGAGAAAAAGGATGATTATCAGGACGTTGAAGTCCACAATTTTTATATTTTGCTGAATGACCAGTTTGTTTTGGTTCTGATTAAATAGGACAATTCATGAGATGATTAAGAATTTAGACTTTTCTTCATTGCCACAATCGTAGCTAGCCATGTTAGCTTCTGATATAATTACCTCATGTTTTCTTTTTCTGCCTTACAAAATAGGTTTATTGTTGAGCATATCCCATCTATATCTGAGCCTGCTTTCGGGTTCATGACTGGATCTCAACTTGATTTTGAATTATTTTTTGGGATGATGAACAAACTTGATTGATCATTAGGTTTGATATTAGATTAGTGTTGGTTGTTTTAGCAGATGTTATAAGCTGTATCAATTTCAACCTGTTTGTTTGTTCTACTTTTGTTGCTATTCGAGAGGCCATTGCTTGGTGCAGTTTTAATAATCTGCAGGTTCAACTCTTTCTAATAATTTTGCACAAAATGCTGAAAATTATGACTGTCCCTGAAAAATTCCTTTCAAAACCCCACTTTGGTGGGAAATAATTGGTTAACATCTTTTTAATGTATATGCTCTCGTAGGTGCCAAATGTAGGCGAGATTTTCTATAGCTATAATGGATATATGATAGAGTGTAGCAAGAGTTGAGGGCTAGAGGGGCGATTCTGCTGAACAATTTTAGATGGGAACTATTATTACAACAGATAGTCCATATTAGCATAGGGATTGCCAAAGCATTGATTGATATAGATAATTCTCAATTGCGACGCCCTTAATGTCATAATTACATCCTGCATTCTGGATCCATTGAGAAACTGGACTCATACTCAGTTTCGCACAAAGATATCATTTTAATCAAGCAATACTTCGTAACGACGATGATAATCCTGTTTTTGTTTTGCAGGGCCTGGAAAGTGACGACGAGAACAAAAAACCTAAGGACTCGAAGTAAAATGGCCGACACAGTGCACTAGGTAACATGTTTTCGAATTTGGAAAAGGCGACACTTGATAGAATAGCCTCTTCTTTGTCCCCAACACTTATATTTGTGACGGCACACATCTCACCGCTTCGGTAATCCTGCTTTCTATTGTATAGTCGTATATTTGTTCATTATTTCAATGAATTCAAAATGATGTTCGCTGTTCTCCTTCTCGTAGAGCACTTTGATTTCTCAATCTTTTTTTTATCCCCTTTCTTTTTTTTCTTGCTTCTGTATCATCTGTTATTGCAGTGACGATCCAGCACTGGTGTTTCTGGTGCATTATTTTGGGACACATTTATCGTTAAGTCGGTTTAGACTTGGTTTGGTTCTTTCTGTGTGATATTTCTGTTTTATATTCAAAGTTCCTTTATATATATATATAATTAAGGAGTTACCCAATTTTTGTTAAAACATACATAGGTTAGTGCTAATTACAGAGAATTTTTTTTATTAATAACCTTAAAAAATACTATAATTATAAAAATAGTCCTCTAAAAAGTTTATTTACAAAACTAGGCAACTAGGCCTATACGGTGAATGAATTACCGCTTTCTAAATGCGGTAAATCATTCACCGCATTCTTCAACAAATTTATATTATTTTTAATATTTAATACATTTTTTTTTTGAAGTTTCGATGTAGAAAATAAATAAAGTAGGGTTAAAGCGGTGAATCATTTACCGCTTTTATCGTTTTTAGAAAGCGGTAAATGATTCACCGCTTTTATAAACTTATTTTTATAAATAAAAATTGTTGATGCCTATTTTTATATTCAAAAGGTTTCGTAGGCTTAGTAGTCTAAAAACTCCAATTACAGAGCTCGAACTATAATTATTTTATTTAATTTTTTAATTTTTTATGGGACAAGTCTCTTAGGCTTTCCAAACTCCAGAAACCCCGAAAACTTCAAATCTGAAACTTAGATTCTCAACCAAAGGAGTACATAAACTATCTATGCGAAGGTGGATTGGTAAAAATGTTAAATTAAGTAGATCAAATTGGACATCACCATAGAGCTCGATTGGCGTATAAGGACACCCGGACCATTAGCGGCTCAAGCTAGTCTAGTGGTAGTTATCTGGGCAGCCGAGCTTCATTTTAACAGCTGAAAACGATGTCTCTCCTTTTGATTTTATTCGGCATATAATTTGCTTCACACGTAGAATACATGTGATATATCTAATCCTAAGTTATAGCCGTGTAGAAATAGTGTACCTCGGCGATGGTCATTGAATCAATGGATATTGTTTTTATGTACAAGAAAAGAATTTACTGCATTTGTCGTGCTCGTTTGTGTCTTAATTTTCTACTTGAGCTTAAAATAGTATTATACGGTATATATAATCGCGTTACGTTCCTATAACTAACTTGGTTATATTGCTATAGTTAACAAAAATGTTAAGCTGATTAGATTGAGTGCTAATTATTGATTAAAAAAAAAAAAGGTATAGCCACTCATTTGTGTATTTCTTTCTTTATTTTTTTTTAATAAATTAAATTCTCCTCAAAATCTCCACACAAAATAAAGATAAACTCACTATAAATTACATAGATACGCTACAATACTACGTACAGTAAATAGATATATAATTAACAAAAAACAACGGCGATGATATAAAGCTCTACTTCAATTACAAAACAAAATAAATTAACGAATCAACGAACCACCCTCTTTTTCGCAAAACGAAAAAAAAACAGAAAAAAAAAGAAGGGAAATCCCCATAATAATAATAGTAAACATATATATATATTATTGAAGCCACGTAGGCGGTGCGGTCACCGCCCGGTAGATGTAAGCTAATTCACCCCATTTCTATACTCCAACGTGTAATTAAAAATCGCGCTTCGAAATGGACAAATAGAGGGGGCGTGGCGCGAGTGAGCTCACCGATTATACGCGGACCGGACGAATCCAATCCTTTATTGGGCCGCGGTGGATGGAAGTGGGCCTCGTCGAAGCCCAACATCCACATTTGGTAAAGTCTGTTTTTGGGTTGTTTCGTTTTTTTACCCGAAATGGAAAGTTTTCAGTTTTAGCTTGGTATAGTACGGCGAACCTTCGTTCACATATCCGGGACGTAGCGTCTTATATACATTTTTCAGCGTAACTTTTTTTTTTTCTAAAATAGCACTGAAAGGACCTGGCTAGTGTGGCGGCTTGTTGGTGAATGTGGCGGCTTGTTGGTGAATGATTTGACGAGAAAGAAATAATGTAATTTTTAAGAATCAATCTTTCGACACCTTTGCGATGCCAAAACTAGTGCTTCTTGGAAGAGCAGCAAACACAATCAATGCCGCCAACCACTAGTTAGCATAGTCGTAGTTATCTGGGAAGCCGTCGTTCGGAAGTCGGGGGTCGAGTTCGATCCCTCGCATGGATGTTTAAAATGGAGCTCAAGCCACCGGCTTCTCTAGTAACAAAACAGTAATAGGTTTGGAAGAGGTTATCCGTTTTAGGAGCCTACTGTAACGCCCCAATAATCCCACATAGGATGGAAGAAGAGTTCTGATTGAAAATATAATAGGCTTCGAAGCCTAAGAATAATAATTAGGCTTAAGTATTTTATGTCGATGGTTTGGGTCCAACGAATTATTATTGCTAGCGGACCGGATCGTAACACCTACCAGCAATATTGAAAAAGAAAAATGTTTTCTTTTCTGTGGGTTAATAACAACTGCAAATTTATAATGCTGTACAGCATGAAGTTACAGAGGAAATTCACAGCATTTCATAGGCAAACAAGAATAGCATCTTGCAATAATTCAAATATACACATGAGAAGGATAAAAGAAGAGCAAATTAAACTCAACAAAGTTTAAGATTTTAAACTTCTACTACATCTTTATCTTGGTGTATCTTTATGCAATGCAGAGAACAATACATACATGCAGGAAAACAAAGGAGAATTTTACACTCTACACAAGTAACATCTAAAAGTATGTTTAACATTTGCATAACTAGTTCTGAATATCTAATACAAGCCTCAAGCTAGCTCATTACTACCAAAATTGCCCTTTTTAGTATATGATTATCATCATAACCATGATTGGGCTACACTAGCTTAAAGCCATGCATTATTCCACTACCCTTTTTGTGCAAGATTATCCTATTATTTGACTACAAAGAACATTATAATAAGTATATATATATTCTAACATAGCCCTATAAATATTTGTAAGCAAAAAGGATAGTATCTATATAGCTAGAACAAGTTAGAGAGAGGTGTCCCTCTCTCACCAAAACTTTTCTTTTGCTTTTTTTTTTTTGGGACACAACTAGGGTTTGTCGTCGAATCGCGTTACGGGTGCGTTGTTGTTGATCGGTGGCCGACGACGGGCCCTCGATTGGTAGTCCTTGTTGAGCATATTGAACATCTCTGTAACTGCGTCTAGTTTTTTGTGGGGTACTTTAAATTTCTGAAATGGAATTTGTGATCCATTTGGAGGGTCCACACGGAAACTCCCTTTAGATTTTCTGCTAAAATTGCTTCTGAATCCCTGAATCAGATAAAATGAAAATAATCAGAACTAATTAGTATCAAATTGAGAATTGGCATAACTAATTAGCATAGTTATAGTAGTGTCTTAATTGCTTTGTAAACTAAAAACTTCTATGGAAATCGTTTTTTCGTAATGTGTAGATTAACTTGTTAAGCTGGTCAAAATGATCTACTTGTATGCATGTTTTGGCTAGATCGATGTTCAATATTTTTTGCAAAATATTTGCAACAAAACTTGTGGAGCATGTAAATGATTAAAATAATCATATTGTTGCGTGTTTATTTGCGTGTGTGAGTGTTACAGAGAGAGAGAGAGATAAAACCTTTGCATCCATTCCTTTAGTCGCTGAATCCGCTGACTTCTTAATAGAGTTATTAGCCTTTCCTGCATCCAGAAAATCAAGTATTCAAATTGAACAACATTAACCAAGTATACATATATCTCTTTCTACATCACACACACACACACTCACACTCTCTTTGCTATGTATGATAAAGGTAAAGTCAGAAAAAATGATCAAATCCTAATCCTCAAAAGCTTAGTTTTCATATAGAAGCATTAATAAGCTAAAATGATGCTAAAACAAGAACAAAAAACTGCAAAGATCGATCCTTGGTTAATGTAGATATATCAATTCCTCTCAACATATATTAAGAGTGATCAGTTCATACAAATACACTATAGGGTTCTGTCATTTTACACTGAAACACCTATAGGACATGAAAAAGAGAACTTAAAAAAACAAAACAAAACAAAAGAAGGAAAAGAAGAACCTAAACTAAACCTATGAGTCTATGAGGGAGAGAGAGTAAGTGGCATAAGAAGCTAGCCTTTTTAGTTTACTTAGTTGTTCTTTGGGGGGTGAGTCTTGGGTGCATGATAATCAGAAGTGAAAGATATGAGACCAACCAATCTGACCCTGGAAGGGAGTTTTCTACCACTCAACCCATGACCCACTAAGTTCAACTCCTCCCCCTTGTGATCTCCACTGTGATGATCATCATATTTTCCAACAGAAGGGTTTGCACCTGTGTTGGTTGGGCCCTTGTTCACTCCCACAGCTTCTTCACCCTCCATTACATGATTTTCTCTACCCATCTTCCTAATCCCTCTCAGCCATCTACTACTCCTCGTCGCACCGCGAAGTTCCTTCCAACAAAATGAAAATAAATCAGAAAAAAGGGGGAAAACCAAAACTAACAAGGCTAAAATACAGTGTAAAATACATATCTTTCATAACTAGAAAAACAAAATGTACTATACTGTGTGCCGCATGATATAATATTACATTCACTAGGTTGATACTGACAAAACTTGCCAAATGACGATCGACTGGGCGCATATATAATGCTAGTTCTGTCGATATCAACCTTCATGAATGTAATTACCGTATCATCAGCTAGTGATAAATGCGAAACGTGAAATATTCAGAGAGGTAAACTGTGAAAAGAGTGTAAGTTTCATGAATAATAAAACCAACCAATGTGCCACTGTTCTTTTGATCATCTTTTGCTACCATCCCAACCACTGCAGATTAAAAAAGAGTGTAAGGTTCAAAAAAACCTTTTTCTTATTTTGCTTTATGTATTAAGGAAAAAAGATGGAAGGAAAAGAAGAAGAAGAAGAAGAAGAAGAAGAAGAAAGAAGGAGCTCACCATGATGGGCTAGCAAAAGCCCTAGAAGAAGACATGATGGCCTTATGCACCCCATGACCCTTTTTTTTATCTCTCCTTTAGATGTGTTTGTTCTCAAAATGCAACAAAAAGAGAAGAGAGGAATGTGAGGGGGGGGTAACTGTGCTTTTATAAAGGATGCAAACCAAGCTAACAAAGTAACAACAGTTAAGTCAAAGCTAGGATTCCCACAACACTCCCCTCTCTCTCTCTCTCTCTCTCTCTCTCTCTCTCTCATGATTATTTTTAAAAGTACTGCTATGGGTTCTCTACTAAGTTGTCTTTGTATATCACTGATATATTACTACTTATAATATAGAAGATTTTTTTTTTTTTTTTTTCCCGCTCCTCCAGAGACCCCCGCTGTCTCACCCATGTAGTATAATTTATCATTTCATTGAATGAAGCGGGTAGCATGCTACATTTTTCTCAAAAAATATAATATAGAAGATTTCAATTGGTTTATACATACAATTCAAAATATCTCCTTAGGTTGCAACATATCGACAACATTATAGGGCATCCCTTTGTGGATACTACGAGTCCCCAAAAAATATTACTTTTATATATTATTGATGTGTTAACATCCATATTCAAATGGAACATTTAGATTGGTTCATATATACAGTATATAGTACAAGCATATAAGTCTGCTAGCTAGCACATCAGCAATACAATGAATTAATTAAACACCCTCTGAAAGGGAGCCATCCAAATTATTTTCCAATTTTTAACTAGTTCTTTGGTGCACTTTTCTATGTATTGGTCTAATTACTTTGTGTACTTAGAGCTAGGGGCCTAGGGCTAAAACCATAAGGCAAAGTTCAAAGCTTTTTTAGAGAGAGAGACACACACATGCAAAAAGAAAAAAGAAAAAAGAAAAAAGTTGATCAATGACTAATTGACTAGTAGTCCTTAAATTTAATATATGGTGAAAGTAGCATGGCGTGGAATGGAAGATACTGGTGTGTTCTGTGCCTGTCGACCCCCATGCATGCAACGAGGATGGGGGTGAGGTTAAAATTTGGTGGCCAAGTAATTAGCCTTTTGCCAACCCACCAACTCAACCTAGGGTTTTGGAAAGTAACCCTAAATTAAACTATAATTATATATAATTGGACCCAAGTCCCCATGATATATATGTATATAATGTGCATATTTATATATATATATCTTTATGGATGAATCTAGCTTAATTAGTATCTTGATCATGCCACTTCATATTCATAAAAAAACATGGAGAAACTATATATATATATGTTTGCTTGCATTTCGTGCATCTGTACATTCTGGTGCGCCGCCCTCAATCCGTCAGCTGCATCCATCCCATCTTGTACATCAATAGTTTAACTCACAACCGTGTGAATTATAAACGAAAGGCCAGGCCCGAGCAGTATATAGTCCCACGTTCTATATAAACATTTCGGCCGATGATTTAGACCCATCGAGAGCGCACAGAATGTACAGATGCACGAGGTGCATGCAAGCAATAATTTCACTTACTTGAGGTGAGTGCAAATATATTAAAATGACTTGAAAATAGCAAGAGCCCAACTTGCCTAGCTAGGGCACACACTTCCTTAATTAACACCAGTGGTTAATGCATGCAAAACCGCAAAACCGTTACTAACATCAAATTTTTGATTCCCTGAATCTGGTTTTCATTAATGGTAACATTTATCAGATGGTAGTTTAATTAACACTCACCTTGGAATACATGCACATAGAAATTTGTAAGTTTGTGGTTATCTAAGCTATCGAAGTTCGATTAAGACTCGATCGATCGTACCGGAGTAGTTAGAATTCGAGGTTTTTTCGACTTTCGGTCGCAGACTAAACTGCATGCCCACTGTAAGAAGTAATCAGACAATTTCTTCGCAGTTTCGCGCTGGAGTTTTAAAATAATTAATCACAATGTGATTTCATGTCAGGTTTTGTTGGTAAAGAGATTGATAAGCTGTAGTATACATATATGTGGCTATGATGCATGAACAAATTGTGGTACCCTAATTAAGTATTAATATGGGACTAAATTAGATGTATTAGATGCACTAATTACAACTAATTTGGAGATATCAAAAATCTATGAATGGTAGTAGTAGCTATAGTAGGGATACTCTGACAACTGGAATTTATTCTCAGAGGGATGTTTTCTTGATGATTAATGAAATAATATTTATAAATTTTATGTGGGGAATCTTTAGTAGTTCCTGGTTATTGATCTCGTTCCTTTTTTACTAGGGAATTATTAACCCTTCAATTATTTCATATAAGGTCAAATCACTGCTCTAAGTGAGTTTGATCATATTTCTATAGTAAATCACAAGTAGAAGATTAATATTCACTGCGTGTTTGATTCCTCGGAAAATCATGAAATTTTTTTTCCGGGAAAAACGTTTTCTATGGCGAAATCCATTTTCATAGTTTTCATTTTCCAGCCAAAAAACTATTTTCTGGAATATATTTCAGAAAACCAAACACCTCCTAACCTACAAATATCAAATACTTAATTTGTACAAGTGAAAATCAACCTTAATAATTGTGACAAAAAATAAATAAATAAAAGGAGAAGAGAAGAGAATTATGTCACAATTGATATATAGCTATTGAAATAAAACTAACTACCAATTGCATAAATTTCTATGTTAATTTAGAGCAATTAACTTTTTCTAAATATTAAGCTACTAGAACAGTATATATATTTAGTTTAAATATACACCAAATCAAGGGGTAATATATTACATGCAAATTTATGTATGTGAATATATGTAGTTCATGTATCATAGCCACATGTGTAAATTTTGAATTTCTCCTCTTTTCATTTGGAATCCACAAAATATATATATATATATATATATATATATATTTACAATCAAAACAAATTAGATATTTTCACTCTACTTAATTTTTAGTGTTGCATCAAATTAAGTGCTTATTGAACATGGGGTGGCTCATAGTAATTACCAACACATCCTATCATTAGCAATATTAAACTTGAGTAATTAATTAAGAACACTAATTAATTTAAGGACCACTCATGCTTAGGGTTTAGGAAGGGGAGAGAAATTTATATATTTTTAATTGTCCTTGTTTTTATTTTTATTTATATATTTTTTTAGAGGAGGGGTGTGTTTTAGAACACGAGGGTGTGGAGTCCAAGTTTCTACCAGTGGGTGTCTTTTGAGAAGCGTGTTCGGTTCACAAAAAAAGTTGGTTTGGTCTCCATGCTTTGTACAAAAATTCCGTGAACCTGGTGTATCCGTACACCTCGTTCACCACCTTTTATATTTAATAATTATTATTTTAAAAAGTTTTAATTAGCCTTTCCGTGGTTTAACGCAATTTAACTCACCACAATATGGTTTGTAAAGTTTTACTTTACCGCTCTGTGATTTTGTCTTATTTGATTTATCGTAAGAATCTGTGGCTAAACATGATAGCAAAATTAAATATTTTACAAACTACAAAGCGGTTAAATTATATACTTATTAGCTAGATGTTTAGTAGTCTCAAAAATTAATTGTACGAAAAATGACATTATTTAATCTATGATTTTAATAAGTAATTCTCTTGGGTGTCCTTGTACATGTATAACGAATTAGATTATATATATATAACGAATTAGATTCTGATTTTTGAGCTTCGTATAGTGTGTACCAAATGTAATCGTGCACCAGGTGCATGCAATAATTTTTTTTTTTTCATTCTACGTAGTAAATCGAGCCACGTGGTGCTTCGACGTAGCATAGATCATGCCACCTGTCATGTCGCATGTACGATCTTGACCGTTGAAGTGCTGACAATCAATAAGAGAGAAGAAATGGCTCAAATGCACGTATGAATCGTCTTGCAGTGTCTCAATATTGTAACTTTATTAATGCGCTTTTGATTCAACAGTACTTGTTGCATGCATGTTTCTAATTTTCACATATATTGCGCTCTAAGATTTTGCTGAGCTGAGAATATCTGACTTATAAAAGTATTAATTTAAGTCAAAAATACAAAAATCTAAGTTTGTATCAATTGGAGTAATATAGGGTGTAAGGGGGTGCCACTTCGTTGAGAATCTCCTCTATTAAAACTCATTGAGATAGCCGTATGATTCGGACCTGTGCCCAAATTTCACAAATCTAATCAAATTTAAAAGTTTTTCTGGTCCAAATTTCAACATTTTTGTCTAATACCATAGTTGAGATTTCGACGAAAAACTTTCAAATTAAAATAAATTATTAAAATTCGAAGGCAAGATAAATTACGCGACTTACCAAATTGCATGTGTTGCATTTGCGTGCATATTTTTTAACCCAAAAAAAATAAATAGCATTTGTGTATTTCCTAACGTATCTTGGGCGATGCGGTACCGTACAACTCGGGACGTACCGTGGCACAGGCTCCAAATATAAAGTGTATAATAACGCACCAAAGTTACATTGTTACTACTTCCATAAAAGCATAAATAAATGGAGTTGAGCTAGAATACTTCTAAGAGTATCAAGGAGGTGGTGCTTGTGGGTTTATAGCCTTTGAATTGAGATTTGGAGGGTTGGGATGATGGTTGTAGGTGGTGGTAGGTGGTGGTAGGTGGAATAGTGTTTGATCTAAAGGCTATTAGTAATTAAAAAGTAGATCCAATGGCTAAAAATGTGGAAGCACCAAGGGGTTGGTACTTCCAAAAGTATTCTAGCTCAACTCTAAATAAATGAATATTTGTTGAATAGTATTTGCTTCTACCCTTTATTAGCAATTTATTATCTTAAGGAACAGTATAATCAACTTACAAAGTAAAGATTAAATTACAAGAATTTTTTTTTTTACACACAAAGGGGTGTTTAGGTTTATTAAAAAATATCCCAAAAAATAATTTACTAGCTGAAAATTACTTTTCATCCGTTTGATTTTAAAAAGAATAATTTTTCTGATTTTTTTCAAAATTTATGGAAAAGACTCCGTTTTGTTTTTGATTTTTTTTATCCAGAAAATAAAAAACTATAGAAAGCATATTTTTCATGTAAAAGTTTTCTCCCATAAAATAATTTTCCACAATTTTTCATGTAATCACCTCAAAAGGTAGGAATTGATATTATCTGAGCTCTTTATTTTTAATATTCACAAAAATAGACATAAAATTGTATCTAATCATAATTTGATTTTTTTTTCTCTGTAATGTAGAGAGAGACATTGAAATCAAATCAAAGCTAAATTAAAGCATAGGCTTAAAAAAAAAAAAAAAAAGACACATAATTGAATATAATAAACATTAGCTCAAAGTTCACAGAGTTGTTCATGGAGAATTTCAACAGGGGCAAATGTGAGTACACTGCATGTGATCTTTTGCCTCAAAAGGAATGTAGCCTCATTAATTATTAATCCACAATCTCCTAAGCTCAATTATTTATAATTATACACACACACACATAAACACACACACACACTCACTCTCTCTCTCTCTCTCTCTCTCTCTCTCATGCTTGTATTGTATAGAGTGAGTTGATTGGAGTTCACACTTGTTCAATTTTGCAAGCCTCCTCTTGAAGTAGGTAATGAGACGAAGCGAGTAACAACATTCCGTACAGATGCACAAAAAACAGAGAAGACGACCGAAAGGAGGACGGCGTCGCAACACCGAAGATTCCCTTTCAGATTTGACTGCAGCATAAGTTTAGACCAGCAGAGAAAATAATAATAATAATAATAATAATAAAGTGGTCAAAAAAACACACAGTGCTCTTTTTGTCGATCTTGATAAGGTACCTCAGTAAGTTGCCTGGTTAAGAGATCTTCCAAACCATGCTGGAATGATGTTACCATGAATTGAGAGATTCATTGTGTCTAGTCGCTACTTACTGATTGAATCTGATCAGATTTGATGATACTGACGATTTGCCGCTGCTTAAAAGTATGTTAAAAAAATAAACAAAGAAAATGTTGTACTTTCTTAGACAACTTTGTTTTGAAAAGTCTATACACTCACTATTTTAAGATTCGAGCGCTGTGTGTGATGAACAATGTTTTCACGATCTCACCATATATAGAAATGGTCCCCCATAAGTTTTTGCTTAGTTTGAACCGCGCCCAAAATTATACGTGGAAGGTCCAAAAATTATATGGATTGGGCCTTCTACAGCGTCGCAGGCTTTTCGTCGAGAAAGGGCCAACCCATTTTGGCTCAATCCAAGGCCCAATCGACCAAACCAGACCTGAACTTAGCAATCCAATCCAAACCGACACGACTCGACATAAACCAGACCTAAACGAAACCTACTAAACTCGGCGCAAGTTAACCGACATCAAACTCGACCAATCTTAACCTAACCTAACCTACCCATGACCTCACACTTACCGAACAGCATTCCATCGGTATCGGGCCCAGCTGATGCTCGGCTTAGCCGATGGTTCAACCATAACAAGCATACTGTTAGTGCTACTACTAACAATCTTACTAACAACCACCAAAAGATTCATTACACCTACTCTCAGAAAACTACTGCTAATAAATAAAAGGAACATTTAATGAGTAGTACATTTTGACTCTTTCTCTCTTCTTGGAGGTTGATCAACCAAAAAGAAAAGGAAAGAATATAAATTACAACTTGGTTCGACAACTTCGCCTTTTGAATGAGTCATTGATGTATATGAGTTGTTTCAAATTCTTTAATTTAGTTATGTGTCAGTTGTGCTATGCATTGCATGATGATGGTGACTTCTTGTGGATTAACAATAAATTACATCCACTGATCATGATATCACTAGCTATTGCCAACCTCAGCTAGGTTAGGTGATGAGTTGGTATTAGGCTCATGAGAGTAAGAACCTGATAACTTCTTATATATATGTATATATATATATATCTTGCACTAATTCATTAAAAAGATGTGTCGCGCACGATACAGATATATATCATTAAAGCACTATTTAGAACAGTTCTTAGGAACAGCTTGATGATAACAAGAGCATGGTGGTGGTGCAGTTCTACCATTCTGATTGATGGGTGAGTTCCTCTTCGTTTATCGACGATGATTACAATCAATAATTTTCTGATTTAACAAAAAAAATTCTTGTAGAGAACCTTTTAACCATATATAATGACACAATTATATGTTTTATTCTCTGGGTTCATCATAGTCTACTAGGAAACAAGAAAGTGAATAGCATGCCACATCAGATAAGTAAAAGTCAGTAACCCTTTCTTTACCCATGAATACTCTAGTATTTAGCCAAGTATTTTAACTAACAAGTCATATCAAGATGTTGTTAAATGAGTGAGCAATAGAAATCATTTGACTGTGTCAAAGGAACTTTCACATCTAAAAATAGTCTTCAGAAGGAACCAGAGTAAGATATGGGAAAAAGATCTTGTGTTTTCTTCAGGAGGGGGGAGAGAGAGAGAGAGCACCTCTTAATCCTGCTGAGACCTTCGAAATTGGATGTCGGTAGGTGCTCTCGCCTTCTAATTTCTTCATATATTTTCTGATTTTGTCAAGTATAGTAAGAAATTTGAATCTGATGCGATATTCAGATCATGTGTATCGCATATCTCAGAACAGAAGCAGCAGCAATTCTGAAATTAGTTGGACTCCTGCAAAAAGTCCGATCTTTCTTTCGTCGTATATGATTAATACTTTGCAGTTGTTCTAATACCATGGATTCAGATTGTTCATATAACATAAAGCAGTGTATGATAAGACTAACCAAGTTTAGCATCCCGATCTCGGCATCTCAACAAATCTGTCAAGGAAAAATGATTATCCAATTTATTTTAGCCACCAATTTATATTTAGGATCTAAAATCTTGCAATATATTCATCGATATACAACGATTATCCAAATTAGTAAATTGAAATGACTCTTTTATGCTTTTCTTTTCAGCGGACTAAAATTAAAGATCAAAAGAAAATTCTCAGTGATTCATTGCTAGTTTCTATCTCCGACGTTATGTCGTCGGTACTTGATGTTGATACGGAACAAGAAACCTTCATGGAATTGGGATCGTACCTTCAGCGCGTATCTCCGGCCATAATGGAGCTGCAAACTATAGAAAACTCAACAGAAAGTACAACAGAGATTCTGGAGTCCCTAAATGCAAACGTCAGTCTGGCGAAGGAACTCGTCGCGAAGTGCAGCAGCGGAGCACAATCAACAGCGGACGGCGAGATCAAAGGCATCATTCAACAGTTGGAAGAAGTGATCAGAAACATCGGAGTAAGCCTCAGCAAAATTCCAGCTTCGACATTTCGCAACCGCGAGTACGCGGAAATCGCAATCAGGTCTCTCTCGAAAGAGATGCGAGAGGCTAGATTGCAAGCGAACGGAACTCGGCAGGAGAATCGATCCGCGGAGATAAAAGAATCGCAGGACGACGGAACAGTTTCAGTTCAAAATTCGAATTTGGTGTCTCGCAAGCTCAGTTTGAAGAGCGGAGAGGAGCCGCGTCTGATAGATTTCCTTACAGGGGTGTATTACAGCGGTGAACAAGAAAGCGGAAGCCGACAGCTCGACACGCTCCCGCAATTAGCTCAATTGGCAGAATACGTCGAACCTTTGTATGAAACATTTTTTTGCCCGTTAACGAAGAAAATCATGGACGATCCAGTAACGATAGAAAGCGGTGTAACGTACGAAAGAAAAGCTATTGCTGAATGGTTTGAGAAAAATAAAGACGATTCCGAAGGCATTACTTGTCCAATCACAAAGACAAAGCTACAAAGTACAGCTCTAAACACTAACTCAGCAATTAAAAACACAATACTGGAATGGATTGAGCGAAATGAAGCAACCAGAATCAGAGTCGCCCGCACCGCTCTGTCGTTAGCGACGTCAGAGGCCATGGTGCTTGACGCGATTCGAGACCTCAAATTCCTCAGCGAAAAGAAAAGAAGCAACAGGGAGAAAATGCACAGTATCGGAATTACAAAACTGCTCGCGAGGTACCTGGAGAATGACGACGCAGTATTAAGGTTGGAAGCGCTGGAGCTTTTGTGCTTGTTGGTCGAGGACGAAGAAGGAAAGGTTCGAAATTTCTCATATGCTCCAATTACAATTTTGAATCTGGGTTTTTGGCGCAAACTTTTTTTTATTGAAGCATGTTGGTGTAGGCCATTCCATAACTAAGGAAATTTTGTTAAGGTGTAGATGATATCCGAGTAAGTGGCGATTTTGATAGAAAATGAAGTTTCAGATAGAAGAACAAAGTTCTGTTGCGCCTTTTGATACTTCAAAAACATCAAAATCGACTACTTTAATCTTCTCATAAATGGCTTTGTTTTGTGCAGGTAATAATTGGGAAAACTAGAGCAATATCCAAGGCAATCAAAATGCTATCAAGAATCAATACTTCGGAAAAGCACGCGGCTCTTTCTTTCCTGCTGGAGCTTTCCAAATCCGACCTACTTTTGGAAAAGATTGGATCCGTCGTCGGAGGCATACTGATTCTCATAACAATGAAATTCAACGAGTCTGCCGATCCATTTGCCGCAGAGAAATCAGGAGAAATTCTAAAGAATCTGGAGAGATGTCCAATAAATATCAAGCGCATGGCGGAAAATGGCTTCTTAGATCCCCTTTTGAACAATCTTGTTGAAGGTAAATTATCGGCGATTCTAACATTCTAATGATAATTTTTTATCTACGAAAAAGGCATTCAAAATGTACACCAACTACAACTTCTTTTCGTCGTGAATAAAAACACAGGCACAGAAGACACACAGATGGAGATGGTGAGCTACCTCGGTGAGCTTGCGCTGGAGCAGGACATGAAGATAAGCATCGCGGAGAACGCCTCCGAAACCCTGATCAAAATGGTCCAAAGTGGAAACAGCATGGTCCGAAAAGCAGCATTCAGCGCCCTGGTCCAGATCTCCTCCTACCACGCGAACAGCAAAGCTCTCGTGGAAGCTGGCGTGGTGCCCATCATGATCGAGGAGATGTTCACGCGAAAAATACACAACGAGCCGATGGTTTCCAAAGACGAAGCCGCTGCGATCCTAGTCAACATACTCGAATCCAACATCGACCTCGAGAGCCTCCAAATCAACAAGCATGGCCACACCATCACCTCCCATTACTCCATATATAACATCACCCACATGCTAAAATGTTCCGTGCCCGACGAACTCAACATGAACCTCATCAAAATGTTGCTCTCTCTATCGAAACTCCCTAAAGCTTTATCGACCATCGTGTCGGTGACGAGAGAAACAGAAGTGATCTGTACAGTCATCGAGTTCTTAAACGCACCATTGGAGGAACTTACGGTTGTCGCAGCGAAGCTACTGATCACACTCTCATCCCACAGCGGCCACACAATCGCAGAAGGGCTATGCAAGACCAGAGGCCAGCCAGAGAGCCTGATCAAGAATTTTGATCACAATTCGACAACCGAAAAACACGCAGTATCAGTGAATCTGTTAGCAAAACTACCCCACCGGAATGTAACACTCAATCTAGCCCTTCTAGAGCAAGGCGCGGTACCGATAATACTCGACAGGATACGAGTAATACAGAGAGGCGAAACAAGAACAAGCCGACACGCGAAGCTCTACATTGAGGGCCTGGTGGGCATCTTAGTGAGGTTCACCACTACTCTCTACGACGCAGATATACTTCAAATGGCTATGGAGCAGAATTTAACCTCGGTGTTCGCCGAACTGCTGGTGCGAACAGCAGGGAGCGACGAGGTGCAACGGCTCGCGGCAGTCGGGCTTGCGAACCTGTCGTCGGAGTCCGTCAACCTCTCGAAACAACCGGATACGACGCGGCAGAAGAAAAAGAGCTTCCTGCCCAAGTCCTTCAGCTTGCGCACGAAGAAGGAGGATGCGAAGGGCCTCTGTCCAGTTCATAAAGGCGTTTGCTCCGCATCCGCCACCTTCTGCTTATTAGATTCGAGAGCCGTGGAGAGGCTTCTCGGTTGCCTCGAACACGAAAATCCTAAGGTGGTGGAGGCGGCGCTGTCGGCTCTTTCCACACTACTAGATGAGAGGGTGGATGTGGAGAAGAGTGTGGAGATGCTAAGCGAGGTGGACGGAGTGCGGCACGTGTTGAGGATACTAAGGGAGCACAAAGAACAGAGGGTGTGGCAGAAGGCATTCTGGGTTATCGAGAAGTTCTTGGCGAACGGCGACGACAGATCGTTCAGAGACATATCGAGCGACAGAGTGCTGCCGTCTGCATTGCTGACAGCCTTCCATAGAGGGGACGGAAGCACGAAGCAGGCGGCCGAGAACGTCCTGCGGCATCTGAAGAAAATTCCTCAGTACTCAGGGAGTGTGATCTTGTAATATATGCATGTGTTCAGAAGATTGCATGATGTTGTGTGTTTTATGTAGTATGCTAAACAAGCTGTGAGATGCTTACTACTGCTGCTTGTACAAAGAATGTCATGATGTGTTTTGTTTGCATGTTCACAACTTTGAAAAATCGAGTATGATTCTCTGCTGTGAATTTGGAATTTCAATCAGATTCAGAAGAGAGGGAAAGATCCTCACTATATATAGAAGGTTACATATTTCATATTTGTAAGTTGTTCTAATGTATTATAATCAATGTAATTATAATTTTTCATGAAAAAAACTCCCATAAAAAAGGTATAAAATAGTACTATGATTGTAAACAAAGATATTGTGAAACAAGTGTGTTTTTAATATTCATATATATTAGACTCACGCTGCCTCAAAATCTACTGCTTTGATATCAACCACGTGAAGTGAATCAGTCGTTTTTCTCTGAAAAACTTAAAAAATAAAATTTTTAATATTTATTTTACTGTATTTTTGCCTAAAATAATCCAAGATTGCAAGTGAAGAAGAAAAATTGCATCTCTATATCGCACTTTCCTACAATTAAACATGTCTATTTATCCAAATGTCACAATGAATTTTAAAAGAATTAAATAAAGGAAAAAACAAAAGGATTAATAATAAAAGAAGAGGAGAAAAAGTAGCCAAACCTTTTAATGAGATATATATATATTTTCTCTTATTCTATATATTATATATTAATGATATATAATAATTATCATCATATTACATATATTAGTCTTATAGTTTATATTTATAAATAAAATATATTATACAATAAATATGTTATATAATATGTAATAGTAGTATATATTTAATACTAAAAAAATTATATATTATAAATAATATTTATAAATAAAATATTATATAATAGTATATTTATATATAAAAATAAAATAGTATATATATATATATATATATATATATATATATATATAGAACTAGGCTATAATACTGTTAATAGCACCAAGTTATTGGTGCTATTAAGTTTTTGGCCCTTGGATGAAGGGATGTGTGGTTAGGTTGATGTGGGACCCCTTAGGTTAAGTGGATGGTAGATTGAATAGTACAATCTAATGGATGAAAATGATCAAGGGAGAAGATCTAACGGTAGAAAATTTGGTAGCACCAAGTGTTTGGTGTTATCAATAGCATAGTAGCCGGACTCATATATATATATATATATATATATATATATATATATATATATATGAACTAGGCTACTATACTATTAATAGTACCAAGTTATTAGTGCTATTAGGTTTTCGGCCCTTTGATGAAGGGATGTGCGGTTAGGATGATAGTGTTGAGTAGGTGGTTGATTGGATAGTATGATCTAATGGATGAAAATGGTCTAAAAAGTAAATCTAACGGCGAAAAATTTGATAGCACCAAACGCTTGGTACTATTGATAGCATAGTAGCCAGATTATATATATATATATATATATATATATATATATATATATATAGAGAGAGAGAGAGAGAGAGAGAGAGAGAGAGAGAGAGAGAGAGTTTTGCTAGAATACTATCGGTAGTAAACCGAGCGGTTTACTACCGATTTGTTTTCGATGCTGGAGCTTTCAAATCGACGATCGGCACCGTTGAACATGATCTAGACCATTCAAACTATCTGGAAATCAAATTTCACGCTTTTTCGATATTGTTCTCTTGTCCATCAAGTGAACAGAAAATGAATGGCTGAAAATGAATATTCTATAAAAAGTGATGATAGAAGTCTTGTAATCAAGATCAAGAGTACATATCTTATTTTAAATAGTTCAAAAAAATTTCTAACAAAAATTTAGTTGATTTGGATTCTTCTATACCGTTAAACGAGCAAACACACCATATCGGCCATTAAAATTACAGATTTTGTAACCCTTTGATCGTTCGGTTAATGATATAAAAAAAATATGAAATTTGATTTCTAAATAGTTTAAATGGTCAAGATCATGTTCAACGGTGCCGATCGTCAATTTGGAAGCTCCAGCATCGAAAACAAATCGGTAGTAAACGAGACGGTTTACTACCGATAGTAGCCCAGTCAAGCTCTATATATATATATATATATATATATATATGTATAAAAGAGGTGAGAGAGAGAGGTCCACGCAGAGGTCCACCGTGGACCTCTTTCACGCGGTCTACGAGATGGAGTGGATCTCATGGACCGCGTGCGGTAACTAAATATCAAAAAATTATTTTTCAACCGATATTTTTTTTTTTTTTCGGGATAGTTTTATAAGAATCCAAACAGAAAACCCAACCTCGCTCCTCCTCCTTTTCGACCGGCCCGAAACCCTACCCGAAATCGGAAAATTACTTTTAAACCGGCCCGAAACCGAACCGCGCACAATCCCCGCCTCCTCCTTCTCTACTCTTCCACTTCCGCTACTTAAAACCCTAAAACCCTACCCCCTCTTCGCTTTCCCACTTCGTTTCCACGATCGAAATCCCTCACATTCCCAATTTTTTGATTAAATTCTACTTATAATCATCTATAAGCTTCGCTTCGCATCGGATTTTGCATTGCATCGTAGTGTTTTTCCTTCCAATTTTCAGTAAACTTTTTCCCTTTTTGTCCCCAGTTGTGTTGTTCCAAGAGTATTAACATGGTGCGATCGAAGCCATCGTCTTCGAAGAAACCAAAAGGCGGAGTCGATTTTAAAGTAAATTTTTTGATTCCTTTCATGTTTATTGGATCTTCTTCACTGTAATTTGTTCACATAATTCCTAATTTGCTTCTTATATGCAGAAAATAAAGCGTAAGATTGGGCGGAAACTGCCGCCGCCGAAAAATGCCACCAATACTGAAATTAAATCCAAAGGTTTCTAATTTTTATGCTCTTATTATTTATAAATTTGCAATTTTTATATGTATATTACAACTATTATATGTGTATATGTATGTACATGTATGCACACATACATATATGTTAACTCACAGGCACATATTAACACTTGGAGACACAAACGCATGTAATTCATAGGGATACGTCACGCACAAAAATATAGTCGATACATGCATAAACTATGGAACTTCAAATTGGAAGCTCGATTTTACGTTTTGCAACACTAGTGTCTTATTTTCTGTCCATCATGTGACCGCCTGATGCATGTTTAGAGGGCCTTTATACGATAATTATTGTTTCTAAGGCCTAGTTTGGTAATGTGGTGACCAAAAGCACGATTTTTATGCTATAAAGGACTCAAAATTTTTTAAAGTGCTTTCAATCTTTCCTTCTTTTATACTAAAATTGCAATTGCAAGCCACATGCTTCTCTGGTGACGGTTGCAACTGCAATTTTAAAGTATTGGAGGAAAGAAGATTGTAAGTGCTTTGGATTTTTTGGACCGTCTATAGTTTAAAAATAGTACTTTTAGCCACCACGTTACAAAACTACGCCTAAATAGGTTTAGTTATATACATCAAAATCAACAGTGTATTTTCAATTTGGCTGATCGAGCAATGACTTTTCACCATTCAATCTTCGTGAAAGATTGGACGTTTTTGATGTGCAGTCAAACCCTACACAATCATATATCTTTAATGCGGGTTGCCTCTTACTTTTGGGTGGTCGGTTGTTTGCAGCAATTGTTCTCCCGGAGCAGAGCATGGCAGCAGACAGAGGAGGTTTAGCAGTAAACAAGAGGGGTTTAACGCTAGCGGAGCTTCTTAACCAGACGTCTCACCACAATGTGAAGATTAGGAAAGGTATCTTGGTTCGCTTCCTAAATTTCTGCCTTTTTTGCGAGAAAGAAACACTGGTTACTAGTGAATTCCGGCGTAATTTTGATGTGCATATTTGCTTTTCCTGATCCTCTGTATTTTTTTTTTTTGAGCATGGAGAATCATGCACTTTTTATCAAAATTATGTTCTTGCATTTTAATTTTTATGTGGTATGTTTGCAGCTGCCTTACATGGTTTAAAGGAACTTTTCATCAAATATCCGTCAGAGCTAACGCTGCAAAAGCCCATCATAGAGAGGTTATGCCTTAGAATGTGTGACAGTGACGGAGTTGTTCGCGACACTCTGTATCACCTCTTGAAAACCGTGATCTTTCCATCTATAAAAGAGGTATATATTCTTTGTTTACACCTCTCACCGTAATTTAAATCCACATATTAGCATATAAGAAGCTAAACACTATACCTTAGTTGGAAGCTGAAAGCATGAAAATACAGATCTTTTTTTTTTTTTGTTTTCCTTTTCTCCTTTTTGATTGAGATCAATTTGATGTCTATTTCTCATTCAGCGGATCTCAAACTCTTTATCCCCTTCGCTGCAGGACATTCCAAAGTCTACTATTGAAGCATTGATAAAATATATTATTGTTGCAATGACACACATATTGGTGGATGTTCGACTCACAGCTTTCAAGTTTCTTGAGCTTGTTATTGCCAACTTTCCATCTTCCTTTTTCATGTCTGGTGATGAGGTTTGTCATGTTTTCTGCATATATGCACTTCATTTTACTCAATCCATGTTATGAATGTGCTTTGAAGTTTGAACATGTTTCTTATAGAGTTGATTATTGTCCACCGAGAGTCTATTTGTTTCATAAGTTTGTAATCACTGCAAGTGTATCAAGGAATTCACATCCTTTGTTAATTGAGAAGAACAATATAAAAGCTTGATTAATGCCATTTATGAGTAAAATATATTTGGTATATTTCTATCACAGAAGTTTAAAATAGAACTTTATCCATGGGGTAGGCTCATCCAGATTTGTGTGACATGATTATTATTATGAACATAGCTCTTAGTGAAGTATCTAACATCTGATAGATGCCCCATTTTATAACTTCTGGATCTGCCTAGTATATGCATTTTTGGTCAATACTCATTTGTTGCTTTATCATTTTATTACTTCTTGAGGTAGTATAGATTTACTACGAACTTACCGCACTTTATTGCTCAGAAACTAAAGGCATATGTTTGGCTTCTTATAGGTTCTTGATAACTATGCCGATATTCTGAGAAATAGCCAAATCTATATACATGACAGGAGCAGACTCAAAAGTATTCTCGGTGGACTTACTCAGTGTCTCTCCCTCTTGTCCAGCAAAGTGAGCAAGGAGGATGGGCCAAATGAAAAAGTTTGTATCCTATGTACTATATTTAGATTGCTTTTTGTTGTAGAAAATTTCTTTGTTGCTTTTCATTCAATGGTCACTCTCCTTCATGACTTATTTACTTACATTGTTTACTATGCCATTGTAAATATTAATCTTGTAATTGATTGATTATCCTGAGTCCTGATTTTGTAGCTTTCATTTTCTTTTGTTTTTGTTCTTTTGGTTTTTTTTGTTTTTGTTTTTTTTTGCTGTGCTTATATGATTAAGTTGTAATTCTTAAATGCTTATGGTTTGCTTCTTGTCTGCCGAATGGCTATTCTATCTGATCTATTTTGATGTTGAGATGTGTGCATCTAAAACATTATTTCTGGAGGGTTTTACATATGTAAACCGTCCAAATCATTTATCAACATATATATATATATATATATATATATATATATATATATATATATATATATATATATATATACTTCGGAAGTCCCCAGACAAATTTAAAATTTAGACCATTCATAGGACTTCATTACCTGTTACAGATATCTTGGTTCACAATGTTATCCAAGCATCTGACAAAGGACCACAATCTACTTCCTGCTTGATAGTAACCTTTTCTTGAAAGCTTTAGCCATGATTTCTAATTTAACTATGTACATTAAGCCAGGAACTTGTGTGGAGTTTCGGTATTTAAGAATATGGCTAGTTTTTTTCATCTTAATTTGCTTTCTAATTCCAATTTCATTATTCTTTGTCTGCAGAAACAAAGTATTGCTCAGCAGAGACTTTTGTTTGCTTATAGAACTTCTGGTCATGAATATGATTCAGGTTTGGCAACTAATAGTTGGCTTTGAACATCTTCTTATGTCTCCTATTGTCTTCTCATACATCAGTGTTCTAGCTTCTACCCTATTTGTACACAATGTGACTGGAACCAAGTTGTTCTAAGTTTTCTTGATCCTGCAAAAAAGATAAAACTGTCAAACGCGTTTAGTTCATAACTTGCTTCTTGATTGATTCTGATTGATTAAACCTCTGTCGTAATTTGCCCGCAGAATATTAACAAAATACAGGTTTAAAACATATATGCTTAGAAAAAAGGGACTACCGGGCCTGACAGGCCGGAAAAATTGTTAGTTACTTTATTATTCTGCTTGTTTTTTTTTCTTGCATTACACTCCTCATATTCGCTGAATTTGCAGGGACATCTTCTATTGTCAAGAAACTCGAGGATGTTTTTCCACTTCTGGTTAATTGTTTCAGAGAATCCGCTTCATTGGTTGATGCAACTTCAAATATAGATGATCAATCATATGATTGCCTATTATCTTGTCTTCAGTGCATAAACCTGGCTACTAAAATACTTCATGATATGGAGCATTTTGCAATCTTGGGGAACTTACAGAAATTATCAGAATTATTTCCTTTCGGTCAGAAGAATATATACACTGAAAAGGTTTTTCTGCTATTTTCATTAAGCCTTTATGATAATTTATTAACTACCTGTTTTATGCTTGAATAGTAACTCATAACAGGTGATTTTTTTTTGGGGGATAACATAATTGGTGAGAATAATTATTAGTACTAAAAATAACTCAAACTGCAATGACGTCCATGCTAAGAGGGCTCATTGTTTATCTTTATTTGCAATATTTCTTTTGCAACAAAGAACCCTTTGCATCAAGTATGGCTTTTGCTGCTCTACACATGCTATGAACTTCAACTCAGTTAACTTTGGTTTCCGCCCCATTGGGGCACTTTGCAACGCTGCCCTCGAAAGTTAAAATTTCTGCTTTTATTTTCTGGTACTTAGCGATGCAAGTAATGTTTGATCTCTTTCTCTCTCTCTATATATATATGTATACACACACGCACATACATTTCCCATGAAATGATGGTTGCCATTCACTAGCTTACCAGTCTTGTTGGTACAAATTAGAAAACTGCTGACCTTTGATATAATTTCCTTTGATTCTTTGCAGGAAAATGACAAATTCTTCATCTTGAATGTTAAAGTTGCTGAAATACTTTTTCTCAGTGAACGGATTAGTCAGAGCGCATATCTCCTTGAGTTCATTGAGAACTTCCTTCTTCGGAAGGTCTGATACATAAGCTGTCTTGACTATCCCATTCAAAGTATTTCCTCTGATGTTAGTATGTAGGTCTCCTTTGATGAATCGTGCCTTCTAAATATATTTGCTGCTATGCTTGCCTTGTTTATTGTACCTTTAGTGCTATTTCACTTCCATTATTCACATGTGTTTATTGCGATGGGCTTCATTCTTATATAAAATGGCTATTATTTCTTTCCTTTAGTTCTTCGTAAATAATCTCATTAACTTAATTGCTGGATTTTGTTATTAATGTTGGTGAATTTTTTTGAAACCATTATATCATATCCTGCATTTATGCTGATTGCTTTACTTGATAGGATTGATCAACCTTACGAAATATCAAATATTCTTCAGAACTTCCTTGTGCACTATATTTGAGTTGTCTAAGGAATCTTTTTTTTATGTTTCTGCTTGATGATTTGACCGCTTGATTTATGTCCTTTTGGCTTTTACTGATAAAATAGCGCTAGATGATCATATGATCTTTCTTCTGATTGATGCTAACAGTTTCTGTTTTGTTTAAACAGGCTGAGACCCATTCTTCACCTATTAAGGCACATGTGGAAAAGCATTTTGGTCCATTATTGCCTTATATACCTGGGATTATATTGAAGGCCGCAGAAAGCTGGAAAGCACGGCTACTAGAGGTTCAACTTGTAATTAAGTATTGTTTTGTTAATCAAATTTCATGCATAATGATGACTTACATGTATCAAATGCATTTGCAGGCTTTTACTTTTGCATTTAAAGATTGTAAGGCGGATTCTAAGTTAATTTTGGGGTTTTTGTCTGCTATCAATGAAATGCTAATATCTGTAAGCACCAATCTGTAATTTTTTTAAAATTATATATTGTACTGCGTAATTTTTTTTTAAAAATCCTTACATTGGTTACCTTTATCTTCAATAAGCTGATAAAATTGGTGCAAGCAAATTGAAGATTTTTTTTGGAACTGATTTTGACATCAATCTTTTTCTTGATTCCGCTTGCAAGTGGAATACGACATGTGAGCAGCTGGCATCCAATTGTTCAGATTTGTTGTTTGACTATCAGATTACTTGGATGCGAGAGCTTCCAAGGATTTTATTGCAATTAGGTGATAAACACGTCTCAATCTCAAAGGTATGCAATTGCTTTGATAAGTTACTAATTTCTCATGCTGTGATATCTTCATTTAATTGGTAACTTTTCATTATATTCGGTTATTCTTGTTCTTTGCTGTAATGTATACCCTAAAACAATTAACATATTGGATACAAACTGCATCATCTACACGATTCCTAGTTCTGCTTTATTTGACACCTCCATACTTGAATAATATGTAGGCTGTTTTGAATCTTTTATCTCGAACTGGCCAGACTTCTTCATCAAACACTCATCGATGTATAGAGTATGACAATCTGCAGTGGCAATTAAAAGAGTTTTATGGTGTTCAAAGTAAGTGTCAGGTATTTGGGAGCAATTCTTGCTACAGTTGTGGTTTTATTATCTTAATTGAGGCATTTTTCTTCTACTGTCTATAATAGCAATGCTTGCTTGTCTTCAGCTATTTCAGGAACAATATCTTACGGGCCCTTCTTGAAGCAACCTCCTGATAGCCAGGAGCTTGCTATTTCTTGTTTCTACTACTTCTCCAGCATAGGTTCAGACTTTCTCGAGTCGTTGACGTCTTGTTGTTTATGTAGGTTATTCATTCCTTAATTTTCCTTTAGAAAATTGAGTATTTCTTCTTTTTCTACTTGGGTGGAGGTTGTTATTCTGATTTCCATGAATCATGTAATGGTTTTCACTGCTATGCTTCTACTTGTCGAGACATCGATAATCAATTGCTAACATAGTGCTTTTTAGTAACCATTGAATGTGGCTTTGCATGAGATTTTTAATCGGTTCTAGGAGGCGAAAAGTACCTGATAGATTTTTAATCGGTTCTAGGAGGCGAAAAATACCTGATATCTGAATTTTTGGCAACAAAAAAGATTTAGTTGTCTGCTAATGTCATTGCTGAGCAGTTTAAATTGAAAGGAGGAAGATCTAATCAATTTTAAAAATCTGTCGCAATTGCTGGCAATTTAAAGTGGAAGTAGGAAGAACCCAATTTATAAATCTTTCATATTTTGTATTTCAAATACTTTCTTGACCATGCCACTCAATGCAGGCAACAAGTTGGAGCCATCTACTTTACACAGGATAATAGAGGTTCTACAGTCATCATACGAACGTGGTTATCTTGACATTTCAGGACATCTTGATTTCTTGTCTACTTTAGTTGCGCGATTTAGAGTTTACCCCGGTAACGTGTTTAGGCTCTTCTTCTTCTTCTTTCTTATTTTTATTTGTAGTTTACAAAAAGTAATGAGTTATTGTTTCTTATAGCTTTTTAGCTTCTTTTTTTTTTTTAATATCCATGCGGTTTGATACATATGTATATCCTATAGCGTAATAGAATTTTCTTATTGTTGGATTCCATGTTTAATCGCCGTCTTGCCCATTTTTCATTCAGAGAAATATCTTATCGAAAAGAATGATGGGATGGTCTCAAATCGGCGCACTTATATGGATCTATGCAATCATATTTTTGAATGTTTCAAAAGCATGGGTGACACTTCCCTCGTTCTTGAGATACTGTGGAAGAAGATAATCGTCGAAATGGTATGCATACAGAAAAAGATTATCAGGATGAATAATTTCGCCTGCTTTGATTAGCCACGTCTCTTTTATTAGAGATAATTGCAAATTTGGTCCTGAAATTCGATCTTAATTTTAGTCGTATCCCAAAATTTCCAACTTTACCGATAGCTTTAAATCATTCAATTAGTTTACCGTATAAAATGAATTTCCACATTCGCATCATCTACTGTGAAAGCCAACCTTAAGAAATTTTGACATCAACAACTGTAACCAATTTCATATGCAGACTAAAGGAAAGATTCATTGTTCATGCGGGATAAACTTTAGGGAGAATATTGTGAAATTTCGATACTCTTAGGACATAAATGTAATCGGGGTCAAACTTCAAGGATGAAATTTGTAATTAATCCTTGTCGATGTTCTTTTTTGAATTTGCTTACTAGCGTGAGGATTACGCTTCACTATGTTTTGCTTATGTTTCAGTCATTGATGCCGCCGATGGACAACATGAATGGGTTGCTAGGAATGGTTGCTGCTCTTGACAATAGAACTAGTAGATTTCCAGAAGACGATGTCAATAATCTTTACCGCTGGATATCTTCTTACATGGTTGATGCTACGTTTGTAAGCAGCATTTTCCCCAATTTTTTTTTTTCTTCTTGGTTCAAACTCTTCAAAATATTGCTTCATGTAACAGCTATCAGAGTCCTATGTGTTGTTTTTCCATGTGGTGGTAAATTTCCTGCAAACTCTTCAAAATATTGCTTGTAAAGCGGATCCGTCAACTCTGTAGGATTTGTTTGTTTGTGAACCAGATTGAATAAACTCCTGCACTAACTTGTAAGTGTGATGTGATTCTAATTCGGTGTTTCCATGTGTTGATACAGTATGTGCCGGAAAACATTGAGGCGGTTTCTCAAAATGACGAGAACTTAGCATTCGAGTTCTACCTGATGCCGTGCATATCCCTACTTCGCGGAAATCACAAGCTCTGTCATTCTGCATTAGAGTTACTTAATTCCTTCATGATGGACGAGGATTCTTTGTTTTCTTCCCGGTTTGATGTTAATTATTCAGTGGAGCCATCACGTCGAGTTCACGCTGTCGCCTCTGTTGTTCTCTTTTTGTGCCGCGAAAAGAGACTCCAAAGAGCTCTTCGGTCAAGTAAATCGGCTATAAAGACTATCTTGCAGAACATGCAAAATCTGCTTGTAAGTAGTAGTAAGAATAGAGGCATGAGTTTTTCTTTCTTACTTTGGCATCAGTTTCTTGTAGGACTTTTGCATACATGCCCCTTGATTCTTCGCGTATTTGATGCAGGGTTTCGACAGATTTGCCCGAACAATCGAAGAAAAGCATAAGATACAGTGCGCCTTCGACCAACTGAAGGAAGGAACAAGCAAACTACAATGGTCGGATGCAGACGAACTCGGAGGAGTTTAAGAACAATATTTATTGTAAGCGCGAGTAACAATGCCACTCTTGGTCCGTTCCAAAGCAAACCGATGTCGCCTCGCGGAAGCTGCAGCTATGAAGAGAAGCGCTCTTTCGAGCCTCATCCTGTACTCATACGCCGGTCGGGTAAAGATTCTAAAAAGAGAAATTCGACTGAACATAGAACACAGCGAGAATATGTATTCGGGAAATGTAAAGCTCTTTTTGTTCTTCTCCAGTTTTGGATGTTCATATCACGAATGTATACCGCGAAGCTGATTGGTTTGCTGATTGTTTTGCGAATTTTGTAAGATCGTTTCTATGATTCTACCTACATTACATCTCTTGTGCTCGATTAAAAAAAGAAAAAAAGTTCATTATGAGAAGTTATATGTATTTTTGTTTCTATTTTTTGCTTTTTTACTTCAATTTTTAATTCAAACAAGAGTAAGTAAATTTTTTTTTTCTTTCTGCATCCGAGAGGGGAGTGTAAATAACCAACTTGCCTATGAATTAACAAGCAAAGAAACACTAGGGATCTAACTGTAAAAATAAAAAGAGAAGCAGGATGCAAATGAGACGACAGATAGAAACTGGGGGTCGAAGTGCAAATTTACCCAACAGTAAATGACAAAAAAATTCCACATCATCTGCGTCCCCAAAACTGCACCATCCTCGCACGTAGCACGCTGCGCCTCTCTCTCTCTCTCTCTAGAGCGCTCTCTCTCTCTACCTCTCTATATACAAACTCTTCTAGAGAGATCGAGAGAGAGAGAGAGAGAGGAGGAGGAGGAGGAGGAGGAGGATGATGATGATGGGTTATTGCTTCCACCTGCTTCAAATGGCGATGGATCTCACAGTCGCGGGGCTCTCCTTGATGCTGTTCTTGGGCATCTTTACCCTAATCGCCTCCATCCTCTGCGCCGCCGCTTTCATCCACAACGCCAAATCCATCTCCTAAACCATCATCATCATCAATTCATCATCGTCATCATCGATTCATCATCTGCAGCGTTGTGCAAAGGTGTTTCCTTTTCAACCCTTAATCCTTGCCTTTTGTGGTGATTTTGATGCTCCGTGAGTTTGAATTTGGGGAAAATTGCGGGGTTTATGTGGAATTGGTTGTTGGGTTAGCTGTTGAATTGGGGAAATTTGAGGTGGATTTTGTGGGGTTTTAGCTCCTTTTTCTGTAATTATTTCATCGTTTTAATTGCAATCTCTTTCATGTTTAATAGATGCACGGATGTGGAATCCTTTGATAAAAGCACATATAAAATTTCCAAAATTAAAAGCACATATAACCTTTAATACTCGAATTAAAATGTAAGAGATTTGCTAATTCAAATCGAAATTCCGAAATGGTATCACGTATTACATCATTATTACCAAGAACATTTTAACACATCTCATATTTGCTCAATACATGGACTATAAACTATTTACATTTCACTGAGCACTCTGTACACCATGAAATAAGTATACTATATCTAAGAATGACAAAGCAGAACCCCACCCTAAAAACCTGAATAAAACACACTTTGTACAAAGAAATGTACAACATAATTTACAATGATACAGTTGGAGAGGAGACTACATGTGAGGGTTTATTCGATAACGTTGCAAAGAGCTTGTCGAGGTGAAAGATGACGTCTTCGATGTAAGGCCGCATCGCAGGTTGCGGCTGAAGCATCCAGATTATAAACAGGCGAAGAGAGTCCGGGTACGGGGTTTCGGGGCCGGGGGGCCACTTTATCTCTCCATTTGAGATGGCCAATTGTAAGCTTCCTCCGGATTCGCCGATTGCATACTCGAATGGAGACACACCGTACCTGCGAGGATCGGCGGAGTTCGGTTATCTTCGATCGAATGTAGAGATAAGTTATGCAATTTGTGGAGTGCAAAGATCACCGAAGAGATTCTCACATTATTGTGTACAAAGTACACCCGAGAGACCAGATGTCCGTCCTCTCGTCGATGTCGGCGTGGCTCGGGCAGTCCCACAACTCGGGAGCTCGGAATGGCGCAGAACAATGCTCAGCAGCCCATTCCTACACAAAATGAAATTAAAAAAGAAAAAGAAAGCTTCTATTAGAATTGATTGTTACTATATATGAATGAGTTGTGGCCCTCTATTCATTGTTTTTTTGACATGAAGTAACATGACAAATCAATTACATACCCAAAATAATGTTATGAGAATTTCCATTAACCGCAGTAAGTCAAATGAAGAACAACAGACCAAATACAATAAAAGTAAAGATAGATAAAGTTCATGAAATAAGATGAAGTAAGAGCATACTATCTTAGAACACAAAAATATGGGGATAGAGGGATGATGAGCAAGCTAACACAGACTAGAAGAGATAAAGAGAAGGGTCTTGCCTGCAACTCTAATGCTTCGGAGCGTGAACGAATTTGTCTTCTTGCAGGCCGGGCGCTTCCAAAATCCGTTAAGATAGCGAGAGATGGTTGTCCTTTCGTATGTGTTACCAGGACATTACCAGGTTTCACATCATTATGGGCATATGGAGGATCAAAACTATGCATATGCTTCAGTCCTGAGCAAAGCTGTTTGTGGTATAAACCGTGTTAAGAGATATTTATTGGCCGTTCATGCGTAAAACTGATTATGAAACCACAGTAGAAACAGAAACCCACAATTGTAGAGCCTAAGGAAACAAGCTTGAAGTTGTCATATAATGCAAATAGTTTCAAACTTCAAAGTGGCTGTTGATGAAGAACACTGTACACTACATCTACATTTACTGATGTAGCTGGATACAGCATTAAGTTCGATCGAAAACTACAATGTCTAACAACTTATGTACCAAACTACTAGATTCTGGTTGAATGGCTATCGATGAAAAACGCTGTACACTACATCTACATTCACTGATGTAGCTTAGATACGGCATTAAGTTTGACGAATCTCGTGTACTCGAGGATATGATTCAGCTTTACTGCTACTAGATTCTGGTACCAAGCTACTACAATGTCCACCAATTTATGTACCAAACTACTAGATCAATTGAAGAACACTGTATGCTACATCCACATCTACTGATGCAGCTATAGATACAGCAGTAAGTTCGACAAATCTCGTATACTCTCGGATATAATTCAGCTTACTGCATCTGATTATGAGGTCGAAAACTACAATTTCCGACAACTTTATGTACCAAACTACTAGATTCTGGTTGAATTGACTTACCTGGCGAAATATTTGCAAAACAGTGTATGTGGGGAAGAATTCATCTCTTGAATGCATAGCCATAGCATTGTCCAACATTGTTCCATTCAAATAGACTGGGAATAGCACGTATGCTTCATAGTTCCATGATCCTCCTTGTTGGCCCTAAGATTGTTATAAATTGAAAATAATGAATCTATCAAAATTATACAAGTAAAATCCAGTTGCCCATAAAACATATTAGTGCATTTTTTTTTTTCTTAATTACATAGTTGTTACAATAACACTTATTCATGATCATAGAACATAAAATGCTTGAAGGCGAAAAAAGCGGAGTGATTACCTTAACTGCAATAATTGAATGGTCAAGAAGAGGGAGCAAATTAGGGTGATTAAACAGAGATGAAACATGAATCTCCTCCTTCACCAACTCTAATTGCTCTGGGCTCTGGATAAGGATCTTCTTCATAGCATATGTTCCATCACCTGAAGCAATTATAATTGCTACTCCATGAACACTACTGCTACCATTTAAAACCTCAATATTTATTTAAAATGTTGAATCTGGGTAAACATATATTTCAATACACATTTTCGAGTAACTTTAATTATCTTTTTTTCTTGATGCCTCTCAACTGTTGATTAATTAATTTGAGATTTTACTAAATTAAACGGAAAATTTGTTAAATTTAATAGTTTTAATAACTTTTCAGCAAACAAAACTATAAGAATTGGATTAAATAGTTAATAGAGCTATTATCGTAAACAAAAATTTCAACTTAAGTAGATATTATTATTTAAGTGAGGGGTCTATATAAAAAATTATTAAACGGAGCTTTAAAAAACTGCATCAAATCAACAACGCAACAAAACGCTAATGATTAATAAAACCAAGCAAGTTAAATTAAGTAGCTTCTACCCCCAAATCATAATCAGAGACAAAATTAGGGCTTAAGAAGCGTTAGAACGGACCCGAACCGTCGGAGTGGGGGTGGTGGCGGCGCCGCCGCTTCCCGGCGATCCCTCCGCCGCCGACGCCGACGCCATCGTCTTCTCCGGCGGCGGTGGCGATCTCCTTGACGATGTAGAGGGATGCGGATCCCCCTTCCCCGAGCTGCTTCAGGATCCTGAATCGGTCCTCGTTGATCCACACGTCCCCTCCCCAACTCATCGCCCCGTAGAGTGCGTTCAATCCCGAGAAGGAGCACCCCATGAACACCCCTCTCTCTCTCTCTCTCTCTCTCTCTTGAGGAGGAGGAAGAGGGAAAATAGTTGGAGTCTCGAGAGAGTCAAGACGATAGCGTTTTTTGCAAAAAACTCCCTCTAAAAAACTAAAATTAGCTCATTTAAAAAATAACAGATACGTATAGGGGGGGCAATGAAATTTCCTCGTAATTGGTGTAGAGCAATATCTACTACGGCTTAATTGATTAATTAATGAAAATAAAATTAATACGAAGGTGATTGCAACACTCAATGGTGATTTAATTGTATGGTTTTAGTCAACAACTTTGGAAATTAAGCAATGTAAACTTAAAATGAAAGTTGATTAGCTATTTGCTAGATGGTGTGTTTGCGTGTATGTGATTTGGTGAGATGTCCTATTCCAGTTTGATTACTACGGAAATAGACCGGATTTGGGCCGGGCCGAGCATGTCGAACTATTGTATTGGGTCCATGGCCTATTGTGACACATAAAGCCCGTTATCTAGTTGGGCCCAATGTAGGCCCAATTCTCTCTCTCTCTCTCTTTTTTAGTTCAATAATTAGGATTGAAAGAAAAGATGAGATGAAATACATATTATTCGACAGTCCATACTCGAGCGTGCGAGATCAGAAACTAGAAAGGAGTAAACACTGAAGCCGAAATACGCTGCAAAAGCTCCTCTTTAAAGGCTTTTGTTTTAATTGCCACGATGCTTTCTCGAACAACTCTACTCATAATCTTCAGTAAAACGACCATAAGCAAAGATGATTTTATTATTATTATAGTACCTCAACAACTTACATCACATAGAACAAGCTACCATTTTATTGCTTAACAATAACAATAATAATAATCTACCACAATAGAATACTCAACCATGTCCCAATTTCTGCGTTGAAACAATACTAGAAATATAAGTTCTTATTGCGCGGCGAAAGAGTAACAAGCAGATTTCTCTGAGATGATTATTTTGCTGCATCTGTGAGAGCTGCAGGTTGCTGCTGTATAATGCAGTGTATGTTGCCCCCTCCCAGCACTATTTCTCTTGCGCCTTCCACCATTACAACCTGTGATTGATTCGCAAAAGCAATTCGCAAATTAGTCGAATTATAAGCTAAAGCTTCTACAATGGTAAATTATACATCCTCAAAATGTTGTGTGGGTTACAATCAAGTTTCTAATATTTCATTTCGTCATGTAGTTCGGTAACGAATAAAAGGCGGTGCGACATGATTGCGACAATCGTGATAGTTCGAGGATTAAAGTGAAACAAATTAAAATTCAACAACACCATCTGAGATAGAACTCTGAAATCTATTTCAACAGTAACTACAATTATTAGTGAAAAAGAAGATAAATCGTACCTCGCGATCCGGAAATAGTTTCTCGAGAACATTATAAGCTTCCTGGTCCCATTTATCGCCAAATGACGGTGCTATAATTCCCCCGTTAGCAATGTAGAAGTTCACGTAAGAAGCCGCTAACCTCTCATCCGGCGGTCTCGGTACCGCATGTCCCTATAATCAAAACAAAAAAGAAAAAAATTAAATAAACACACTATCTGAGAAAGAATTAAATCACTACACGTAAAACAGAGAGAGAGAAATATACGAATTTTGAACAGTAAACTTCCTTTTGCGAGCTAAAGTAAACTGATATAGAGAACAAGAACTCGAAAAGAAGAGCTTTTATTAGATTTAGAGATTTCGACATGCTTAAGCATGTATATATGTATCAGAAAAGCTTCTCTTAGAAACAGAAAACTCTTTTACTATCAGAAATAAGTTGAATTACAGAATACAAATAAAGAGAATTGCACTACCGAATCTTCGACGCCCGCAGACTCTTCCTCTGTCATGTACAGCGGTCCGGGAATGTGGATCTTACATACCTCTATCTTCCGGCCCTTGGCGTCGGTAGCATTCGAGAGAACAGATAAAGCCTCAACCGAGCGCTCGTACTGAGGATCCGATTCGTCGTCGGTCCACGACAAGAGCACCACCCCCGGCTTAACAAAGCAGCATATGTTGTCTATGTGACCGTTGGTATCAACATCCCCTAGAAGTTGTAACACTTCATTAATGATCATATTTGGTCTTAAAAAAGAAAAAAAGAAAAAAAAGAACATCATGATTCATGAAGGAAACATCTAAATTTTCTGGTTCTTTTTGTTTTGTACTTTAAATTAGGGCAGATATCAGTAAACTCGGATTCGAAAATGGTTTCTAACTAAATTACATGCTTAGGCGAAGAAAAAAAATATAAAAATAATTGAAAGTTACCATAGAGCCCTCGAGGCAACCAAATGACCTTTTCGACCCCTAGATACAGCTTCAACTGCTCCTCTATCTCATCTTTACTCATGTCGGGGTTCCGATTCGGGTTTAACAAGCACTCTTCTGTTGTCAGACAAGTACCTGTTCAAACGAATATGCATAAAGATATCAGATAATTAGCGAACATTCTTATTCGAATCTATGGATTTTTCACCAGTAATTTCACTAATAAAGAAAAAAAAAAGTTGTAAGTAAAAGAAGTACATACTAAAAACAACACTGTAACATGTTGTTCATATTTTATCTCCCATGGACACACAACTACACAAGAGACTTAGTTATATGAAATTTGAATGATAAAAATATGCTTTGGAAAGAGCGGATATATCGCGATAGACATATGAATGATTGAGTCTTGCAATATATAATATAATTAGATATGGAGTCAAAAGATGATTGGAGAATGGAAAAAGATGACAGGTATAGATACCAACTTCGCGCAATCAAACAACATATGGTCGAAGGTAGAAAACTTTAAAATATATAAATATAAATATATAAAAAAAACTCCTGAAAGCTACAAGCAATTATTTTTTATCGTTATTATGCGAAACAGAGGAGAAAAAGGAATGAGAGAAAAGCAAGAGCGATAACGACAGTCCTATTGAACTTGTTGTAAAGATCGTCTAATAAAATTATTTCAATATGACAGTGAAAAATTGCTATGAATTGAAATAGAAGCTTGGGAAGCGAAATCGCAGTAAACAACTTAAATCTCTAAAGCATCTACATAAATGAGACATAGTATATGACCTTCGCCGTCGACATGGATACTTCCACCCTCGAGAATCATGTGATGCGGAAACCTAGGATGCCTCTCCAGTTCCAGAATCTAAAGATAAAAATTAGCGCAAACGACAACTAATTTGTTACTGAAACTCTTGCAGAAAAGATCTGCAACTACAAACAACAATTTCTTATCAGAATTAAACTGCTTTTACCTTCTTTGCAACAAGATTATCAAGGCTCCAATCATCATAGCAACCATCTTCTAGTCCTGTATGACCAAAATTGAGAGAAAAAAGAAGAAAAAAAACTAATTTAGATCTTAAGATTCTCGACGAAAATAACTTATTAAATTATAAAAGAGGAGTGAATAAAGCGCGCATAATTTGAAGAACATAAACCTCCCCAGCTGTTAAATTGCCAATCAATCCCTGCAACTAGTTGTTCTCCTGCACACGAATCTGATGTCCTGTCGCGACGAACAAACTAATATCCAAAATTATTAGTATAGCTACAAACCTACATTACTTAAATAATCACACAACAAAATCAAAAACAAAAATTGTTGCTTACAGTGGGGCCAGTGTCGCGGAACCAGGAATCATTCATGCTCATCTCTACTACCCTAATGTTGTGGTGATGCTGCATCTCTTCATATACTTTGGTGAACTGTTACATAAGTTTAAGAAAACTCGAAATCGAGTACATAAAGAACCATAACTAGAAGCAGAGAAAACCAGTTTGCACATTGAGGCTGTTTCAAACCTGCGCGGTACTCGCGCACACGGTAATAGGTTCGAATTTTGAGACCGCGATCGCCACTCGAGCAAATGTGGCTTGCGCCGGACCTGCTTGCTCCCTCCAATTATCAGGTCGCTCCTGCGATCGCAATGCGAAGCGAATTTTACCTCAAAAAGTAGATTTTTTTGGTTTTGAATTCACATTCTTTACAGTGTACAACAAAGAAGAGCTCATTTTTTTTTGTGTAAGAAGCATATCAATTGAAAGAACAGGAAACTATATATAGTTTTTTGAGTGGTTCCTGAGATCAAAATACTAAGAGAATTTTACTTTTTCGAGTGGATTTTTTGTAATTAACATTGTTTACAGGGTAAAACACAGAGGAACTCCTTTGAATAACATGGAAAATGGAAGAAAAAAAAAAACAGAGAGTTTTCTGAGTAATTTTGTTCTAACGTTGAACAAATAATTATAGTGAAATAGTTCCAAAAAAGTGTTAAAAAAGGGATTTGTAAAGTCCCACAAATCCACAATCATATAGAAATAAAAAACAAGAAGAAAATACATTAAAAAAAAAGAGAACTTGAACAGAAAATAAATAAGAAAAAAGGAGATAAAAGAGAAGGAAAAAAAAAAGGAATTAATTACTCACAAACCAACCCATCCGGCATTCGAGATGAGTATAAAATTATGAAAAAAAAACAGTTCACCAAAAAAAAAACACACACACACACACAAACACATACCGAAAATCGTATAAGTTTCAGAATAAACATAAAAAAAGTGATTTTTGATCAGAAAATAACAAAAGAAGTAACAAAAATTGGCTAAAAAAGGATTTTTACGAGAAATCTCGTAAATTTGAGAAAAACCCTAGACCCAAAATCATATATGGATAATAAAATCATCAAAAAAAAATCTCATAATTTTGAGAAAAACCAACATGCCCACAATCGTAAATGGGCAAGAAAACACATCAAAAAAGCGAACTTTGAACCAAAAAAAAAAAAAAGGTAAAAGGGAAATTCAATGACTCACAGGCCAACCCATCCAACACTGGACATGGGGCTCCCACTCGGCGGGCATGTGGTAGCCCAAAGCCGATGGATTCTTCCCCGTTATCACCTTCACCATCTCCCCCTCCCCAAAAAGCGCTTCTTCCTACAGCTCTCTCTCTCTCTCTCCCCAAAAGCACTTCTGAGTTTGCAGTGGCGAAGAAGCGGGGAAGAGGATGAGCCCTTTATATAGAGCGCCTAAAGCGAAAGGTGACAGCTTTATTAGAGCACGCGAAATAACACCTCCCCCTCTCTCTCTCTCTCTCTCTCTCTCTCTCTCTCTCTCTCTCTCTCTCTCTCTCTCTCTCTTTTTTTTTTTTTTTTTTTTTTTTTTTTTTTTTTTTTTTTTTTTTTTTTTTTTTTTTTTTCTGAGGGGGTCGGGGAGGAAGAGAGAGTACGCGACAAAAAGAAGATGGTTTTGGCCCACGACAATCACGGGAGTTGTAACTATTGCATGGACCTGGTGTATCACATATCTCATACACCGCACATAACTACGTTAAGATCAACCTATCCCAATTATGCACTCTTTGAATTTACTGGCCAGTCTTTCAAAATTTTAATTTTACTATCAAAACTTTGAATTTATTTGATTTGAATCAATTAACGCCACTTTGACTTTGCAATTTAAGCTAATTTCTTATTTTTATGAATTTACATTTGCGAGAATTACGTGGAGTGTATTAATTAAATATGTAAAGATAAACGATATATTTAAATTTTTAAAGTAAAAGTGCCGCTGAATAACTCAAATTAAACAAATTGAAAGGTTGAGTAGTAAAATCAGAATTTTGAATTGTTAGGTAGTCGATTTAAAATGATCTACAATTCACCTAACTTTTGTACATTTAGAATCTATTATTTGAGAATTAGATAATTTTAAAAATTAATGATGTAGGAAGGAATATAGTTTGATTCACGAAAATACTATATCTTAAAATTAACAATTTGTTATATATAATTTTTTTTTTGCATATTATATTACACATTTAGTGAGTTAGATTTTAATTTAAGAAAAATTTAAATTTGTCCTCTTATGATCTAGTGCATGTTCACTTTGCTCTCTCCTGATTCAAAAATTATACTCAACTATTTAATAATTTTATATTTATTTTACAGTAAATATCTAATCGCAGAGCGGCTAAGTACAGATTATAAAATAACAATAATAGTAAATATGAAAGTAAATCCACCGAAAAATTAAATATAACTTTTTGAACAATAAAGTGGCAAAGTGAATACGCTCCATGGGGCCAAATAATTTAAGTTGCATTAATAGAGTATGGTGTATGCAATATATTTGTACACCCGGTGCAGGCAATTTTCTCTGGCAAAAGAGGAAGAATCAGTCAAGAATCTTCGTAGGCCGGTGAGTCCGAGGTGAGAATTATTCTCTGCGCCTGATGCATCCGTACACCTCGGATGTTCTATTTATTATTTAATAATAAATATTTATAATTATAATTTAATTAAAAGTATATCATCTAAATAGCAATCTTAGAATTCATAAAAAGTAGGTTTCAAAAATTTTATTTTTATATAATAGGCTTTGTAAATGGTTCTTAGATAAATATTATTGTAAGCAAATTTTATTTATTTTATGACAGATATATGTAGTTTTTGGTGAGAGGGATATTATGGTTAATTATATGTCGATATCTACGTATAAAATGCTTTAATGACCTAAAGCACACACCAATTACTATCATATAAAATATATATATATTATCTGTACATCCTAAGGGTGTACATCTTGTATATATCCACATAATCCTAAGATTTTTTTTTTAAAAAATGCTCTCTTATATTTTTAGTAAAAATAATAATAATAATAATAATAAGGCTAGTGGATGGATCCTATATAAGCATCCAATACTTAGGGTGTATATCTTACACTTAATTTCTAGATGTATAAGTACCATTGCTCCGTGAAAAATTTTCTATACAGTGCGATCGCACCATTCGTTTGAGACCAGATGCGCATTTGAGTTATTCATCAGCGTGATCGTCCTATACGCAAGATATTTTATGCACATATTGTAAAGAAACTGAATGATTATATATTTGAGTCAATTTTATACTACTATCCATTTTCTAGCTTTGGATCCAATAATATTCTATCTATCCGTACTAAATCCGACATATTCATCAAGGATTAAAAAGTAGGTAGTAAATATTATTTCTTTACTACGAAAAATATTCTAACAAAATGTATTGCACGGACTCTCTCATGCATATGCACCCTCTCTCTCTCTCTCTCTCTCTCTCTCTCTCTCTACTATCACGTACGTACTCTCGATCTCGTCCTTTCTCTCTCTTATATATTATATATCATGGGCCTCACGAAACCCGCGAGTAATCCCCACATGTATACCGACCGTTCCTAGCGCAAGTGGTAAGTGCTTGGTGGTTGGTACCCGAGGTCCCGAGTTCGAATCCTGGTTGATTCACATTTTCAGCTAAATTTATTTCAAAACGAAATAAAACGAAACGGGTAGCGTACTACATTTCTTTCAAAAAAAAAAAAAAAAAAAAAACCCCACATGTATAATGTATTGCACGAGCACTGCCCCGGTCATCATGCACAGCCAATCATCGGCATCGCTAATGTCGTCCCCGCTATCAACTTTTAGTCATATTCCTGCCACGCAAGCACTACGCGAGCGCCACGTGAGCGGCAGGCTAGATTAAGTTGAACACTGAAACAAGAGAATTGAGAAATTTTCTATATATTTTATTTATCTAAACCCATTCTCTTATATAGAGAGAGGGAAAAAAAATTTACATGGAAGAACAGGATTGTATCCTGTTATACAAGGAAATAATAAAAAAGATATAGAAATATTACTACCCTAACAAGAAAGTAATATACATAGTAACATATAATACATATATAGTAACACATATCATATATATGGTAGCATATATATAATATATATGGTAGCATATATATAATATATATGGTAACATATATAATATATATATGGTATATAATATATATGGTAACACCCCCCCGCAAACTCAAGGTGGGTTAAACACTGAGAGTTTGGATAAAAAAATTGATGTCGTTGCGTCGTATGAGACTTAGTGAAGAAGTCAGCAAGCTGGAGACGAGAAGATATAAATGGTAAGGCAAGTGTGCCATTAAGATAATGGTGCCGAACGAAGTGACAATCAATTTCAATATGTTTAGTGCGTTCGTGAAATACCGGATTATTAGCAATCTTGATTGCACTTTGATTGTCACAATATAGAGGTGTCGGAGTAGAGCAAGTAATACCAAAATCACCAAGAAGACGACGAAGCCAAACAATCTCAGAAGCTGCAGTAGACATAGCACGATACTCAGACTCGGCACTAGATTTGGAGACAATATTCTGTTTCTTAGCTCGCCATGAAATAAGAGAATCACCAAGAAAAATGCAATAACCCGTGGTAGATCGGCGATCAGTATGGTCCCCAGCCCAGTCAGCGTCAGAATAAGCTCGGAGTGCAAGTTGCGAGGTGGAAGAAAAGAAAAGATTCTGATTAATAGTGCCTTGAAGATAGCGGAGAATGCGAAGAAGAGCAGCATAATGAACAGAAGTTGGTTCTTGAACAAACTGGCTTACTATATGGACAGCATAAGCAATATCTGGACGAGAGATAGTGAGATAAACGAGAGCTCCAACTAACTCCCGATAGCGTGTGGGATTTGGAAGCGGCTCACCCATAGTAGGAGTTAGTTTCTGATGAAGCTGCAAAGGAGTATTGACTGTGTCATTGTCAGTAAGACCAGCACGAGAGATGAGATCTGCTGTGTACTTTCGTTGAGAGAGCAAATAGCCATTAGAACCGTAGGCTACTTCAATACCGAGAAAATAACGGAGGAGCCCGAGGTCCTTCATCTCAAATTGACGTTGAAAAAAGGATTTGATAAATTGTATAAAAAATCGGGATCATCACCAGTGATAATCATATCATCAACATAGAGAAGTAAAACAGTAATACCACGAGCAGAAGAGTGAATGAACAATGCATGGTCATTCTCACTCTGATGAAAACCAGCAGAAATAACGGCAGTCGAGAACTTCTCAAACCAAGCACGAGGAGCTTGTTTAAGACCATACAATGCCTTGCGAAGTAAGCAGACATGGCCAGGTGGATGATTAAGGCCAGGAGGTGGTTGCATGTAAACTTCTTCGTGAAGATCACCATGTAAAAAGGCATTTTTAACATCAAGTTGATATAACGGCCATCCACGAGAGGCAGCAACAGCTATAAGTACGCGAACAGATGTCATTTTAGCAACTGGAGCAAATGTCTCCTCGTAATCGATGCCATACTCTTGAGTGAAGCCGCGAGCAACTAAGCGAGCCTTATAGCGATCAACAGAGCCATCAGACTTTGTCTTAATTTTGTAGATCCATTTGCAGCTGATTGGAACCTTTCCCGGAGGAAGGGGAACAAGCTTCCAAGTACCGGTGTGGTGAAGAGCCTTAAGTTCTTCAGACATAGCATCTTGCCACTCAGGAATGGCAGCAGCTTGGCGGTATGTTCGTGGTTCCTGGTGAGTGTGAATGGTAGCAAGAAAGGTATGAAATTGCGGAGAAAAAGAATGTGAGGTGATACAACCAAAGAACCTTTTAGGCTGGCGTTCGCGAAGGGGATAGCGACGCACGGATGTCGGAGGATCGTCGGTGGGAGCTTCGACGGAAGGACTATCACGAGACGCATGTACTTCAATGTCATCTGCAGGAGAAGTAATAGGAGAGATAGAGTCCTCTTGGAAAGAGGAATGTACTGGAAAAGAATTAGTCAAAAAGGAAAGATCAATATGGGTAGAGGGAGAAGTTGCAGTGGCTGGTGCAGGTTGGGCATAATAGGGAAGATGCTCAAAGAAAATCACATCACGAGAAATCCGAAGACGTCTCGTGTTGGGATCATAGCAGCGATACCCTTTATGCTCAAGACTATACCCTAAAAAGATACAAATAGCAGATTTAGGGGACAATTTATTTCGTTCGTGAGGAGGTAGCAGGACAAGACAAGTGCAACCGAAGACTCGCAGGTGATCATATGAAGGAGGCTTAGCAAACAACCGCTCACTAGGAGAGACACTTGAGAGAACACTAGAAGGCATAATGTTGATTAAGTAAACAGCTGTATTGACAGCATCAGCCCAAAATTGTGAAGGAACAGAACCATCAAAAAGAAGAGATCTGGCAGTGTCCATGATATGACGATGCTTTCTTTCAGCAACTCCATTTTGCTGGTGGGCATATGGGCAAGAAAGCTGAGGTAAGGTGCCTTGACTGGCAAGAATTTGTCTGAATTCCGAAGAGATATATTCACCACCAGAGTCTGAACGAAATATTTTAATGTTTGTACCAAATTGATTTTGAATCATAACAGTAAAATTTTTATATATTTGCAATAGTTCAGACCGGTTGTTCATGAAATATATCCAGGTAAAACGAGAATAATCATCCACAAAGATCACATAGTATCGATTGCCAATACGTGTAGAAATAGGAGCAGGACCCCAAACATCAGAATGAATTAATTCAAAAGCAGCATGAGAAACAGAATTGCTTGCAGGAAAAGGTTTAGTGGTATGTTTAGCAAGTTTACAACCCATACAACTAAACTTATTGGAAATAGAAAAATTGCCTAAGACACCTCGACGAAGTAAGACATTAAGATGTTCAGAAGAAAGATGACCTAAACGACGATGCCATAAGGTAGAACTAGAGGTGGTGGAAGTGGTGGTGGCATTAACAGAGGCATGAATGGATGGTAGATGCAGATGATCCATGTAGTACAAGCCATCTCGCCTATGGCCCTGTCCAATCAAACTCCCTGTTTGACGATCCTGAACACGACAAGAAGATGAGTCAAATGTAACTGTGCAGTCATGATCAGTAATTTGGCTAACAGACAAAAGATTTAAAGAAAGTTTTGGTATATGTAAAACAGAAGGTACAAAAAAGTTGGCAGTATTGTTAATGGTAGGTGATACTGTACCATAGTGAGTAACAGGAAGTGGTGTACCATCAGCAGTAAAAATATTGAGTGGAGAAGACAAAAGGGAAGGTGAAGAAAGTAATGAACCATGGGGAGTCATATGAAAAGAAGCACCTGAGTCTAGAATCCAGGAATTCTTAGAAGTACCTTCAAAGCTAGGTGTTGAAAGGGAACCAAAACCTGGTGGTGCTGATGATGTCTGAGGACTGGATCCTGACTCTTTTGGAGTTGAGTTAGTAAGATTGCTCTGTTGGAGTAGCTGTATTAGTTGAGGCCAGCTGAGTTGAGCAGAAGCAGTGCTATGTCCCACTTCATTAGAAGAAGTATGGAAAGGATGCTCGAACTGCAAAGTAGAAGCAGCAGCAGGATAACCACGCGGAGAGTGTCGATGCTGATCAGCCCACTTCTTTTTTCTACAATCTTGAATAGAATGCCCCCAGAGTTGGCAATATTTGCATTGGATATTGCGTTTGTTCTTCCGAGGGCCAAACGAGTTAGTAGAACTCAAAGGCTCGGATGACGGAACAACTGGAGCAGGAGGAACTTGATTGGGAGCAGCAAGTACAGTCGGTGTTGAAGGACTAGAGGAATGCAATACTCGAAGACGAGTTTCCTCTGCAATAAGCTCTGCAAGTGCAGCATCAATGGTGGGTAGCGGAGATCGATGAAGAAGTTGGCCTCGTAAGGCCTCAAAAACTCCGGCCGCAGACGCATAATAAATTGAAAAAGGCGCTGCTGATCACGAACTTGCGTTTGTTTGGTAGCACAAGTGCAAGCCAAACAAGTCTGGCACAGTGACTCTTCCATGACGGATAGTTGGCGCCACCGTGCCTGCATAAAGCTATAGAACTCCTGAATGGAGCGTTCACCTTGATGGGCGGATGTCAGCTCTTGAAATTCAGCATATGACTGAGCATGGCTAGATTGCTCATACAATTTTTTAAGATGAGCCCACATTTGTTGACCCGTAGAGAAACTCACCAACTGCATTCTGATGTCAATTTCCACGGACGTGGATATAATTCCACGAGTACGTCTGTCAGCAATACTCCACTCTTTGAGTTTCTTCTCATCAGTAGGAGGGTTAGTGCCATTAATATGATCTGTTAAATCTAGGGCATCAAATAAAAGTTGTACAGACACTGACCACTCCCGATAATTAGAACCAGATAATTTGACATCTAGTTGTGAAAATTGATTGGTAGAAGATGTCATAACTAAACAAATAAAGAAAAGAAGTAGAATGGACAAATCTGAAGAAGTGGCTTGCTAGAGAGTAAGCTCGCCGAGCCAAAGGGTCGAATTGGCGTAGGTGCGTGCAGATGACTCCTAGCAGCTCGGTTAGACGCACGTCGTGGTAAGATGCGCGGCCACACAGACGTGATGATGACGATCGCGGTCTCAGTTAATCACTCGAACCGGATCGTGTCGTCCTCGGGCGTGGTGCGACGTGGTGCTGATCTCGGACGGACAATTCGCCTTCTGAGGAGAGGAACAATATTGTCGTCGAAAGAAAATAAAACCCTAGAAGGTCTCTGATACCATGAAACAAGAGAATTGAGAAATTTTCTATATATTTTATTTATCTAAACCCATTCTCTTATATAGAGAGAGGGAAAAAGGATTTACATGGAAGAACAGGATTGTATCCTGTTATACAAGGAAATAATAAAAAAGATATAGAAATATTACTACCCTAACAAGGAAGTAATATACATAGTAACATATAATACATATATAGTAACACATATCATATATATGGTAACATATATATAATATATATGGTAGCATATATATAATATATATGGTAACATATATAATATATATATGGTATATAATATATATGGTAACAAACACGACGAATGGTTCACCGTGTTTGGACACGGTGAATGGTTCACCGTGTTCTTCCTAAATCCTAAATCCCAAATATTACGTAATATTTGGGGTTTAAGGTTTATGAAGAACTACGTAATATTTGGGGTTTAGGGTTTAGAATATTACGTAATATTTGGAGTTTAGGGTTTAGAAAGAACTACGTAATATTTGGAATTTAGAGTTTAGGGTATTACGTAATATTTGAGGTTTAGAATTTAGGAAGAATACGGTGAATATCATTTATCGTGTTTGAACACGGTGAATGATTCACCGTGTTCAACTTAATCTCGCCTACCGCTCACATGGCGCTTGCATGGCGGGATAGGGTTAAATATATGAAATATAGTTTTTGTCTATATAATAATACAAAATTAGTTATTGGTTACGTATTTCTAAAGTATAAAATAATATAATTATTTTGTAATATTTCATTTCTCTGCTGTGAAGGGCTGGTTTTGTCACTAGTTTTGTATAATTAATTGGCTTTGTAAATGGTTTGGAGATAAATATTTTGTAAGCAAATTTTGAGATATTTATGATAGATTTTATATAATTTTTTGTGAGAGTGTTTTTATGTCACTAAAATAAGAGAGGGTGAAATAGTTTCGGTCATAAAAGCCTAATTCCATTATTTGATTTTCATCCTATATATTATGAATTCTGTCATAACTTAAACTCTTCAAAATATTGTAATTAATTTTTATATATAAAAAAATTATTATCACTTCCCTCCCTCTAATATTAATGTGTTGGAACTCAACGATTATCGATGAAACAAACATAGAAAACGAAGAACATCAGCTTTGGCGCAGTTGATATCTTGCCAAATAGACAGCAGAACTAAAAAGAGTTTAATTCAACAGTTATAGAAGTAAACAGCGATGAAAAAGTAATTTTCACATGAACTTTAGTTGCACTAAAAGTCTATTTTAATACGAATTTCACTTTCGAGAAAAACAAATTAACAAGTTTTGAGAGGGACACTATGGTTACGTGTCTATATCTAGCTGCAAAATGCTTTAATGACCACAAACACACATCAAATTTGATCATAAGTTGTCAGTGCGATCGCACCGTTCATTTGAGACTTGAGATAGTGTGATTGTCCTATATGCAGGATATTTTGTACACGAATTTGTAGATTAACTGAATTATTTTATGTATTGCTAATATATTGATAAGTTCATTTAACACTAATTTATATTGATTAACGAAGTTGTATCAACTTTAACGTAGATAAAACTAAACCTTAGGAAATTTTCAACCAACTTCATATCAAATACGATCTAATGTTGTAGTAAATAGTAAAAACTTCAAATTAGAACGAATATAAATTAAAATAAAGTCATTAAATCACACAAAATTATGCTTTGAACTTTGTCCTTTGTTTTTTTTTTTTCTGGGTGTTATTTGCATTGCTGATATGCCAATATTTTTTTGAGAAAGAGATATGCCAATATTCATGTGCGCTTGTACTACTACTAATAAACAAAAAAAAGAAAGAAAGAAAAAAATAATAAAAAAAAGAAAGATTCATGCGAGAATCATGGCAATAATTGGTACGATCAGCACGTGCAAAAAAAAGAGCCGCTCGTGCCACATGGCCTTTCAATTTTTTTCTATTATAATTAAATTTAGAAGGATAAATTGTACTAACAATTTCCTAGTACAAATTGTTCTTTAGTCCCTAATTTTATTTTATTGTATTTTAGTTTTTTAAGTTGTTAAATTGATTGCAATTAAATCCAATCATTTTAAAAAAAGATTCTAAAAACAAGTTGGAAAACAACAAATTTTTTTTTGAAATTCAAAATTATCTAAATATTTTATATAGTATTATTTAAGTAGTGTTATACTTTACAGCAAAGCTAAATGACAGCTCATTAATTTTTCGCGTATGTTTCTTGTAATTTATTTTTTCTCTACTTTTGTTTGTAGTGTAGCCATAGATTGTCATTGTATGTATAATTGAGGAGTATTATTGTGAGTTTATAAGATGCTATTTTTATTGATAGTTGATATATTATCACGTGCTGTACGTGTCGAAAATATTGATCGACTATTATGGTCCTACTCAAAAATATCATTTAAATTTGTCAATATATCAATAAGGGATCATACGTTTGCGGACCAAAACCATTTCTCTTATATTGTCATAGCAATATTGTTTTCTTGCTACGTACGTACGTGGTCATTATTCATGCACCACCTTATCTTATAGTGGTCCTCCTTAATTATTACTAAATTGTGGATGTAGAATAAGATTGATTCTTTCGAAACTTTGGTATTGCTATGGACCCCTCAAATTATTGTCCTTGTAAATTTTAAATATATGTTGATATATATAATGTAGAGTAATTTAATTAAGGTACAAAGATAATTTAGGAGACTATATATTTTTTGTTGGATTTTCGGTACTAACTACAATTCTAAAATCTCGAGCGGTTAGAAGAGGGACAAATAATTGATCAGTTTCAATGTATAAGTACAGTGTTCATAGGTGTCGATTGTGATTTGACCGAATTCGACCTCCACAGTATAAAAAGGATGCTGGCATGCCTGCCTATAACCTCCCCTGGTATATATCTATAGGTCTTGATTGTGATTTGGTTCAACCCAACCTCCGCCATATAGATAAAATGCTTACCTTAAGGGCCGCAAGTTTCGATTGTGATTTGGTCCAATTCTATTATATCTTTACCGTGTAGATAAGATGCTGAACTACCCACCGACAATTCTACCTAGCGCTCATAGGTCTCAATTGTGATTTGACTAAACCCGTCCTCCGCCATGCGCGTAGACAGAATGCTGGCTTATCTATCAACAACCCCCCCTATCGCCTACACAAACTGAGCATACGGGAATCAATTATATGATCCATTCTAATTCCACATGTTGGATCGTTCGCGTTAACTGCGATTTTTAAGCTCGAATATTTAGAAATGAGCAACCAATTCACTTATAATATATGGTTATAGAGCTTATGGTTCGTGATTAATTATGACTTGACGCAACTTGATTTTTTTGCTAATTCGTACGCATAATGCATGCTTATCTAGCTATTTGCCGTATTTTTATCAACACATTAACATTAATTTTAAAGAGAAAACCTTTGTAAGGGACGAATCATTTTGACCTTGTGGTATAATATATCTTATCTTTATTGTAGCAATTTGTTCTACGTCTCAATCATCACATGCATGCAAAGTGTACCCGAAAGCTACGTACTAATTAAGTGTTTTTCTTTATCATTATTATTATATTTTTTTTTTTGGTCACGCAAGAGATAAAGCTAAGTCCTTTTTATAAGTTTTATCCTCTATTATTGCAGAGAAAACTATGGCAAAAAAAAAGTTATAATACTTTTGAGTCGTTCTCGGAGTTCATCTTAACACAACGCACCTAATTAAAACTTTATAATAAAAATTTCAAAATTAAACTCTAACTCATGAAAGAGCTAAGCTAGCTAGAATACCTATAAAAATAAATGGTTTCATTTACTTCTGTGTTATTTTTTATGACGAGCCATTCAAATCAATAACCGACATTATTAGACTTGATCTATAATGTTCGTCCTTCTTAAGTTCTGAAGTTTACGATTTTATGATAATATTATTTATCTAATATTCAAATGATAATTTCTAATGGCTAATACTAAGTAAATTTGAAACCACCTAATTAATAAATAAGTGATGTCAAAAAAATATTAAATTTGATTTAAAACAATGTTCACGTGAACTAGTTTATATTAATTAACGGTATCGATTGTCGATTCAGAATATTTCCCACGGCCAAAAACAATGTTGAAGTAATTAGTTTAGTTTACTTCCCAGAAGTATTCTAGTCTTGCTAGTCCTCATTAAATATATTTTATAACATTTAAAATATTAATAAATTATAAATTATAAATTTTGAATACTGATTTAATTCTTATAAATCAAACAACAACCTATTGTTCGAACTATTTAATTCCTACATAGTAGGTTTTCAAAATAAATAAATTTTAATTCATACCTTTAATTCTAACATATTACCACTTAATCATCAAATATAAAGTGCGGTGTATGGAGCGTACGTGTACAACGGGCGCAAGCAATAATTTTCCTGAAACGGAAAGTACGGGCCCGAACCGTTTACGTAAAAAGCGCGGTTTTCATGGACCGAACCGAGTCCATATAATCCCGGCCCAGTGAAATCGAAACCGTTATGGGCCTAATGTGGGCCCAATATAATATTTAAGCCAAAGGGTCCATTATGAGTTTAGGCCTAATTTGGGCCCAATATAAATTTCAATGAGCCTATTATGGCCCATATTTTTTTTTTTTTTTTTTTTCTTCTATTTTCTTCGCAGTATCCTCTCTCTCTCTCTCTCTCTCTCTCTCTCTCTCTCGCTCAATGGATAAGCGTTCGAGATAACACCATCTCTCTCTCTCTCTCTCTCTCCTAACGTAGAAGAGAAAGGATCGCCTCTCAAGGTACCAATTTTTGCCCTAATCGAACTTTGGGAGCTTTTTGAAGCATCACTATATCGATTTCTCTCTCAAAGGATCCCTTTGTGCCGAGATTCGATGGGTTGAGGTGAAAAGGCGACTCCTTTGTTCTCCAATTTTTGATTTGATTCAAATTGATGCTTATTTTGGTGTAGTAAATCGATATGGCTCTTTTCTCTTTGATCTCTGCTAATGGCGTAGTGATTCCTCTCAGTTCTCGCTTAAATGGTGTAGTAAACGCTTTTCCTAGCTTTGGGAGGAGTAGAATCCTCTCTTCTTCGTCTCATCTCTCTTGCCCTAGTTCAAAGTTCCCACCTTTGGTGGGTTTTTGTTGTAGAAACCGATATAGGATTAGGAAGCAATGTAATAGGGTAGTTGTGGCAGAGATTGATAGGGGTGGGAAGGAGAAACATACCCATTTGGGGATTCAGGGGAAACCCAGTTCGCGGAAACGGCGGTTTTCGCTTAGGTTGAGACCGCGGCTTCGGATTCTTTATTATAGATGGAGAAGAGTGTCCATTAGTGGGCTTATTGAGGATGCTCAGATTACGCTGAGGAGAATTGGGAGGAAGATTAGTCCCGCCACGTTGATTCCTTTCGCTTTGGGATTGTTTTTCTTGGTATTGAAGTCCACTTCGAAGAATCCTTCAAAAGAGGTCCCCTATTCGGATTTGGTATTGAATCTTCAAAGAGGACAGGTATCTTCAGTTCTTTTTGAGGAGGACTCTCGCCGTATATACTTCAACGGATATTCTAATGACGAGGTTGGTTCGAAGTCGACGGTTGAGAGCGAAAATGGTAAAGTATCCACTTCGAGGACAATTTCAAAACCGAAGTGGCGGTACTACGCGAGAAAGATCGACCACGACGAGAACTTCCTACTTGGTTTGATGAGAGAGAAAGGAATCACTTACGGGTCTGCTCCTCAATCTGGATCGAAATTATTGATGAGCATCGTGACCACATTGTTTACTTTGTGGATTTCATTAGTTCCTTTAGTGTGGTTTCTTCAGCGCCAGCTTTATGCGGGGAATAATGCGGCGAGAAAACGGCGTCCTAGTAAGCAAATGGTCAGTTTTGATGATGTGGAGGGTGTTGATTCTGCCAAGGAGGAGCTTGTGGAGGTGAATTTTACATTCTCTTACTGCTTAAATTTATGGTACTTATTTAGTGACTAACTTTTAAGTTACATCATAAAAGTTTCTAAACAGGGTGGCAACAAACTTAGTTCCTGCTTAATTAGGAGGTCTATAATGGCGATAAAAGTAGTATTTCTTTTAATGATATATTCAAATCTATGGGATTACAATCTTTTCTGGCACATCTGCTGATTATATCCACTGATTTCTGAATGTAATGCCATGGAATGTACACCTCAAAAATTGTTGGATATTCATACTGTCCTGGTCGTATGATTCGTTTCTGCATCGTTATTGTTTATTGGGTTCTGGAGAAATGTGTTATTGAACTTACTTCAGCAACCAAAACCTATCAGAGAGACATAGCTAAGGTGTTTGATATGTATTTAAGCATTCAAATTGTTCATCAAAACAAATTGAACTTTGCAATTCGGAAGTCACATATTTTAAGAAACCTTTTATATTTCGTAGTATCTTTGTTTAGTGGATGTTATTATGCAAAAACTAGGAAAATACGATCTCTTTGATCAAAGTCCTAGAGCGTGCTACTGCCTCTCTCTCATTTTCATGTCAAGAGCTTGTTCATTTCTAAAATTATACTCTTTATTCTTCATCATGATGACACTGTTCTTTTTATAGATTGTAAGTTGCTTACAAGGATCAATAAACTACAAGAAGCTGGGAGCAACATTGCCGAGGGGCGTGCTTCTTGTGGGCCCTCCAGGAACTGGAAAAACATTACTAGCTCGTGCGGTGGCAGGAGAAGCTGGGATTCCTTTCTTCTCCATTTCTGCCAGTGAATTTGTTGAAGTCTTTGTTGGAAGAGGAGCAGCACGTGTGAGAGAGCTGTTTAGAGAGGCGAAAGAGTTTGCACCATCGATTATCTTCATCGATGAGCTTGATGCGGTGGGAGGGAAGCGTGGTAGAAGCTTTAATGATGAGAGAGATCAAACCCTTAACCAGGCACTGTTCTAAACTTTTAATTTTGTTCTTCTTCAGACTTTTCCATAAATGTTCTTTCAAAATCATCTATTTACATGTACGACCTATAAAATCTGAATTTACACACTTATACATATGTATCCTCAAAACTGCAGTTATTTCCAAAATTAATTTTCTTAAGTTGGGGAGTCATCTAATTCACGTGGGGCAATGGATCTTTTTTATGAGGTGTTTTTTTTTTTGGTGATATTTTGGTAAGTCTAGTGGTTGATATGTAGAAATTATTTCTTTCAAGGGTATATGTGGAAATTACAATTCTGCAGGAATGTATACGTAATTTTACAGTTAGACATGTAAAAATCTTATAAATTTTAACCATGAGTTGGTATACTTTCCTCCAGTTACTCACTGAAATGGATGGGTTTGAGTCTGAGGCGAAAGTGATTGTTATGGGGGCGACCAATAGACCAGAGGCATTAGATTCCGCTCTCTGTCGACCGGGTCGGTTTTCAAGAAAAGTTTTAGTCGGAGAGCCTGATCAAGAAGGGCGTAAAAAGATTCTAAGTGTTCATCTAAGAAGAGTTCCTTTGGAGGAGGAGCCTGAGATAATTTGCAACTTAATTGCTTCTCTCACCCCAGGATTTGTAGGGGCCGATCTTGCCAACATTGTCAATGAGGCTGCTCTTCTTGCTGCTCGAAGAGGTGAGTTTCATGTCATGTTAGAGTAAATTGCTTGTTCAGAATTAGTTATTTTACTATTTTACTTCCTACTTCCTACTGCTTTTACATCTATGTCCCAGAAGATATACCCCTGTAAAAAAAATCTAAAATCTCATTTATGCCCCTCAAAAGTAGAGTTTCTTGCAAAAATACTGTTATCTTAAGTTTGCAGGCTATCCAATTCGTGAAGAGAATTTGGTTTTGTACTAATAGAAGTTTTCGAGATGGCTGTATTCGTCAGTATTGGTGTATAATCTCAAGAAATCTAGTTTTTGACCTGCATTATGAAAATTCCGCTGTTGGACAAATATGTTTGTACAACTACTATGATAACTTATGGGATACATATTAAAAATCTCTACTTCGTATTATATTGTGATACCTTCTATATAAATAAGAAATATAGTTGTTATTTTGAAGAAATTGTATTAAATTCTTCTACTGTTCAGGTGGTAAGACGGTGACCCGCGAAGACATTATGGATGCAATTGAACGGGAGAAGTTTGGGGTTAATGGCCGACCATTAGGTCGTAATGCCGAAAGCAAAGGCCTTGCGAAACTATTTCCATGGTTTCCTACTTTTGCGGGAAGAAATGGCGAAAAAGGAGATGGTTTGCAAGGTCTTATGGGCTACCATACTTTAAGCTGACAAGAGGCTTGATGAGGTATTACATTCCTACGCTTGTTAGTCCTAATCTTTCGAGTCAAATTACAAGCATGAATCAGCAATACTTGTTCTCTAGACCATGAATTGCAGAACTGTACACTGACTTTTCTTCTAGCAGGTAGGATGCGGATTTACTACAAAAGACCAACTCTGAGTAATGCAGTATCAAATTTCTCGGGAATATTTCCAGAAACACTAAAATTGAAGGTTCTCCAGGTGTCAGTAAATACATTCCTTGGAACAGCAAATTAAGTTGATTCGAGCAAAAGCCTTCTCATCGAGGTGTCTAATAAAAGCAAATGAAGACAGTGTGACAACTGGAGAAGCCGACTACAAGGAGAAGTTCAGAACAAGCTTGAAGATCAGAAGCAAACCTGTGCAAATTGTTTCGACTACTTTTTAGTTCTCGGAAAAGTCTGAGTATGATAGTTTGATTGAAGCATATTTTTCTGTCATTTGTAACTCAAACCCTGGCTGCTGTTTAAACTGCGGCTACAATGTGTCCTTGGGATTGGGCTTGTAATGTTGGATATATTTAACCCTAGGCTTGAACTATAGCTCATTTTGAAATAGGTTGAAATATGTAAACCTTTCATGAGCTCTAGATCATGTTGGATGTTTAACCCTTATCCTGAACTATGGCGCATTTTTAAATTGGTGTCTGCATTTTAGATTCTTTTAATTTTACTATCTATCGCTATGGTGTTTTTGACATTGCACTACAAAAGAATTCCAATATAAGGACGCTTTTTAGACGACGCTTGGGATAAGCGTCATTCAACGTCCCTACAATATAGCAAATACCGACGCTTCAAAAAGCGTCGTCATATAAAACCTATATTATATTAAATTAATTTATTAAATAATAAATTTTACTATTATTTTTAATTTTTTGACTCTTTAAAGCGTCAGAATTTTAAATAATTTAAGGACGCTTTAAGGCGTCGGAACATATTTCAACGACCGACACTTGGCATGCCAATAACAACTTATTTTATATAGACAAAATATAATTTTTAGAAATTTATGTTAATTATCAATATATATTAATAAATTAATTTAATATTTAGTATGTTAAATAATTGGATTCAATTTTTAGTTTCAGGTATGACTTTTTGAATTTTTTTTATTCGGATTCGATTCAGAATTTAATTTTTTATATCCAACCGCATTTGGATATGATTTTAGTCTTTCGTTCAAGTTCGGATTTTGCAAAATTAAGAGAATTTGTGTTGGGTTCAGATTGTATTACCTCCGGTTCGGATCATCCATGTAGTCAGAAGTTATTAAGAGTATCAAGGCGTTTAATTTTGCTTTAAATTGCTTCAGATTTTGTATCATTTGGATTTAAATTATTTTAGAATTAAGCTGCAACAATTTGGATTTCAGTATTACAATTTGAAATTTACTCTCTTCTCAAATATTTTTTTAAAACAAATTTTATGATTCTGAAATTTGTAAATTTGAAATTAAAAATATTCAGTTTCTAATTAAAAATATTTTTAAATTTGTACCAAACCCATTTTGTGTGCACCCCACTCACGTGCACCGTCACAGTTATCGAACCCATTTTGTGTGCACCCCACTCACGTGCACCGCACACAAGCCTAACCCTCTCTCCCCCTCTCCCAAACCTCACTCTCCCCATCCTCTCCCTCTCCTCGCCGGCGACCTCCTCGCCGGCAAGCTCCTCGCCGGAGAACCCAAAGGCGACGAGCTTCTTGCCACCGATCTCCTCGCCGGCGAGCTTCTCATTGTCATTATCCTCGCTGTGAGCCCCTCGCCGCCGATCTCCTCGCCGACGAGCCCGTTGCCGCCGATCTCCTCGCCGACGAGCCCATCTCCATCGATCTCCTCGCCGGCGAGCCCATCTCATCTTCATCGATCTCCTCGCCGGCGAGCCCAGCTCCGTCGATCTCCTCGCCGGCGACCTTATAGGTGACGAGCTCCTCGCCACTGATCTTCTCGCCGCGGTGCCCATCTCTGTCGATCTCCTTACCGGCGACCTCATAGCCGACAAGTTCCTTGCTGCCGATCTCATCGCCGGCGAGCTTCTCACTGTCATTATCCTCGCTGCCGATCTCCTTGGGTAACATTCCTCCTATAACTAGTGAATTATGCCCATATTCTGGGGTTATACTTGTGGAGTGGTGATGTTAGTATCTGACCAAATGCTTTGAGAACTTACGTTGCTAGTACAAGGACCTCTGGGATTGGAGATTTGTTGAGTAAGGAATGGGATTAGATGTGCTTGATGATATGCTTAAATGAAGGGGTCAATGTTGGTGGTCTTAATTGGGGGGTCATACATGAATTATTTGATATTCTATTAAATTTCTATTATTATTTTTTAAATCAGTGGGGACTAGTCAATTTATGGAGACAGGTTCTATTAAACCTCTATCTATTTGCCTTGTTGAAACCACTTGAAACGGTTTGTATTCTTTGAGGACCAATTCCATCATATGTACAAATCCAATTAGGGTCCAAAGAGAATAATAAGTCAAGGATACTGCAAATGATGTTTTAGCTTAAGCGCAGGCGGAATTTTTAGTTTGTCCTAAGGAGCTGCTTGGAAACGAGGATTTGAATCATGCTATCTAGTTGACCTTTTTGGCTGGAGTTGTGTATGTGTATGGAGTGCCTTAACGGTGTGAGTTGGTTTATATCATGTTCTCCAGTTCATGTCTTGCCTGATAAAATTAGGGCTTCCTCGCAGTTCTCACTTTTAGTGGAGTGCCTTAACGGAATACTGCATCTTGTCCTAGTCTTTTCTTTTGATATTATTCTTAGTGCATGCATGTATACTATTGTAATCAATAAGTGCATATTCTCTTTGAAGAGTAATCAGCAAAAAAGAAGTTTTTGTAACAAGTATCATGCATGTCAGGTTGATGCTACTGTAACATTACAAAATGTTAAGACTACTTAACTTATATTTCTTCCTTTTTGTATATCCTTAATAAATATAATTGTAGACAACTTATTGTGCATCATAAATTAGTTCAACCATGTAAATGAAAAAAAAACTTAGTTTTTGCATGTGCTTGAAAATTCATCATGGAAACACCAAGTTCTCTCTTCAAGTTGTTTACCAGTGCATGTAGACACTAATGCAGTCGCGTATGTACATATGCATGTAATTATCTGTATATTTGTTAAATTTCTTTTGCAGGCAAGGTTTTCAAATATATATGGATTGAAAACTAATCTATATAACTTTCTTAATGTGTAAGTTGAAATATCTTATTTATGAAAAGTAAGGAAAATTTGTCTTACAATGAGGCAAATATTCTGTCAACTGTGTTGACATATCCCTAAGTTTATAAGAGAAGAGAAATAGAGATAGATGTTTGACTTTATGCTGTTGATGGACATGAACAAGTTCTAGATTAATTTAAAATGAGCTTGTTTTCGTTGTGAAGGAAACCTCTTATGCCATTTTCATTTTCATTCTGGAATTGTGTTTATTAGCATTTTCATTTTCATTGATGAGATTGTCCTTTTATATGTATAGTAGAGCATATGCGTAATATCTGGTAAGGATAAAAATTAATCCCAACTTAGGAAAAGTGAATTATTGATTATTCTATACAATTTTCTCTTATTTAAGATTCTATAATGGTTTTGTCATGCTTTTGTATTTTATTGGAAACAGGGCACACTTTCTGAAAAATCTGACTTATACTTTGTACTGAGCATACTGTCATTGGTTGGACTTGTGGTATGATTTTTATTTTATGTTATCTTCCTGCAATTTCTTTCAAGTAGTGTTTCCTTTAGTCATCCATGTGCTTATGTTCTTCAGGCTTCTGTGATTTCATTTTCTCTTGGGTTGGGAGCCATTCCATGGATCGTAATGTCTGAGGTATGTAAGATTCTTCTCATGGATTTACATTGTTAAGAAGGATAGGACGAAGAATAATTATGGTACCATATTATTACTGAAATTTATTTTAGTGCTCACTTTTAGTTGTTCAGTGTCCTTACTCCACTATTAAGCCCAGAACTAATAAACCCAACTCCATCTTACTCCACTATTAAGTCTGACCCAAAGTTATATAGCCTAAAGCTTTAAAACAAAAAAGAAAAACACTAAGTCCTCGAACAAAAGAAATAGTAATTTTTTCTTTAATAAAATTTTGTATTTGCTTGTTAACTTTTAAGCTTTAAAAAAAAAATGAAAAACTAGACTTGATTTACATTATCATCACGTTACAAAATTGATCTCCTAAACTTGACGCGGGTAATTATTTTTATCCTTTCAATCTTTATTTATAAATTTTAGATTACTTGTAAGGGTAATTAAGTGTATTTATAGGGTATTTATACAAATAAAGAGATGTTGGAGAAAACTTCATGAAAAAGTGCTAACAGTATGATGATTTTCGAAATGACTTTATTTATCTATAGTTAGTCTCCTTTGCTTTCTATTTTTGTAAATGCTTATTGCTTTTTCTTATTATTGGTATAGAGCAAGTTTTTCCTCCCAAATAGCGACGTTGATAAGTGGGTTTTGAAATCCTTGAGCCGAAAGTGGAAGAATTTTAGATTCGAATTAAAAGCTAAGTACATGTTGGAGGATCTAAATGAACAACAACTCGCAAGCAATGTCCCACATGGAGTTGTTCCGCATCAATGGGTAGATCTTGTTCGATATTGGTTTTCGGAGAAATGTCAGGTTGTATACTAGTGAGAATAATTCTATTTGATATTTGCTATGGAGTTTCATTACAATTATATTGAAACTGATTAATTTGTTTAAATCTTGTAGTTATATTCTCAAGTTGGGAAGGCCTCGCGTTCCCTTCACACTACACATCATACGACAGGTTCCATGAGTTTTGCAAGAAAAAGAGATGAGTTTGTACGTAAGGAAACTATTGATTTCTTATTTCAATTGAATTATGTTATTCCATTTTTACATGTCGAATAAAAAATTTGGTATTAAGTTTTCATATAATAAATGTTATGTAGGAAATTGAGCATGGAAGAGAGCCAAGTCGTCTCGAATTCTTTATTGAAACTCATAAACGTAAAGACGGAACTTTTGACAAGCCATCACAAACTATTGTGGTATGTTATTATATATATATATATATATATATGTTCAGTCTTTTATAATTTGCAAGGAATTGGCTAGTGAGGTTTTCTGCTTTGCGTTCTTTTTTCCGTGAAATTGAATTTGAGTAGAATCCAACTTTATGCAGTGAATGAAATAGAAAATAGATTCATTACTGTAAGCCTTTTTGAAATGACCCCCTCAACTTATTTTTTTTTCTTTTTTTTTTGATTGATTCCTTTGTTTTGTTTTTATGAATTTAATGATTTTAGTCAATCAAATTGGTGATTATTAGATTCATTACTAATTCCATCAAATTTAATAGTTATAGTTATAGTTATTTCAATTCAACGGTTGTTTCACAGCATAAAATTCAAAAAAAAAAACTCTGAGAAAACAGATATCATCTAGATCAGATTCCAAGAGTGATGAACAGTTCTCGAAACCAAAAAGGTAGAAGCAAAACTCCAGTGAGGATCAATTAAGTAGATTCATACATAAAACACTCACATGTCATGCTTTGATGATTCAATCATATGCATAATAATTAATGATCTCATATTAGTTCATCCTCACAAATAAATAAATAAGGGCCTAAATACTCACATGACTAAACCACATCATGTCTATATTATATTCAACACATTTTATCAAGCTCGAAATTTTTTTATGCGAGAGTGAAAATATTGAAATTTAGAATTTTCTATTCAGATACTATGTTTAACAGTTTTTTTTAAAATTTCTGAATTTATTAGATAGTCTTGTTCTAATATTATATTCTCAACTCCTAGAGTAGGAAAAAGAGCTCAAAAAAGTATTACAAAAAAATCATGAGCTAATTATCATTAAGAAGCAACAAGAACTGAATTAAACTCCAACCAGGTATGATGATATCAATTAATGGACAACTAAACAGAGTAACAACATTACATATATTAAAAAAAAAAAGCCCCCAAAAAGCTACTAAAAATCCCAAGAAAAATTGAGAAAACTTAATCTCCTCTACTTAAAAATCAAAACCCACTTCTTAAATTCCAAATATTTTCTTTTTTTAATGATAATTTCAACTGAGTTCACTCTCGGTTAGGATTAGAGTTCGAATCAACTCTGGGTTAGGATTTGATTGCAGATGAACGGTGGTGATTGATTACATGCTTCGTTGGACGGTAGAGATTGATTGGGATTAGGCTCTGCTTAGATTTATATCGTTTAAAGAATGGTAAAGTTTAAAAAGCACCCCGTATTATTCTGTATTTGCAGTTTTGTTAAATTACTCTTAAGTACTTATACCAATGGGAGTTTTAAACTAACTGATCATATGAATTTTTTGAAAACTTGAAAAATTACTACAATTTTCGCCAATAGAGTCGTATTTTAATTTCTGCATTAACTAGGTGTATTATCTTTCGACTCTATGGTCTCCTTGTGCTTTATTTTCAAGTGCAATTTTCACTCATGAGTCATGTCTATGGCGGTTGTTGCCTTGTCCTCTTTGAACTTCGTCTTTACGTAGTTCATAAAAGCAATTTTTCATTTACTTTAATAATTCTGTTTTGTACATTTGCTATCAAGAGAAAATAGGTAGTGAAGTTTTCGTGACATTATGCTGTTAAGTGCTTAACTGGATTGTTTGAATTTTTGTAGGATAATGTGGAAAAAAAGATTGTTGAAAAAGGAGGCACATCTGAATCATCTGAAGCTACTAGCTATTTACAAGATGAAGCGTATACGGATATTTTAGGAAAAGATCGGTATGGACGCGTGAGGGGCTATGGTATTGGTTACACCCACACAATTATTTGGAGTGGAAGCTTACATAAGGAAAATGGGTTGTGGGGGAGTTAGCTCAATGGAGATGCAGAAGTTCCAAGATCAAATGCAATCTATTCTAAAAGGTCATGAGGAACAAATGCAAACCATGCAAATAAATTACGAAGCTCAAATTCAAACCTTACAGAAGAATCATGAAGAGCAAATGCAAGCGATGCACAGTAGCTGTGAAGCAAAACTAGCGATGCACAGTAGCTGGAAGAGCAAATGACATTTATGATGCTAAGATTTTCTGGATCATTTGATAATCAAAATACTAGGATAGCTCATTTTGGATCCAATGCATTTGAAGAATCTATGCATCAAGTTAATCCTTCATCAAGCAATCATGAAAGGGAAATACGTTGAAATATAGAGGTTTTAAAACAATACACGAGGAGCCTTTTTTTGTAGTTTTGTTGACATAGACCTTTTATATGCTATAGTACGAATTTGCATAGATTTTTAATTAGGTAATTTCTTGTATGTCAAAGATTGTTATCTCATGAACAATTTTATTGTGTGGGGTATCATAATTTCACTGTGGATGTGAACTCATCTTTTTCAATACTAGTCATAGTAAATTTTGATTGTTGTAATCAATTTTACAGATTTGTAAGTGGATAAATTGTTTCTTTTGCTAATATATTAAAATATTTCTTGGGTACAATGGAAAAAAAAAAAAAATCAATCCGGGAAAAAGAGAAAGCATTAGAAATTTCTTTAGAAATTTTTGACGCTTTAATTCTTGACGCTTGCAAGCGTCGGGAACGTAATGACGCTTAGAAGCATCAAGAATTTCGGACGCTTGCAAGCGTCAGGAAAATGGGGACGCTTAGAAGCGTCAAGAATTTCGGACGCTTGCAAGCGTCAGGAAATAACGTAATGACGCTTAGAAGCGTCAAGAATTTCGGACGCTTGCAAGCGTCAGGGAAATGGGGACGCTTAGAAGCGTCAAGAATTTCGGACGCTTGCAAGCGTCAGGAAATGGCGCTTAAAGAGTGCAACGTAATGACACTTAAAAGCGTCAAAAAATCTGGATGCTTGCAAGCGTCGGTAAATAAAAATATGGGGTTAAAGATTTCCAACATAATAACGCTTAGAAGCATCAAGAATTAATTTTAAAGCGTCAAGAAATAACTTACCGACGCTTGATTAAAGCGTCATTAAATACATGACGACTCTTCATTTGCTGACGTTTTTACCGACGCTTTACGATGTGTTGGTAGATTTTTTTAGGACGTTTGAAAGCGTCGCTAACTACTCAAAAAAGGCTCCTAAGATGTCCTATTTCTTGTAGTGTAGGTACTTGAACTTTGAAGGTTATGATTTTTCTACCTAACCTTACGACGGCATATCTATCATTGTTGTGGTAATATTGTGTAATCTGACAGAATATTATGTTACTTGATGTTATATTATTATTATTTTTTAAAAAAAATATTACAAATGCCGAAAAATGAAGTTTAAGTACCTTTTCTATAAGGTTTGATAATAAAATTAAAACTTCCAAAATTTAGCTACCTATTTCAAAATGGGCTATAGTTGAGGTAAGCACTTACATATATATATTAACCTTCTAGATACAGAGAAAAACTCAGTTATTTTTATCTAAACAGCCTTGTTGCTATTTTTTGGACCTCTTTGGAAGAAGATTCTTAGATTCTAAACTATTGTACTGGTTAACCTCTGGAAATATTGTAGAAAATTGAAGTCAATTATCCACCATTCCAAGTTTCCTTAGTCAAACTAAATTTATAGCAATTTATGGTCTCTCTCTAATTCAGCAGTTCTGAACATTGTGCATCTACCAGTTTCGCCGAAACTACTCTACTCTTTGTCTCTCTCTGCAGGGCTGCATATAACTCCAGCATCCTTCAGAAAAGAGCTGCAAGAATCAGAAAATGTATACCACTTTCAGGAAATCTCATGGCGAGCCGCGATCCGAAGAGCCATTCTCGGGCTCCCTTTTTCTCGATGACAAGAGCGAGCTCAACATCTTATCATCCTCTTGCTGCCGGGCGAAAGGCGAGAAGAAACCCCTCAAGAATCTTCCATTCCCTCAAGATAGGATCATCACCATCAAATCCTCCCCACAGGGTGGAGAGAAAATTAAAAGTGCTCATAAGGCGACGGTCTTCTTCGTGCCGGTCTTAAATCAACCATCGTCGGCGTCGTTTAACCGATACCATGTTATCATTGCAAAAGGAAGAAATAAGGGGTGAGTTTGATTTGATTATACTAGTTGTTTGCTGATCAATGAATTCTATTCTTTACATGGAATTGTAGGAAAGCATATGTGTGCTCTAGAGGGGACATTGGTGCATCTTGCTCATGCCGCAGGGGAGGAGACGTGAAACCAAGAACTTTTGATCATTGCGACGTACACCAACAAATGGAAATTGTGCGTGAGAAAGAGGGATTATTCACCGCCAAGTCGGTAGCTCACGATGGCCAACCTCCATGGTTACTAGGAAGCAAGTATTGGAAAGCTTATGCTTCGGAGCCGAAGAATTGTCAGTTAAGTGAGGCCTTAGGGCTTAACCAACCCCTTCGTTCATGTTTGCCCGATTTAAACTTCCCGATACACGCACGAGATTGTCCGAAAGTTACTATCGGTAAATGGTATTGCCCATTTGTGTTTGTTAAGGAAGAAGGCGGTTTGGATGTTCAAATGAAGCGCGCCTTATATTACGAGATGACTCTTGAGCAATTTTGGAAGGAGATTTACACGTGCGAGAGCAACAACGGCGAAGAGAACACGGTGGAAGTGAACGCGCTCGTCGAGAGCAAAGCCTTTTTTGTAGATGGTAAAGAAGTGGGGCAAGATAAAAAGCGCCGCCGCGATGGTTTCGTATGGTTTACGCCTTTTGAATCGAAACCGAAAGGTGTTGGGTTGAGCTTGGCAATATGGGAGAGAATGTTGTGGGAGCAAAAGAAGGGAGGATGGATTGGTGATGATGAAGATGAAGAGGTGGAGAGGATTGTGAGGGAATTTGGAAGAGAGAATAATATGTGGAGGAGGTTTGCTTGCTATATCTTGGTGGAGAGGTATGTTCTCAAGAGGATGGATGGGAGCTTGGCTTTGACTTTTGATTTTAGGCATCTTATTAAGTTGAGAACCAAATGGGAGTAAGTAATTCTTTTTTATATATATATATTTTTATGATCCTTCTTGTTGTATGTATTGTAATAAGCATTTTACTTTGTTAATATATAAGTTTTAATATGTTATAAACACAAAAATAATGATTGTGAGGGACATGCAATTTGTAAAGAGTTTCTTATGGAATAATTTACATAATAGTTAGATTATATTTCTCCCATTTCTGTAATAAGGTAATAGGGAAGAAAGAAAAAGATCAATTGTTAACCAAGGAAATTTTTTTTTGAATTAGGTGATAATTAGTTGAATTATCCCTTAAACTTTATCAAGAATTTAGTCGAATTAAGAAAAATTAATCAGTGGAACGCGAATTTGCGATCGTGCATCCAATCCACCTACTTACTGTTATTTGTTCTAAGAAGTTTCATTACTAGTTGCATTTATTAGTTAATCCTGTTTATGTAGATATGCATGCAAGGTAACTCATGCATTTGTTAAGCTCATGCACATCTTTATTAAGAAGCTAAAAAGTGTTCATCTACAATAAGATGAAATGAAATAATAATTAATGCTCAAAATCCTTATTTTCATGCTTAGATGTTGCTATAATTGCAAAAGAAGTTGGCAACAATGATTAGAAATGATCTAAACAAAAGCGGCTCAAAATGCCGAAAAAGAGGACACTCAAAGGAGATTTACATAGAGAAATTAACCAAAACAAAGGAGGAGAAAAGAGTATGAAACTTATAGAGGCTAAGTATGCATAAAATGTAAACCACTTTTACTGCTTAGAGAAAGTACACAGGCTCAGAAGCACTTGTTGTATCACTGGATATATACTACATAATGATATAGCTAATTACATATATATATATATTTATTAATATCATTTAGAAGTCAATATCAACAGAAAAGTACAAGGGTTGATTTCCAAATATTAATTAATGTCATGTAACATAATCATAAGATGTCCAAATATGCTGTTCTTTTATGTCCTTTCATGTTTAAGTTCTTATACATTTTTTAAGTACTTATACATCATGTTTAAGTTCTCATACTTTGCTCATAAAATAACAAACTAATAATCAATATACTGCTGAAGAAAAAGTCTCTTGTGATTAGGTTGTAGAACTTGGCAATTTTATCTTAGCCTTTTCTTGTGAAAAGGTAAACAAAAAGAAACCGAAGAAAACATCACCAAGACACCAACTAAACATATACGACGAACGATTCGAAATATCGATATGTTCTTCTATGATGGTGATTATTTCACTGCTGAAGTTTGAAGGATTTTGATCAGTTCTAAGAAGAGTATTTAAAAACAAGGCTATATTAGAAAAAACATCTCACACATTATTATTCTCATAGTGAAACAAACGAAAATCGCACAAACTGATAAAATGAAAACCAATACTGCATGAAATCATATAACAAGTGAACACTGCTTAGGCTATTAATCTACACTTTACGAAATAATCAAAGTTTCTCGTAGCGCCTTTCGTGGAACCTAGCAATGAAGTCCGAGGCCTTCGAGTCGACGTCGTGCTCTCCAACCCACGTCATCCCTATATCCTCGTCGCTCGGCCTTATCTTCCTCACGTACCGAGGCTCCCAATCAATGTCGTTGTCAACGCTGCGCGAGTTCTTGGAGAAGCTAAACAAGAAGCAAAAGGAGGATTGGCTCCCTCCCATGGATATATATCTATGTATCTTGTGTTGTTGTTGTTGTTGTTGTTAAGAGAGAGTGTAAGAAGTTGCACTCTTGATGAAAGGAATTGAGAGCACCACTAGTGAATTTATAGAGAGAACACCACAAAGCTGAGCAAAGGAAAACTTGTTAGGAATCTTTCTAGATTCTTCTGCCATCAAGAAACAATCCGACGGTCGAGATTTGATCCTTTTTTATGTGGGGCTAAAGGATGGTAGCTAGAGGTGCCATATAGTAAAACCAGCATTAGAAAATATATATATTGGATGGTTTTATGGCCCTTGCTTTTTGAGCTTGAGCCCCCTATGGCTATTCTTTTATTATGCTTAGCTTCACATATTGTTCCAGCTATTTCCTGTGTTTTCTAGGGCACTAGCAAGGTGGTCAAGTTCTTGTAAGATTCTTATTCAGGGTGGTAAAATGGTGTTTTCTTTCTCATTATTGTAGTTTTGGACTTTTATGAGCCCCTTAAGTTAATTACCCAATGAGTTTAATTGTGGACAAATTAAGAGTCACAGTAACCAATTATGTACCTCTCTTTTCTATATATGAACTTTAAGGAACATCTAAGTTTAATCACTTAGGACATATATATATATATAGCTCATATTATCATGCTTGGATTCATATTATCAATCAATGTTTCCTATAATCCTTGTTTAGACACCATGGAAATAACTATATATATATACAATAGTAGGTGTGAGACTCCAGAAACAACTAGAAAGTGTGATAATAACCACCTATTACTGACACATGATACAAGTGTCTCATGATGCTAAGATGGTATTGTCCAATGACACATGCACAGCATGGTAATTTAAATAGTTAAAAGTGGGGATCAAGTGGTCAAAGAAACACTTTTGGGTTTATTGTTAATAACCACATAATAACACATTTTTAAGTGTCTCATGTGGCTAAAATGGTTGTTTCTAATGCCACATGCACACCATGGTAATTTAAATAGTTAAAAGTAGGGAGTGAGTGGTCAAAGAAACACTTTTAATTAGGTTTATGTTCTCCTTTAAAAACAATGCTTTTAAGGTTGGCTTTGGGGTTGGTGTAGGTCACCTTTGAATCAATGCTTTTGAGCACTTCTTGTCTAATCTTGGGCTTATAATTGCAGCTGTTCTTTGAGACCTACCCTTTCTAATCTTTTTTATGCACAATGCAAGCTGTTCTCCTTTAGTGATCTTTAAGTTGCCCTCTCAATCCATTACTTAATGATCTGTAAAACAAAAGATCCACTACTTTATCACACACAAACAACTCTCCTACAATTTCAACCATGGTTTGGTATGCCCACTTGGTAGACGAAATCGCGGCACGATATCGCCCTTTCGTCGCCTTTTTTTCGCTTTGTTTAGTGAGTAGATTATTGTTTTCTTGGTGTAATCACATTGCTTATAAAACTATAAATGTGGAATCTTAATCATGTAGTGTCATATAAAGTGTTTGGTGAGACACCCCTTCTATTGTGGGCTTTTAGATTCTTCTAAGGTAGAAGTGGAAAGCTTCTATGTGTTGTAATGATAGGATACTTTGAGAAAAGGAGATTTAGATAGTAAATGTTAGGCCACATTGCCCTCTAATAGAGGTTTCATATGGTAAACTTTACACACAAAAAAGTAGGCTAAATTTTGTGCCCATTAATTGGGTCGGTTTTTAAAAACTTTCAGAGAGTACGTCTCCTGTACTCTCGAAGGCACGGAGGTTTTTGTACTCGTACTTCCTTTTTGATGATAGGACATTTGATTCGACGCTTAGCTTCGTTAGTATAATCGATCTACGCTATTAGAACTATTTAGAAACCAAATTTCATAATTTTTCGATATCATTTATCAGGTGATTAAAGGGTCTCAAAAATGACTATTTTAATGATTGATGTGGCACGTTTGTAAGTTCAATGGTGTAGAACAATTCAAATTATATAAAATTTTAATAAAAAATTCTACTTACCATCAAAAGCAAGATCAATATTTTTGATTTGAAATTTAAGTCTTTTGTCACTGTTTTTTGTAAGATCATTATTTGCAGCCGTTCATTTTGAGGCTACTCGTTCACTAGGCAAACAAAGTCTAAAAAATTATGAAAATTTGGTTTCTAAATAATTCCAATACAGTAGATCATGTCTAATGGAACTGATCGCTGAATCGAATGTCCTATCATCGAAAATAACTTATAAACACGCAAGTTTCCGTGCTTTCGAAAGTACAAGAACCTAGCTCACTTTCAGAAATTAGATATTTGGCTAGCCAAAAACTTTTAATCTTTTATTGTAGGCGAAAAGTTAAACTGAGCTATCTCAAAAGTAAATGGTCCAATTTAAACCTTCTACTCTCACCATAGTATGTCTTTTTTTATTTGGAAGAGACTTGATGAAAAAAGAAAACTCTTACTCATGCTAGTAAACTTAGACAACGCTTTGCTAGTAACTTAAACAACGCTTCTGTAAGCCAAAGTGGCCCTTAGTTCAAACCGTGTTGTCCTTACAATCAGAAGATGTCTTTCACATTTTGTCTCGAAAGTACGTAACAGCATTCTATGGGCGAACTCTAAATGGAAGCTCTTTTTCTGCTCACGAACGAACGAACGAACGATTAAGAGTGTTGATGATTAATACATCGAATAAGCATCTTTAGCAATTAAATTAATGGTCACTTTTCTTCTTTTAAAGTACCATGCATATCAATGAATGGTTGCTTCCTATTCTTAGACCTTAAGTATGTCATTAATCACCATCGACGATGTCGACAAATCGCGTAATTTTTAAGAAAAGATATACTTTGGCATAGAATATAACTTTGATTTTTGTACTGCAGCTGGAGTTGAACAGTTTAATTCTCATTGATCATTTGTGTTTTACTTTTTTTCTCTTTGAGGACCATTTTGCACCAAAAACCAATTCGAGAAACATATTTCTTAAACAATGAATTTCACATTTTGATTAAAAAAATTCTTTGTTCATTCGACGATGGCGGTGATCAAACACTCTAGTTGTTTGATCATCACCCAATCTCCAATGCATTCTCAATTCTCAATTTGGAAAAACTAAACTATATGTTACGATATATTTAATATCTTATGGTATATTAGGATACTGTATATTATTATCATATATAGAGTAAAATTTTATGATATGTAATTCTAGTTGTAGTATTATTATATATAGTAGGCAATGTTGTCGAGAAAAGTTCAAGATGCCCTGGTCCGGTCCATCTTATACATAGCCCATTCCGATAAGGCTCATTTAAGGCCCAAATTGGAAATGTTACTACTGAACCAGATGTATTAATTATTGGATGCACATTTTGGCCAGGCCCATTAAGGGCCTATTTCAAAATAGGATTTCCTTGTGGGCTCTTTGGTACATTTGTACCTAAATAATTAGGGCCCATATATGAAAGCCCGTGTCAAAAGCCCATTACAATGGTTTTGGGAGATGTTATTATGTGAACCCGGTTCATTCGTACAACCGTTCATCTTGCGCCTGTAGGCCGTCCGTCCCGGATAGATTGAAAATAAGCGATGGATCGACGGCTCAGAGATTACCGATGCATAGTCGTACGGATGAACCGGGTGCAGGGAATAGCTTGTACTGTGCAAAGGCCCACGAACCCGCGCGCTCAAATCCCTCGGCTCCTATAAAAACCCTAAAACCCTTCACCATCGCCGCTCTCAATTAAACAAAAAAAAAAAAAAAAGGAATCGAAGCTCCCCTTCGATCGAATCTCCTCTCTCTCTCTCTCTCCTCGTTCGCTCCCGAATCGCCATCGCATAGCGAACGAAGCTCTAGAGCTCAGATCGTCGTCTTCTTCTTCTTCGGCATCCTCGCGCTAGGGTTTCCTCTCGATGGAGGCGTCGGTCGACCAGGACCAGAAGTGGCTTGTGGAGTGCCTCACGGCGACGCTCGACACCAACCGCGAGATCAGGTCCTTCGCCGAGGCGTCGTTGAAGCAAGCTTCGCTTCAACCAGGTTGCTTGCTCCATCTCCGTCTCCCCGACCATTTCCTTTTTTGCTCGCTCTTCGTGGTTTGTTTGGTAACGGTAATGGTGATTTGTCCAATTAAAAGCCATCTCGGGATCCAAATTTTATGCTTTGTGGTGTGTTCGGATATGAGGTCTTTGAGCATTTGCGATAATTGCAATGCTGGGCTAATTTTGTGTGCGCTGTATAGCGCCCAATTTGGCGATCATCTGTTTTATTAGGCAAATTTGTTTGATTTCTGTTGTTAAATACTTCTTTGCAATTAGGAATTAAAATAAAGTTTGAACTTTTACCATGAATAGAGTGTAGGGGTCTAGATTTTTGGCTCTATTAGTAGTCAATGCGGAAACTTCTTATTGAATTGCATTTGTTTAACTATTGAAATTCTATTGTATGATTATAGCTGATAAGCTGTATTTCTTTTTATTGGATTGTTTTAAGGATTCGGGGCTGCTCTTGCCAAGACCACTGTCAACAAGGAGAACCCATTTGGGCTACGGCAGATATCCTTTCTCGGAAATATACGGCCCGCTATTTGAGTATACTGACCCACTAGGCCCTAACAAATCCATAAAAGAGTTTCCTGTCTGTGTGCATGCATGCAGGCAGGTGGGTCAGGCATTCGTGTGTGCTTGCATGCATGAGAGTGCAGGGAGGTGTGCGTATGCACATGAGTGCATGTGCGTGCACGCTCCTGTCTGTATGTGCATGTGTGTTCATGTGTGCGTGTTTGGTTTGCCCGGCTAAAAGCTGTGTGATGTTTTCATATTTGAGCGCTGAAAGTCTCTTGATTGTTGTACTTAACATTCAGTACCTGGCAGCTGTCTTGCTAAAGCAGTTCATAAAGGAGCATTGGCAGGAGGATGAGGAGAATTTTGTTCACCCTGTTGTTTCTCCTCCAGAAAAGGTCTCCTTTGATTACCTTATTTCTCGCACGGAATTATTTTATCTCAATATAGGTGGATTTTTTTCTTCCCCTTATTTTTAAAAAACTTCCTGCATAGATTGAATTGGCCATAGTGCTTTCTATAACTGCAACAATACTGCACTAAACCATCTGAGTTTGTGGCTATGTCCGATAACTAACTTCGTGTGTCAATTTTAGAATGCTAGTACTATCTCCGCAATGCTTGCAAAAATGCTCTTTTCTAACTGAAGTAGTACATATTATCAGGTTGTCATACGCCAACTTCTGCTTTCATCATTGAATGACCCACACGGCAAAATCCGAACAGCTATTGGCATGGCAATAGCATCCATTGCACAATATGATTGGCCAGAGGACTGGCCAGAATTACTGCCCTTTCTCTTGAATCTTATTAGTGACGAGGGCAACAGAGATGGAGGTAAAGTCTTGATTGTTATTGTAAGTATTGGGAATTATTTTTGAATGTAGTATCTCCTCATCAAATGCATACTACATTGAGATCTTTTAATATTTTCACTTATTTCATGGTACAATAAATTTATGCTTGTCTTTTTTTGGTGAATAAATGCAGTTCATGGAGCCTTAAGATGTCTGGCACTTCTCTCTTCTGATCTGGATGATACGGTGGTTCCAAAATTAGTTCCCAGTCTGTTCCCACACTTGTACACAATTATATCATCTCCTCACGTGAGTTTAGATGCTTTCAGATTTCATCTGTATCTTTTGGCTTGTTAGCTGTTCTTTTTGCAATTTGCAAGGAAACAAATTAGCTTTTGATATTAGTCTAATTTCATCTACTAATTCAACCATATAATTTTGTAAATCCAGCTGTATGAAAATTCTCTGCGTGCAAAGGCACTTTCCATAGTTCATTCTTGTATTTCTGTGTTGGGTTCAATGAGTGGTGTTTATAAGGTAACCTATCTCCTGTTTCCTTTTTCTTTTTTAATTGCTCTTGTTGCTGTTCTCTCAGAACTGTGTCTTATGAGTTTGGTGTTGTAGGCAGAAACTAGCAGTTTGATGATGCCTATGCTCAGTTCGTTAATGGAGCAATTTTCTGTAATCTTACAATCTCCAGTGCAATCCGAAGAACCAGATGACTGGAGCATTAGAATGGAGGTATATCAGTTTTTCAACATGCCGAATTTTTAGATTAAAAAAGAAATCATATTTTTGATTGTACTGTTCTTTTTATCACTAGGTGCTCAAATGTTTACTCCAGTCTGTCCAAAACGTCCCAAGCCTGCCTGTAGCGCAATTTTCTGGCACGTATACAACTTCTAATTATTATCCTCAATACATACTCGTAGTCATGTTTTTGTTCTGCTATTCATGCTTTCCTGAAAAGTAACGTCCACTTTTGGTCCAGTCATTCTTCCTCCTTTGTGGCAGACTTTTGTTTCTTCCTTCAAAGTCTATCAAAAAGCATGCATCGAAGGCGGTGAAGATTCTCATGCCGGGAGATATGATTCTGATGGTGGTGAGAAAAGTCTCGAGTCCTTTGTCATTCAGGTACCAACTCTCTTTCTAGGAATAAAGTTCATTTATTTATGTCAGTTTGATAACTCTGCTCGAAACCTGTTCTGCGAATGTCATTAGGAAAAAAAAAGATATTGAAACAACAAAAGGAGTGACTATATTGTGTAACAACAACAAGATCAGTGACTTCACATTATTATTCTTCTATGTCTCAACCAATTGTCCACATTAATCTTTTCTTTTATAGTTTAGTTCCGTCTTGGGACATTAAAAGAGCCTTCATCTCTTCAACACAGTTTTAAAGGTTTAGTTGGTAACAAACTTTGCTGCTATTAAATCTTGGGACTACAACAGCATTTTACCAGGCATGTCAAATGTGATGCAAAAGCATGTAAATGCTCTCAAGGGCCAAATGACTTGTTTTCTTGTAGGCACATCATATTACGCAATGGCAATTCAGAAATATTTCATCTCATATTTAGTCTATCTTACAAAATATCTCTGTTCATATCTAAGTTGAGATAAGTAGGTTGAAAGAGAGGAGTGAACGAATCTGAAGTTTTAGAGAAAGGACTGTTACAAACTGAAGGCAATTTAAGATATCTTGCTTAAGAGTGAGGTGAATCAGATTATGATTTCATGCTTAAGAAAACTGGGTCACAATATAAGGTTCCGGAAAAAGGAAAGTAATAGCGAAAGCTTTGATTTTGCATCCACAAAAATGATGAGCTCAAAATCCTCTCAAATTTTGTTCAAAGGTGTTTAACCATGAATTTTGCAGTAGAAGAATTATTTAATTGGCACATTTTGCCATGAATACTTTGCCTGGTATATAAGATAATTTTTCTTTTAATTTAAGATAACTGTGCCAAAATGTTATAAGTTTTCTAGTATGATCAAAAGTTTGAAATGCTAACTGGTATGAAAGACCACTGACTAATTGGGTGGCTAATTGGAAATCACTTTGAGGCATTGAGTGAGGTGCAGAATATTCACTGTATTGTATGCTCAAAAACCTAGCTGCTTAAATATGTTATGATTTTTTTACTTTCCATTTGTTTTTAAGGCTTAAATATCATATTCTTCACTGACATAATGATGTTTGTTCCTAGTTATTGGAGTTTTTGATAACCATGGTGGGGAATGCTAGGTTGGCAGAGGTATGTTGCTCAATCAATAATCAATAAGACAATAATACTAGTATTGTTCTACAGTTGAGAATTGTTGTTATTTACATTGGACAAATATCTTTGGGTTCAAATTTTGCAGGTCATTGGAGGGAACATTAAGGAGCTAGTCTATTACACAATAGCTTTCCAGCAGATGACTGAGGAACAAGTATGTTACTTTTCTTTTGGTTGATTTTACTTGTGATTCATAATCTTCTTCATCAAGGTCCTAGTCACGCAAAAATGGGTTTAATTTAATTTCTGGTTTCGAATATTTGATATTCTCATTTTTGCTATTTTCTCTGCACGGCAGATTGGCACCTGGTCGCTTGATGCTAATCAGTATGTTGCTGATGAGGATGACGTTACTTACAGCTGTCGTGTATCTGGTACATATTCTTTATATTACAAAATAAGATTAGTCTAGTTTGTTTGCCCTTATATTTACTTCTTTTGACTTTGGATTAAGATGTGCTGATAAACTACATTTGGTTTTGACGATGCTTAATGGGCAATCCTTCTCTCAGGATGTCTTCTTCTAGAAGAGATAATTAATGCCTATGGTGAAGAGGGAATTGATGCTATAATTGTTGCTTCTCAAAATCGTTTTCATGAGTCGCGTGAAGCAAAAACTGCTGGTTCTGCAGATTGGTGGAAAGTAAGTAAATCGAGTTCCCAGCAGCAAACTAGAGTCTATACACTGCAGATATTTTTTGGCATCTTATTAGAGAATGTTTTAGATCCCTTTCTTTTATTCTTTGTTTCCTTTGTTTTATGGTTAAATGTTTTTCTTCAGGGACTACATCAATGTTTAGCACATATTTTCACAATGAGAACTGAAGTTTTTATTCTAGAGTTTTGTGATGTAAAGGATGATTTTCCATCTTGGTCATTTTATTGCTACAGTAATTTCAGATAAATATTCCAAATTGCTTTGGAAATTGATATGATAAACAGTTATTAATTTGTGATGAAAACTAATGAAGAGATATTTCTAATGAATTACTAGAATCTAAGAATGACCAACATGGCAATCATATGCAATCATTTTTTGTTATTTAGATCGTTTATATCATAATCTTGATTATATTATATTGAATCTCTTTATTCACTTTATTGTCTGCATTATGCTAATTGTGCTTATATTTTCATGAACATAATTAGCATGATTATATGGTAATAAAATACATAGGTGTTTCCATTTATCTAGGCAGCTAATCTGATAATAAGCTGAAACGCACTAGACACAATAGATTGAAAATAACAATTATTTTCACATTAATGTGGGTTTAGAATTTAGAGTGGCAGTTTGGAAAAGTTGATAACCGCATGATCTTTTAACTTGCAAACATTGTTTTATCTAACTTGCAAACATTATTATGGCAGCTCCGTGAAGCAGCTCTTTTTGCTTTTGCTTCTATTTCGGAACAGTTGCTTGAAGCAAAGGTTGGTTTTCTTTTACATTGGTTTTGACTTTTGAATCAGCATGTTGTTGCCTCTTGTTTTGTTTTTTTTTTGTGCTATTGCAAGTGTAGTCATAATGTCAATTTATCAATGGTTAATGTATTGAACTGTCAATCATTTTTCCCCTGACTATTTTATCAGGCTTCAGGAGTGATTTATTATGATTTGGGAAACTTGATTGAGCAGATGATTACCGAAGATATGGGAATAGGCAAGTCATTTTTTTCCCGTCATGTAAGCCTTTTTTTTCATTTCTTAAAATTGCTATTTGCTAATTTTATTGTTTCCAGGGGTACATGAATGTCCATTTCTTCACGCGCGTGCATTTTTCATAGTGTCCAAGTTCAGTTCACTGGTATATGGCATTTTTTTCTTCCTCTTGTCATTATTTCTGTAGTCTTTATAATGCCTAATTATTTCAATTTTGGGGAACATTTTAGATTAATCAGAGAACTAGTGAACAATTCCTATACGGTGCTGTCCAAGCAATAGCTTCAGATGTGTAAGCAAGAAGTTTTTCTCATAATACTTTTGTTCATATAATTTGGAAAAGCTTCCAGGCATATTTGACTTGCTCTATGTTTCATTGGCAGACCACCACCAGTAAAAGTTGGCGCTTGTAAAGCACTATCCCAACTATTGCCTGAATCTAAGCAAGATGTTATTCAGCCTCATATCATGGGTTTACTTTCGTCTCTTGTGGATCTTCTAAGGCAGGTAACCCCAGTTTAAGAAGTTGAACACTGTCGATTTCCTTTCTAAAATATCAGTATCATTGGTATCTATGCTTTTCCTCTTCAGGCATCTGATGAAACACTACATCTTGTACTAGAAACTCTTCAAGCTGCTGTTAAGGCTGGTTAGTCTATTGGTTAAAGTGCTTTTATCTTATTGATACTCGTAATATTAGTAATGTACTTGACTATTTCCTGACTTTTAGGTCATGGTCAGTCAACGTCCATTGAGCCAATCATCTCTCCTATCATACTTAACATTTGGGCCCAACATGTTTCGGATCCATTTATCAGTATAGACGCTGTGGAAGTCCTAGAGGTTTGTTCTTTGTCCATATCTAACGCATTCTTTTATGCAGTTATATGTATGCACCATGAGATCTATTAACATCAAAGTGCACATTAAGTTATTAACGCCATTGATAAAATTACATGGATTTTAATCTGTAATTTCAGAGAATACTGCTCTCTAATGATTTGGCTGAATTGAATTAATTTTTTTTCGAAAAATATTTTGATGTTTTGCTGCTTTTCTCTGAATCAATTTTGTCAATATTTTTCTGTAGAAAGAATTTACTGTGATAATTCTGTGAACCCTTCTCTGTCTCAAAGCGTGAGCAGATTCATTTTATTTATGTATAACCCCTGTTCCAAGTTGTAATGTAGCGTCCATTACCTAAACATTACTTGACATGGTTTCTTTAGCTTCCCAGGCTATTAAGAATGCTCCAGGGTGTATACGGCCTTTGGTGTCTCGGATTTTACCTGCTATTGGATCCATACTGGAAAAGGTGTCTGTTTTCTTACATAGAGACATTGGCTTTCAGTTCAGAAAGTTCTATTACTCTATTAATTTGAAATTTTGAACCTTTATCTTTTTGAATGTGTCAGCCCAAGTTGCAGCCGATTGGGTTGGTTGCTGGCTCATTGGACCTTTTGACAATGATACTAAAAGTATGTTTGCATATTTTTGGCCGACTGATGCGTCCTTTGTCAACTTCCTTTCTGTTAATTTTAACTTAATCAATTTTCAGAATGCCCCAGCTGATGTAGTGAAGGCCGTATTTGAGACATGCTTTAATACCACCATCCAAATTATCCTTGAAAGTGATGATCATGGAGAGATGCAGGTAAGTTTCTTGTAATTACTCAGCCATTTTATGTCAGTGCTATATTCAAACTGTTCGCTAAATTCATCACACTATCTAAATACTTTTATTCATCAGAATGCAACTGAATGTTTGGCTGCATTTTTATCTGGGGGAAGACGAGACTTGCTTTCATGGGAAGGTGACCCAGGACGTACAATGAAAAGGCTACTTGATGTGGCTTCTCGGTAGATTTTTCATTACTTCTATATTTCATATTAATAATATGGAAATGAAGCATTTGGCATTAAATAGTAGTATTTTTTTTAATCAGATTTCCTCTTGTCATCTACTGAAAATTTAGCTATGTACTGAGACAAGCATGTAGGATTTTGCTGATAATCACCCTTAAATGCAAGTGCTATTAGTGGTCTTTAAAATCTCGTAGGAGTTTATTTTCTTGTTCAGAGTGTCTTGTTAACATAATAAGAAAAGACAATAATTCTTGTGCACCTAATTTATACAACGAACAGAACAAAGTTATGTAGAACTTGATTCAACTATGGCATTGGCAAACAGTCAGATGTGTTTTCGAAATTTTTATGTACTAGTTATACATTCCCTTTTTTTTTTCTCTTATAGTTCTTGAATTTTATTTCTGCAGGCTTCTAGATCCCAATCTGGAAAGTTCCGGGTCACTGTTTGTTGGAAGTTATATACTGCAGCTGATTTTACATTATCCATCAGAAATGTCTCCGCACACACCGGAGCTTATTGCTGCTATTGTGAGACGTATGCAATCTTGTGAAATAGCCGGGTTGAAAAGCTCCCTGATTGTTATCCTTGCTAGACTTGTAAGTTCTTTGTGAGATTTTCTTTTGTTGCACCACTCTTTAATTTTCATTTTCTTCCAACTCTTGGCTCTGTGCATTCTTGTTATTTGATAAATTCTAGACTTACTGCATGCGAAGTTGGTGGGAAGCACCAACATATCAGAAAATAGCCCTTTTCAATTGAACTAAAAGGTTTGGATGACTTCAATTTTAATCAAGGAATTGTTATATGCAGGTACATTTGAGTGCTGCAGATGTCAACCAGTTCATTAATCTAATGCTTAATATTCCTGCAAATGGTTATGACAATTCCTTCACGTATGTGATGTCGGAATGGACTAGACTACAGGGTAAGCTTTTTCTATTATGATAAAAATTTTGGCTCTGTTTTCTAGTCTAAAGAATTATTAGTAGATTCTTTTTTGTTTTGGCAATATACATATTAAAGTCTCTCAAGGTTATAGCATTGCTTCTAAATATGGTATTTTGTACACATATTAGTGGATATAACATTTAGCTTTTTATTTGTACGGTTGTGCTGAGAAAACCTTTTTAAGGGACTCAATGTTATGTCCCAGACTTGAACTTCAATTTCCTAAACTAGAAAAGGAACCAAAAAAAGAAAAGAACAATACTAGCACCTTCAAGCACAAATTGTTTTCCTGTTTCTTAACATTTTTGTTGTTATACTTGAGCGTAGGTGAAGTACAGGGTGCATACCAGATAAAAGTTACAACCACTGCATTGGCACTTCTTCTGTCCACTCGTAATGAGGAGCTAGCAAAAATTAGTGTTCAGGGCCATCTAATTAAGGTTTGTATAAGCTTGGTACGTGCAACTTATGGCTATTCTTTTTCTGATAATTTTATTTCCTAGACCTTATCTATTGGCTGCATATCCAGTCCGATGCAGGTATAAAAACTCGTTCAAAAGCTAAATTTGCACCTGATCAGTGGACATTGATTCTACTACCAGCAAAGGTACTATATATGTTCGGAGTTTCTAATATCTCGGATACAAACTCGAGTGAAGTTGAATTTTTAGTATAATTTCTATATCTTTTTGTATTTTTCCTCTATACATTACAAAAAACCAAACAACAAGACTTCTGGCTGAAAAAATTTCTGTTCTTAGATTTCTGTAAGAAATTACATGACACAGTTTCGAGTGCTAGTTTCTTGAACAGAGATCCTGATTAAACAACTATTGGGAAAATGTTGAGATAACCTTTCTTCACAGAATTTTTAGTGAACTTATTTTGGAGCCTTTTTATCGTAGTTCTTTGGCTTGTAGACAAATACTTTATCATGGACCCTGCAGATCTTTAGCTTGTTAGCGGATACGTTAGCTGAGATTCAAGAACAAGTCTTGGATGAAGATGACGACAATGAGGTAATGTAACCCTAGTTTAGTTTTTCGTATTAGAACTTTAAAAAGTATATTAGTCTAACATTTCTTGCGTTGCACTAATATTAATGACAGGATAGCGACTGGGAAGAAGTTTCCAACAGCGGTGGTGGTCTTCCCCAGGATATTATATACTCATCCACAGTACCATCGAATGTTGCCCCTTCAGTTGAACACCTTGATGCCATGGCAAAAGTGTTCGATGAGGTGAGGATTATAATTGGTTCAAAGAATTTGTTAATTTTTATTAGTTATTAGAGATACTTGCATATATGCTCATTCAAAATTATCAATTTTGCATATCGATGCCTGCAAAATCTGGATTTTCTTCTGACTCTTGAAAAACTTGATTTCTCACATATATCCTTAGATATCTAAAGAAAATATTGCTCTTTTAGAAAACTCTTTACTATACAATATCAAGTTTAAAATTCAGATTTTCCGGGTCGTATATATGTAGAAAGATGATTTTGCAAGGTATATAGATAAGTCTCCCTTCTCTTTTATGTTTCCATGCTACATGGGAACAATACACAGATGCATTCACCGACCTACCAAGTTACATATTGTTGCTTAGCTTTGAATTCTGCACAGGGTGAGGATGATAGTTATGATGATGATCTTACAAAAATTGATCCGCTTAACGAGGTTTGCTCTCAAACTACATCTTTTGATGCATGAATTAGTAGGTATATGTTTTATTTAGTATTAAGGCAGAATATTCATTTGACAGATCAAGCTAGTGGATTTTCTAACAGCCTTCTTTTCAAACTTGTCGGACAACGACCGATCACTTTTTGATCACCTTTGTCAGGTAAACTAGCATTAGTGCAGCTTGGTCGGTTGGAAAATGGCTTTACTTCTATAATCAGATAAACGTGTTACCATCTTCTCTCTTTTGTTTTATTTGTTTCTTGCAGAGTCTAACTGTCTCGCAGAGTGCTGCTGTGGAAAAGGTTTTAAGGAAATGAAAGAATTGTTCTTGGTTGCCGGAACGAAGAGGTGGTTGAATATTTACCGAGTGTTATTTTATTTGTTGATTGCTCAAGAAGAAGGTGTTTATTTTTCCGGTGCTTAAACAAGCCCTCTTGACCGTGTTTATCTTCGTCGAGTTGCGTAGCTGTCGAAGAAGTTATTCTGCATTACAGATGAAGCCTTGCGATGCCATGAGGATGCAGTGAGGATAAACATGTGCAATACAGTGTGTTTTTGCGTCCTTAAAACTCGAGGTGTAGTTCTGGCGTCCTAATAGTGAACAAAAATATTGCAGGTTGTTTGATAAGCAAGTTCTCATCATATTCAAATTTGTGCTTTATTACGCGCATTTCAGTTGTCGGCGGCGTAGCTTAAAATGGCGGTACCAAATTCATTTGTGGGTAGAGGTGCTGATCAAATCGTATCAGGTGTACATTCGCAAGAACTATTTGTGTAGTATTTGATGATTTAATGGCTGTAATGTATTCGATGAGCAAACAAACCTACATGAGTGTCATTTTCTTTCACAGTTTTGAGTGAAGTCAGGTTGAATGTTGTTGTTCCTAACTATTACCTGCAATAGAATTACTCTCTCCAGCGTGCATCTTTATGCCCAGCATTCTCCTTTATTACTCTGAAGACTCTGTTCTGGGATCTGAAAATTTGTGGTGTTTTAAATTATGTGCATGATTCAAGCTCTGCCTATTGTAGGATGACTAATTTGGAGGCTTCCTCATTCTTCGATTCGCGAAAAACAGTTAAGTAGTAACTTAATATTGTGGGAGGGAATAATCTTTTCTTGTTCTAAGTATAAACTATTTGCTTATTCCTCTCTTCATATCTCCACAATTGTCTCCTTCCCCCTCTCACTTCTCCCTACACTCCAAATGCATCAACCAAAATACAAGCATAGTAATTAATTGGCCGGCCATAGCCATTCTTTTATTCTGCAAAAACTCTTTAAACAATTCCCCCAAACAAAAACTCTCCAATCATCTTTTTTTTCCTTCAAATGATCCCCCGAAAAGGCGATAAGTTACAGCTCTTCTCAATGCTGTGATGCTAGAGACAAAAACAAGAAATACCCATTTTCTGTTCTCTAATAGGATTGAGATCCTTCTTAGTGAAATTATGCTCAGAGGAAGGAGACAATAACATGCCCATTAAGGTACATAATCTCAGAAATTTAATCTGCTTTAAACAATTTTTCTATTGTTGCGCCCATGATCGATGACCGATCTTTTTTTCTTTTTCTTTTTTTCCATAACTATTCACCTTGCGACGGTTTAATCGTTCATTTTATGCTTCAATATGATCCATACATAAATCATCATTATTGTGATTAGTGACTAATTTTACGGATTGATATTTTCTTCTATTTGTTCATTCTCCCTTTTTTTACCCCCTCTTTATATGCAGAACTAAAACAGTTAATGGTCCAACATAAACAATGTTAAGTACAGGTCAGTAATTTGTAACTCTCTATCTTTTCATGCTTCTCGTATGAGTTTCATTGTGACTTGATCAAATTTCACACTACTTAACATCTTTTTTTATTCCAATACAGGGTTGTGGGTGTTGGCCGGTTCCCTCTTTTCGCTTGCGATTATCGTGCTTATTTCGTTGTGGCTCTTTTTGAGAAACAGAAGTAAATTGAAATCCTCAGAGCAAGTTAATGGTACTTATAATTAGTTGAATTCACAATGCTTTAAATGATTTAAATGATCACATTTGTTGAACTTCTAATGATGTAGTTTAGTATGTCAATTTAATGTGGCTTTTGCAGTTTCTGAAGAGTCAGTATGCGAGGAATCTACTTGCAAGAAAATGTCCATTAAGGATATATTTGCTGCCACAGACAATCTTAATCACTTAAACTTTATTGGCCAGGGAATTGCAGGTAAACAGAAACTTAGACCTCCTAAATCGACAAATTATGCTTATATATGCGACAAACTGGTAAAATATAATCTCTTCTCGTACGATATAGGAACTCTAATACTTCTGCAAATCATGAACTTCAAACGTAACCAACGACGAAAAAAATTTTATGTTTCAATGTCATTAGGATACCTCTGAACTCAGAAGCTAACAAGAAGCTCAAACTCAACATTTCAAAAAGAGACATTCACATCATATTTTCTAGTACTCGCAATAGCGCCCTTCGTTATGAAATGACTTTTACTACAAAGTCCTCTTTCCTGTAAAATGGAGCCATGCACAGCTTAAGACGCTCTTTCGAGGGATATTCGATGGTATATTTAGAACTTACAGGGGGTACACACATAGATAATGATTTTGCAGGGATATATACAACTTACGATATTTCTTCGTTCTTCTGTAACTACCAGGAAAGGTGTACAAAGGTGTGCTAGCAAATGGTTGGCATGTTGCAGTTAAGCACATAATCAAGGACGAAGACGCAGAGACGTTCGTGAGAGAAGTGACTAGCCTCTCGCACGTCAAGCACCCGAATCTCGTGATGCTGCGAGGCTACTGCGAAGAAGAAGATGAATGTTTCCTTGTGTACGAGTTGTGCGTCAACGGTAATCTATCAGAGTGGCTATTCGGTAATTTCTCTTTCAGAAACCTATCGAACGGTGATGTATCGTATCGAACTTTTGAGATACTAAGAAGTTGGCAATATGACAGGGAAGGATAAAGCCCTTTCATGGATTCAGCGACTTCGAATCGCTCTCGGTAGCGCTTGTGGCCTTTGGTTTCTTCACATATATCCGGGAGGCTGCATCGTTCACCGTGATATTAAGGTTCATCGCAATTTCATAACGAAAAAGTAAAAGATTCTTTGCCTTATCTGACATATTCTGCTGCTCCAGCCAACTAATATCCTTCTTGGAGCCAACTTTGAAGCCAAGTTATCGGACTTCGGCCTATCGAAGGTTATAGACAAGGGAGTGTCTCATGTTAGCTCCGAGGTCCGAGGAACTTTCGGCTATGTCGATCCTGAGTACCGTCAGAACCACCACGTGAATGCGGCGGGAGATGTGTACAGTTTTGGGATAGTACTCTTGCAGATCATTTCAGGAAAGAGGGTGATCAACATGAATGTGAGAAGGCCAATGTCTTTGGACAAAATGGTGAGTTCATGACTTGTACTCCGGCTTTTTTCATTTACAACCAATACTATATATCTTGTGGAATGTATCAAAACTACCGATTCATCTAAAAGCTTAAGCTGATAGAGAATTGTCATTTTTCGTTTATGTAGAATCTGTGCGTATTTGGCCTGACTTTTTGAGCGCACCCATGAACAAGTTTATACATTACGATGTTCTTGTGTAGTTTATGCTCAGCAACATTATACTTTTTTGGTGATCAGGCTAAGGTTCTCACCAAAGGAGGCGACATCTCCGAATTCGCAGATCCGAAGCTAAACGGAGAATACTCGACAGAGGCTTTCGATCTCACCCTCAAGCTCGCGATCGCATGCACGGGACATAAACAGCAGAGGCCGTCGATGGAGCAGGTCGTCACGAGGTTAGAGCAAGCGCTCAAAATCTCGACGAGAGATCGCGAGAGCTACGCAGTTAGTATAGTTGAATCTCGTTCCGTTAGTATGTAAGCTTTTTCTTCTGTTTAATCAGTGTATACATCAAATATTGTATGCATTCGAGCAGGGAAATTTACATTCATTGAAGTGAACAAATTAGTCTCGAAAAAATTGGTGGCATTTGTTCACAGCATCATGTTACGTATATGCTGAAGCATGTATACATCTCAACTCCAAAAAGTAATGATGGTATTGGCTCCTAATACTTTGGTCTCATGATGTTTTTGATTAAATGATATCCATCTACAAGTGCTTTTCCCACAAGCGTTTCTCGTCGTCGCAGAATCCGCTTTGGAGCATATTAGCCCCTGCTTAAATGCTGGGGCTAAGGCCGATTGCGGCCGAGGCCTAGCGGTGATATGCGTGCGCATTTTGTGTATGCGCGCATAACAGAGAGAGATATTCCAAAAGCACAAGCTCATTTTAGCCTCAATGATAGTCCTCACAGAAGAGAAGCTATTTCAGAAGCTGAACCAAACAGATACTCGACATACAGAGACATGAGAGATAAAATGATGTTGGAAGCACTCACAAATCACATTCATCAAACCACAAGAACTTTGATAAATACTATTACCAAGGCAAATAACAAGCGTTGAATGCTTTTCAGAGTTGTTTTCCACAACTACAGAAACAACGAAATTTAGTGGGCAAAAAAAATGGCGTAAGACTCTAATTTCAACATGATTGCTTTAGGTTCTTGATGAAAAAAATGTCAAATTTTTGCTTGAATGCATTTGTGGCCACAAAAAAAGGTAAAAACAAAAGGTAAAACTCAGATACCATATCAAGCCAACTATTAGTATTTTAAAGCTTGTGGATTACCCCTCTATTTCTCATCTGAAGCCGATCGCGAAAGCAAAGACTGATGGCGAGATGACTCGTAGAGGCAAATCCAGAAGAATCAGATGGAAGGAACCAACTTCCCTCGACGTGGTGAATAAGATACTCTAAACCTAAAGCTTTGAAGCAAGAAATTCTCTCGCAGGTTGAGGCGGGAATCAGAACAGTTCGCAGGTGAATCAGGCAAAGTTAAAGAAGACATCATCACCTTCCAACTTATCAAACCCCTAAATTTTTGCTGACACCCTATTTGCTCGTTTAGAGGCGATCATGGTAGTGAACTGATAGCAAGATCGTTCGTGGTGCAATCCGGAATACCAGATGAGGCTACCAGCTTCCTCTCCCTGAAGCAGTAAACTAGAGGCTCTAATACCTAAGCATGACGCCAGAGATTTTCTCGCAGGCTGAGTAGAGAATCGAGACGGTTCATATATGCTACGGATTGCTTTTTTCGAGAGTTTTGCAGATGAATCAAGCAGAGGTGTAAAGCATGACGGATCGCGAAATAGATGATCAAGAGGCAGAGTGTGGGAGACCCGTGCCACATAAGGAGCAGATCCGAAGTGGGTGCCGTTTCAGCGTTTAGCAGAACCGCACCTCGAAAACAAACAACAGATTGAAGGTCTTTGTAAGAAGTTCGTGACTAACAATTATGAATTAAAAGCAAAGCATATAGTTGATATCTGCTAAGCGAAGATAATAGTACTAAACATTTTTAGCTAAGAGTCTAAACGAAAAGTTATGAAGTAGAGGAGTAACCTCTTTAGACACGACAATAAGCTGAGGAGAGTCTCCTGAGGAGTTCAAGAGCTCCACAGTTTGCACTTTACCAAGTTTGTTGAAGCCAACTACTAATCAAAACCCATACTTCAGTAGTCTAACAACCTGTTGCAATCATCTTGAGGCCTTGTTGTTACGACACTTTTCAGCTCCGGCTCCGGCTCCGACGACGATCCCTGAAAAGAAGACTTAATGAGCTCAGCAATGAAATTGTCTTAACCAATGAAAAGAAAGGCAACACCGGAAGTGTGCATAAATAGTCAAGGAATAAGAAACTAAGTAATAAGAGATGCATACCCATTAGCATAAGGAGAGTCACGGCGATAAGGTGGTGGTGACCGGCTGTCGCTACGACCACGGCGAGGAGAATAGCTGCGGCGGCGAGGTGACGACTTTTTATCCCGTGGACTATAGCTCCTACAAAAATAATAAGAGTACTTAAATAGGTCTCAACAAGAAAACATAATAAGGGAGAAAAGTTTAAAAAAATAAAAAAGATGTCACATAGTGGGTCTGAATTCTTCAATGATGGCTTCAAAACTTATCCTTATTGAAAAGGGGGAAAAAAGAAATAAAGTCAAGACTGCAGCATCTTTACCTGCGACCGTAACTAGGGCTTCTTCGATACCTCGGGCTGGGGCTTCGACGCCGTCCAGTTCCCATACCTCCAGGACCAATCCGCAGTCGGCACTCACGAGCAAAATGACCTGGCTCGCCACATTCGTAACACTTCATGTCTCCACCTCCACCTCCACCTCCACCTCCACCTCCACCTCCACCCCGAGAACGTCCACCTCGCCCGCCATCCTTGGAGTTGTGAGAAAGCTCCACACGCCAACCATTCTTACCTGTCGAATATAAGCTCAAGAGATCATACATAAATTGCTGCAACATAGAACATGCACCATACAAAATTTCTGGTCATTGTAACTGCAAGGATAAGCCCAGATAAATCCTACTCAGTGATCTATTTGTTGTAGTAACCCTAAGGTTCAGGCATGATCATTTCATTATTTCATCCAGAATAGTTCCTCACTTTGCACTGCCTTAGAAGTTAACCGTTTTCACCATTTGTCCTCGATATGATTCCCTCCACCCTAATATTCTCTTCAACCTATAATCTATTACCCCGAAACATCAAATACCTAAACTCATGCTCACGTGAAAAGTTCACCAACCATTATATGGATCACATAAGAGAGAATGCAATAATTAAGGGGGGAAAAAAGGGAAACTTTGAGACCAAGATAAGGGACGAGTATAACTTGACACAATATTTTTACATGTCCAGTAATGTAAAAACTCATATAAACCTCCGTGGTTTAAGTACCAAATTAACAATAGATATTTTAGACAACGATAAATCTCAGTGCTTTGATATGATTCTCTAGAAAATACCTCAAAAATTGTAATTCAAGACAAATAAAGAGAGCATATTTTACATACCATCCAATTCACGAATGGCATCTAATGCATCCCTTCGATCGTCAAATTCAACAAATGCATAACCAGGAGGCCTTCGAGCAACCCATACACTGCAATTATTTCAAAAAAAAAAAAAAAACACAAACTGAGAAATTGTTCGATATTGCCTCCACCAGGGTATTACTAAATAATACTAAATTACATAATCTCCAAAGACTGCATGCACCTTCCCAACAAGCTGAGGTAAAAAAGATCATGAAAGCTAAACATCACATAAATTGTTGTGATATATAGTCTGTTCAAGTACCAAAATGAGAATTTAATAAACATTGACAAAAAAAAGGGTTAGTCACAAAAAAAAAAAATCTTCTAGTACACCTTCTAGAACATGAGATGTAAGTCATAAGAAACAGCAAGACCGTACCGATTCTGGAGTTCGACAGAAATTTTACTAGCTAAAACATATCACAATCTATTCTTCAAAATTTCAAAATTTGCATTTGTCATTTGTCAAATAGCTGCAGTACTAGCGCGCAACAAGATGAAAATGTTCATCACCATCCCATCGCATAGTTCAGTGTACGTACCTGCGAAGAACGCCATACACTCGGAACTCATCTTCCAGCTCTCGCTCCGAGACACGTGAATCCAAGTTGCCAACATAAACTCGAGACATTGCGACCACCAAATGAACTGATAAACGAGCATCGGTAAAATAATGGTGTTAATCACAATCGCAGACTAAAGTACCATATCTCTGAATACATGCATGTCTTCCACAGAATTACTTCTACCAATTATCTGGAAACACTGTAAAGTAAGATTGACCATCAAAGCCACCTATCATGAAATTGACACGATCTCAAATCATGACATTTAATGCAGATGAGCGATGATAACATTGCAATCATCATTCAAAGATGACCCAGAATAAAACTAACAAATTACAACCAAACCGCGAATGCTATTTCATCATTTAAAAGGTCAGTATCACACAAAAGAACAAACACACTAATCCAAAATGCGAACTTTACATGCGATACTAAAAATTTAACAATATCCCTCGCTAAGACAGCAAATCAACTGCGAAAAAAGGAATCTTTTGACCAAAAATTTCCTCGAGTAGTAGTTTTTCAAGCAAATTCATAAAGCCCCTTCAAATTTACAGAACAAAAATGATAAGCCTATCACAAGCTTGATGTGGATTAACACCACAAAAGATCACTTTATGCTTTAAATGCAGTATCGAACATAGGTACCACCTAATCGTGCTGAATAGTCCGTAAAGCTCATGCTTTTACAAAACAAACCAGTTCCGATAACTCCAATGTCTTCGAGCTCTCACTTTCCAGCACCCCGACTAAGGAGATTGAGCAATATAACCCCTCTCAAACATCACAAATTCAACAAATGAGCGAATAAAGTCGACCAGAAACTCCGCCCTACTCCACAAGCCCAAACCCTAGAATCGAAACCGGAACAAAAATAGGGGGGGGGGAAACCATAGCATAAGAAGAGATTCTCCGCTTACCGCAGCTGAACCGCTGTTGCGGAAGCGCTTCTCTGAGAAGCTTGGAGGGATTGTGGAGGGGAGGGGAGGGGAGGGGCGGGGCGCAGCTTCGAGAGTGGGCGGTGTCGAGCGACGAAACCCTAACAAAGAGGAGAAGATGCTATTCGGGAAGTGCGGGTGCACAGTTCGAATACTTTATACACGCAGTAGCTATTGCGCGTTAACGATTTTCGGATCCACTTTTGCACCCGCATCCGTTTCCCCCATGTGGATGTGATGTGCTTCGCCCGTGAATCCGCCTCCGCCCTGCACATAAAATTGAAATATATATATATATATATATATAGAGTCCGGCTACTATACTCTTATGAGTATAGACCACTCTGTACTCATAAGTTTTCGACCGTTAGATCTACCCCTTTGACCATTTTCACTCGTTAGATCATAGTATTCAACCAACCACCCACTCAATCTTAATGGACCACTATCATCCTAGCCGGGGATCAATATCATCATAACCGCACATCCCTTCATCTAACGGTTAAAAACTTATGAGTACAAGCACTTGGTGCTATCAAGTTTTTCGCCGTTGGATCTATCCCTTTTATCATTTTCACCCATTAGATCATACTATTCAACCAACCACCCACTCAACCCTAGGGGGCCCACATCATCCTAACCCCACATCCCTTAATCCAAGGGCCAAAAACTTGGTAGCACCAAGTGCTTTGTGCTATTTATAGTATAGTAGTCTAGCTCTATATATATATATATATATAAAGTTCCGCTACTATACCTTTATAAGTACGATCACAGTCGTACTCATAAATTATTTTTGATAATATAATTTTCAAATCAACAATTCATACCGTTAAATATTATTTAGAACATTTAAAACTTTTAAAAATTAAATTTTATAATTTTTTGACATCATTTATGTTTTTTTTTTAGAGAAAGGTGCACGCTACTACCCGCTTCGTTTATTTCTTTTTAGAAATAAACTTAGCTGAAAATATGAATCAACTAGGATTCGAATTCGGGACCTCGGGTACCAACCACCAAGTCCTTTGTCACTTGCACTGGGGACGATCGGTAACATCATTTATGTTATGGTCAAAAAATTTCAAAATTGATAATTTTTAACGGTCGGTGTGAAATACTCGCTAGTTTAACGGTGTAAAAAAATCAAAATAAGTTGAATTTCTGATAGAAAATTGTATTCTCTATCTAGGTAAAGATCAATAACTCCGATCTTAAATAGAAATATCCAATCATCTATTTTTAGGACGTCGTTCGATTTTGACCGTTCATTTTTCTACTTGTTTGATAAATTTTATTATGATTTCGAAAAATTACGAAATTTATTTTTTAGAACTTTCAGATACTCTAGATCATATTTTATGATGTGAATCGTCAATTTGGAAACTTTATGATACGAAAGGCTCTATACTTATAAGAGTATAGTAGCTCTACTCTCCCTCTCTATATGTATATTAGCTATAGCTAACAATTATTTAGAATATTAAATATAATATTTTTTAATTATATACTTATGTATCCTAACAAGCTTAATAAATCAAATTTAGTCCTACAAAATAAAAAAATAATAACTAGTTTTTTTTAAAAAAAAAACTGAAGTTTGTACAAGCATATAAATTTGATATCCAGTAATTACTATTTTTCTCAAATAGTCGTTTAGTCCTGATTTTTTTTTTTATTATGATTTTTTTAATGAATTTTAAACATTTGTGAAGGATAAGGGTGTTGGTGTTTTAAAATAATAAATAATGGTGACAACAAAGCATGACATCCAAAAAAATATATATTACTATTGCAGGTATTAGAAAGTCCGGATGATTCTCAAATAGCACGAAAGAATATTATTTTATTCTTTATATATAATAATATTATTTTATTTTTAATAAAAATATATTATTATATAATATTTTATTTATAAATATTATTTATAGATATATAGTAATTTATTTTATAGTATTAAATATATACTATTACATATTATATTACATACTTAATTATTATATAATATATTTTAAATATATTTTATTTATAAATATAAATTATAATACTAATATATGTAATATGATAATTATTATATATTAATAATATATATATAATATATATATATATAATATATATAATAGTTTTTTATTTACAACTTTTCCACTCTTTTTTTCCCCAAACAAACAACCGTAACGGAAAACTACTTTTTTTTCCTACAAACCAAACACTAGAGAGCGTAAAATTTATTTTCCTCCGAAAAAAAAATTTCAGAAATTTTTTTTTCACCGTTTTACGTGGAACCAAACACACCCTTACGGAGACTAGGAGAACGGAAGAAAGAAATAGAGTTGTAATAATTAATTACAGAAAAATATGCAATTTATTAGGAGCATATTTGAGAAGAGTATATTTAAAAAAATTTGTGGGGATAGTCATGTAATTTTCTAATTAATCTTGTAAAAAGATGTGATTAATTAATTAATTGATGTTGTAGGTAAATCGCACATTAATCGCCACGTGGGGTATAGTTTAGGTCAATTTAAAAAGGACATGGCACGACATTATATGCTGCTGTAGCAATAATTTTGGTACACCTCGTGCCTCAATAATTGTGTAATCAAATCCCCATGTCAGATCGAACACGTGCAGGAACACGCCGCCACGTGTAAGAAGAGGACAGGGGCGGATGAGGATGTCATTCTCGGTGTAACGGTGATATATCACTCTTCTTACACTGACCGAAGGGTCCCACGGCGTGGGCTCCACACGTCGGTGTAATGAGTCTGTGATATATCATAACAAATCCCTATATATTGGGGAAAAATTAGCTGGACCGGGTCCACGGCATCATCAAGTTGACCAATGCGCGCATGGGTGCTATTTATGATATGTGAACAAATTTTTTTTTCAAATTTCAAAACAGGGGAACTCGCTGGTTTAGTGTTATTTCGCAAAGATTAAAACATATGAAGCATTTTTTTTCTTCTTTTTTAAAAAGTTATATCTTAATTATCTATTAAATGGTATAATATTTTGTTTGCTAACGAATATTATGTCGTGTAAGTAAATAAAATACTACCTAGCTTTTAATACAGATGACACACTTATACACCTAAATCAAATATTTATTAATTTATATAGTAAAATTCTTTTAAGGTTTAAATAACCATTTTAAAATTTTGTTTTGAAGTCTAAAGGCTATTTTTGAAAGAAGTTAAAAAGTAGAGAAAAAGAAAATAGAAAGAAGAAAACGGTCGGTCTATGGATTACAAAGTAGACCAGGCATAGGCAATAATTTCGTCATGGTCTCCCATACTATGTAGCGAAGAGAAAGTGCGCAAGCGCTAGAACAAAAATGGTGTTTTTTTTATAAAAAAAATAAAAAAATAAATCTCTCTTCTTCAGCTTCTTCTTCTCCTCGCCGATTAAATCGGCGCTAATCGCCGATCGTCTTCGTATAGAACCCTACCTCCCCAACCCTAAGCCCGTCTCCTCCAAGCTAAAACCCTAGCTCACAGATCCTCTTACCCCCTCAGCGGAGCTCCGTGCTCGAAGGGGAAGGGGCGGCGGAGATGGAGGAGGGCGACATCGAGGAGCTCCCCCTCGGCCGCGGCGGCGGCGGCGGAGGGGGCCGCGTGGTGCGGAGCGAGTCGAGGTGGGTGAACGGGAGCGAGGTCGACTCGTCGGAGTCGCCCCCGTGGTCGCTCGAGGACGAGGGCGCGCGCCGCGGACGCGCCGGTGGAGAGGAAGGGTTCGAGGGTTTTGAGGGGTTCGGGGCGTCGGCGTCGCTGAGGAGGCGGCTCGTGAAGAAGCCGAAGAGGGTGGACTCGTTGGACGTGGAGGCCATGGGGATCGCCGAGTCCCACGGCCATGGTCGCCAGGTAAACGCTTTTGCTGTCGAAATCAGTGCCGTGTTTGGTATTCTGTGGAAATCGACATCTTTTACATAGCTTTCACTAGTAGTTTTACAAAAGATTCAGATCTCTACTGTTCTTAATCTAGTGTGTTTTTGTAGATTCTAAGAGCTGGTGTAATGTACTACATTTGGTGTTTTTAGTTTACTTATGGATGTAAAGTTACAATACTTTAATAATCTTCTCTTTTGCAGTATTTACACTAATTTCATCGTTTGATGTGAGTTTAGTTTCAACCTCAAAGTTTCAGCTTTTAACTATGTAGTCCCGGAAATTTGATCCCAATTTCAATTTCAGCCCCAGAATTTCAAATTTAACAAAACCTGCTTCGTTAAATGATGAATTAGTAGGACCTAATTGTTACAATACTAGCAAATTAAAGATGTGATTAATCGAGAAAGGTAATATAACCTGTCAATTGTTGGTCATAACCATGAAGACTGATTCGTTCATTTTCAACTGTGATTCTCATCAGGATCTGCCCATTTGGAGTACGCTTGCAATGGCATTTCAAACTCTTGGCGTTGTTTATGGTGACATGGGGACGAGTCCCTTATACGTTTTCAGTGATGTATTCAGCAAAGTTCCGATAAAATCAGAAGATGATGTCTTGGGGGCTCTATCATTAGTCATGTACACGATCGCAATCGTTCCTTTTGCAAAATACGTTTTTATAGTGCTGAAAGCTAATGACAACGGCGAAGGTATGAATCATACAAGGGCTAGTTATAATTCTTTGGGGATTATACATATTTACCTTACAAAATCATCAATTTATATCTGTGTCCCTGTAAGATCTGAATTTTCATACGTGCCCCTTAAGTAGTACCTTTTGTTACAAAAATGCCCTTAAGTTCATGGGGTGGCATCGGCTTGACTTCAGGAGGGAATTTAAGTACCAAGTTCGATGGTATATTTGTAAGAAATTTGTAAAGGGTATACATGAAAATTCAGATTTTGCGCAGAGATGTCTATATATTATAGACAAATAATTTTGTGGAATATGTATAAATTAGTATAATTCTTTCATTTATACACTCTTATAGCTTAAGCCTCAAGTTCGATGTCTGTGAGTGCAGGGGGCAGTTTTGCACTATATTCATTGATTTGCAGGTATGCAAAAGTTAGTCTACTTCCGAATCAGCAGCGTGCTGATGAAGACATCTCCAGCTTTCAGCTTAAGTTGCCAACTCGCGAAATGGAAAGAGCTTTAAGAATAAAAGACTGCTTAGAGAAAAGACAAATTTTCAAAAATCTTCTTTTGCTATTGGTTCTGATGGGTACTTCAATGATTATTGGAGATGGTATTCTGACTCCAGCAATGTCGGGTATTCTAACACTCGTATCCTCTCTCTATTATCCTGGCATAATAACAAATTTCTTTGTTGTCTTTCCCTCCAAAGCTGTATTATCTTATGTTGTTGTCTGTTATTTTTCCCTTTACACGCAGTAATGTCTGCAGTGAGTGGTCTTCAGGGTGAAGTTCCAGGATTTGACACAGGTCTCCTACTTTTAGCTTGTGTTGCATCTTGCATTTGGCGACTGCGACACATTTAACATGCAAATTACGAGATTATCTTTCTGTGTCAATCCAGGCAAAATTTCTTCCGTCCATTTAGCTAAAACTTTACATGATTCCTTTCGCAGATGCCGTGGTGCTTGTTTCCATTGTCGTTCTTGTGCTACTGTTCAGCATACAGAGGTTTGGGACTGGCAAAGTTGGCTTCCTGTTTGCGCCTATCTTAGCACTTTGGTTCTTCAATTTGGCCTCTGTTGGCATATACAACATGGTCAAGTACGACATTTCTGTTCTGAGGGCATTCAATCCAGCATATATTTATTTCTTTTTCAAGAGAAATAGCGTGAAAGCTTGGTCGGCTCTCGGTGGCTGTGTTTTGTGCATCACAGGTTTACCTTGCCTCCTCACGTCATTACTACTTGTATTGCTTTATCTGAAAGTTTCCTGTGTAATTTCTCATATTTTTCAAGAGAAACAGCATTAATGCTTTTACAAACAATCTTTGCTTGTCCTTTTCTTTTATAGGAGCTGAAGCAATGTTTGCTGACCTTGGTCATTTCTCTGTGAAATCTATACAGGTTATTTTATCTCTGACCTATTTTCTTTCTTGCTCATCATTTTTGGTATTACTACAATCGTGGAATCTTATGCTCATTGATTCTGCTCTGATTTAAATTTTCCTCTAATTTTGCTTTTGTTTTGTTTTGTTTTGTTTTTTTTATACTCACTATCAGATTGCTTTCACATGTGTGGTATTTCCCTGTCTTCTTCTAGCCTACATGGGCCAAGCTGCATACCTAATGAAACATCCACTCTCAGTAGAGAGAGTCTTCTATGACTCTGTCCCAGGTGAGTTTTCCTTTCAAGTGTTTAAGTAGTTTCAGGACCTACATGGTTTATAGCACGCTTTGAGATGGATACCTGAATGTCTTAAATTTTGATTTTACTACCTAACCTTAGGTTATTTTGATTTTACTACCTCTCCACTGGTATTTCTTAATCTGACAAAATATTCTGTTACTTAATGGAATATTCTATAATGTTTTTTGATGCAAACTGTTAAGGTCTGACAAATCTTAACAGAATATGTTGAATCAGAGTAATGAAAGGCTAGGTAGTAAAATCAAAACATCTTAAGTTCAGGTGCTCATTTCAAAATGTGTTATAGTGCAGGTAAGGTCTATGCTTCTTCTTTTTTTTCCAACTTCTTTTGTGTTCATTCACATACTGTTTATGAGTAATAATAAGCCAATTGGTTCCGCTCATTTTATCGCATTAACTTGGTGAGCAGGTGTTCTCTTCTGGCCGGTCTTTGGGATCGCGACTTTCGCTGCCATGATAGCTAGCCAGGCCATGATATCGGCGACCTTCTCCTGCATTAAGCAATCGATGGCCCTTGGTTGCTTTCCTAGGGTTAAGATCGTCCACACCTCGAAGAGGTTCATGGGCCAGATCTATATTCCTGTCATCAACTGGTTCCTTATGATCATGTGTGTGGTTGTTGTGGCCACTTTTAGAAACACGACCGACATAGCTAATGCGTATGGTAAGTACTCTGTCCGCGAACATGATCGTCTTTACGGCGTTTTTTGAATTTACACCCCTCACAGTATGCTATATCTTTTATCCAGATTACCGTACTTTTTACGTTTCGAACTTTTCTGCTGTTCCTTCTTCCAGGCATCGCTGAGGTTGGAGTGATGTTGGTGAGCACCTCATTAGTAACCCTCGTGATGCTTCTCATATGGCAAACCAACATCTTCCTCGCCCTCTGCTTCCCCGCCATATTCGGCACCGTTGAACTCATCTACCTCTCTGCCGTCCTCTCCAAGATCAAAGAAGGCGGGTGGCTCCCCCTCGCCTTCTCCTCATTCTTCCTCTGTGTGATGTATACATGGAACTACGGGAGCGTCCTTAAATACCAGAGCGAGATGCGCGAAAAGATCTCCATGGATTTCATCGCCGATCTAGGCTCTTCCCTTGGCACAGTACGCGTCCCTGGGGTCGGCCTCCTGTACAATGAACTCGTACAGGGCATCCCATCGATATTCGGGCAATTCTTGCTCACGCTCCCAGCGATCCACTCTACGGTGGTGTTCGTGTGCATAAAGTACGTGCCCGTCCCTTACGTCCCGCATGAGGAGAGGTTTCTCTTTCGTAGGGTTTGCCAAAAGGACTTCCACATGTTTCGTTGCGTGGCACGGTACGGGTACAAGGACACACGCAAGGAGGACCCCCGTGCATTTGAGCAGCTGCTGATCGAGAGCCTCGAGAAGTTCCTGTGGAAGGAGGCTCAGGAGCTCGCGCTGGAGTTCAGCCCGCAGCCTGCCAACACGGATTCTGACGGGGAAGAAGGCGGCGATGTACGGCCTGTGGTCAGGTCCAGGATCAGGACTGGGGCTGAAGCTGGGGCTGGGGATCTGCAGGCGCCACTGTTGTCAGCCTATCGAAGTAGGGTAAAGAACGACCGGAGGACGAGTGCGGAGGACGGGCTCTCTCTACTACCGTCAAGCGCGATGCCGTCCTCGGAGGAGGACCCTGGATTGGAGTACGAGTTGTCAGCGCTGAGGGAAGCAACAGAGTCAGGGTTCACATACTTACTGGCGCATGGGGACGTGCGGGCGACGAAGGAGTCGATTTTCATCAAGAAGCTCATCATAAACTACTTCTACGCCTCCCTGAGGAGGAACTGCAGGGCCGGAACTGCGAGCTTGAAGGTTCCGCATATGAATATCATCCGAGTGGGGATGACTTACATGGTGTAGGGTGAAGATTCATGGCTTTGTGATTTGTACTAAGTTGAATGCTTAGGAGGAAAAGTTGAGGTATGTTGTAACTTATAATGGTGATTATTTAAGTAGTGGGGGGGATTAAGTTAGCAATGAAGGGTGGCCAACTGCTGTTATTTGTTGTAGCAGAATGCATCATCCACGATTGTTATTTGTTGTAGCAGAATGTATCATCCACGATTGATGTTTGTAGAAGACATTAATATATACTATTAATTCTTCAAAAAGATGGTTCAGATATTTCTTGTACTCCTTTTTTTTCTCAAAAAAAAAGAAGGAAAAACATTCTTGTACTATTTTGTAGGTTAAAGGGGCTTATTTGGATGCACACATGAAAGTCTTGTACAACGTATCTCTATAAAGGTGCACACAAAGTAAGAAGGATCAAACAGTCCTCTACGATATGAACAATCTTAATGAACTCTTGCCAATGTTGTAGCCAGATAAAAAATTTAAAAAATGAAGAGTTGAACCTTTTTCCAACATTTGATTGATTTTGGCTGCTAGTTTACTGTCGAATAAGAAAACATCTGATATAACAACAACAGCGGCAATCCGTGGAGTTCATTGAGATACAAAGTTTTACGACTAATTTACTTCATTTTAACCATACAGAGAATCACTTAAAAAAGGTACAATGATGATAGTAATACTGATGTTCAGAAGTCCTAATCTTACGCCTTAGCGGATAACATAAAAGTACTGCTACATCACTTCAAAAAGGATCATGAACAAGAATTTACAAGTTAGCAAACCACGGAATTTACAAAATAAAACCACTTTGTTTTCGCGACAAGAGGCTATATAGTTTCTTAGTTAACATCAGCATTACAATTGCATCCTCCTATCAGCTTTCTCTGGCGCTTCGATGATTTTATACTAAGAAGGGCATCACTAATAGTCCAGGGAAAGCTTAAGAATCTATTTTTCGGACTGTAATTTGGATGATAAGTCACATGGTACCACGCCGAGGCCATCTTTAGCGAATCATTGTCTGCACAGCTACTCTTAAACCACCCTTCGGCCTCTTTATGCAAGCCTTTAACAACGACTAAAATCCGGTCCTTCATTTCCCCATATCTCTTCCTATCCTTCACCAAATACAGGGATCGGTTCCGCAAGTTTCCTGTTAATATCTCATCTTCATACTCCGCACCATAGTAATTCATTAGGGAGCTCAGCTTCTCGGAATACTGATCATAGAACTCTTGAGCAGCTTCCAGAAAAGCCTCGAACCCTTCAACTTCGAGATCACAGTCATAAGCACCTTCAGGAATTGAGTTTGAAAAGTTGGTATCGAAACTTAGGGTTTCTTCGATATGGGTGGAGACTGCTCTATAGAGCTTTCCCAGAACGCCGGTTGATTTGTACATGGACCGATCCCATCTTTCCATAAAATCAGGGTACTCTTTAGGTTTCAAAACCCGGGGCATATCGGCCGGAGCTCCTGTTTTGGCAAAGTCGACGGCCATGGAATGAAGGCTTGCCAATTCAAGGCATTTGGGGCTGCGGGCTTTCATCGGTTCGCTATCTGCATGTACTAAGTGTGTGGTTGATATTATGCCGAGGGAGTCACTGATCATGTAATCAACAAAAAATTTCTGAATTTCCTGTAAATTCAGGAGGAAAGTAATGAGAGATTTGCTAGTATAAAATGTTTGTAAGAAATAACATTCTTCAAAACAACTGTGGATTATAGAATTAAAATCCTTGAACTCAAATAATCCAGCAAAATGCACCGTAGCGAAAACTCTAAGAAAGACAAGTTGGATTGTACGATATCCTGATACCAAATATGAACGTCCACTAAAGGATATGACGAGAACGTAACGTTGCTACTCGAAAGGCAAGGACGTGAACAACGAAACATCTACTTAACTATGCGACATGAAGAGTTTCTCATTCACGTATCCTAATTTGGCACAATCAGAGGCATCAATTTTGCATCAAATGAGAGATAGATACAACCGAAATCACGCATTTTATACAAATTTTTGGGATGAAATAGATCAAGATAGTAAGTTACTTAGACATACCTCTAAAGTAACATCATGGTCCATGATTCGTGGCCTCCGTGCGGTATAGTCCATTGGTGTATCGGTGTTGTCTGGGACAAGTCTTCTATCCCAACAGACAAAATAGAGGTCACCATCCAAATCTCCACCAGAACATTCATTAGGATGAGGCCTACATATAACAACATCCATAATAAGTGAGGAGATTGGACATTACAGTGAATATTTCCACAAAAAAAAAAAAGGAAAGTGTGCCATCACACCAACTTGATAATTATTGAAGAATTTAGTATCCTTACTATCACTGTACAAAGTGGCAAATACAGCACTTGGTGAATCTAAATAGATAAAGGGAGAGAGGAGGGGACTATACTTGAGTCCAAATCCTATTATTTCTCTCCTCAATACTCAAACGCTTGCAATTAGGAAACTAAACCAAATCATACAACGTTATAAAATGGTTATGAAATTGTTCCACTATTCAGGAATTGAGGACAAGTAAATAAGAAACTTTTTTTGAATTTTATACCTTTTGCCTTTTTGTGGGAAGACAACGCAATCAACGAGACCCATGTCATCCAATTGAACGTCATAGACAGCTTCGAGTACTCTAATATCACCAGGATGAAGGCACGGATTTTTGGTGACTACCACCTTTCCAACTATAACTGCCGTGGCTTTGTCAACTTTATGAAAGAAAGTTTGATCTGCATCCTTTAGCTCTTCTTTCGTCAAAGTTATTCTTACATATACTTGACCATATTCTAGTAGTCCTATTTCATCCAAACATCCAACGAGAACTCGACCTTTTGGAACAAAGATTCGGCATTTACTTCTTAAATCAGATAACTGATACTCTCGATGGGCTTGAAGCATCATTGAGAGGAAAGGCTCTGAGGTAGGTTCATAACCGTGCGTTAACATCTTAACCGCAGTTCTTGTTTCGGCGCCGGCCATTTGACCCAATACGATCAAAGCCGCTTCGCTGTTTGTGAGCATTCCATCTAAAAAATGCATGTGCTCATGTTGCATAGACTCGAATACCTCATCCTCTATCCCTAATGTAGATAGTAGGCAAATGATTTCACGATTCAAAAAGCATGGCTGATAGTTGCTCCATTTAGTGATGTTAAGCATCGTGCTGTTCGATTCAAACTTTTTCATACTGGGTCGCAGAGAAAGCTTATTGAAGGAAGTTCGGTCAACAGCTATAACTCCTTTGTATCCACCGTACCTTATTTGGAAAGCAGAAGGGGTATGACTTAATCCACATTTTTGAGCGACTTGTCGAGCAAATGACAGAGAAATTTTTCCAATACCATCTGAAAAGGTATATTTATTACCATCGGTAGTGACGTCTATATCTGGAATAGTTTTGACTTCCCAAGAGGGGACATTTAGGGTTTGCAAAGAGGAGCTGAATAGTTGGCCCATTCTTGCTGCACATTTGGACACAGAATGGATTTCATTGAACTGACCCATCCACTCTCTAATGCCCTCTGCAGTCACATCATCATTGGAAGCAAACATCCAAACTGAATTCGAACGAAGCTGACTTGCTGAGAAAGCCAAAAATTCAAACTTCTTCAAGCCGATGGAAAATCCATCTCGTAAAATAGAAAGTATGCGATCATGTATCCCTGTCTTAAAGGGTTTAGAAAATACCCCACGCTCAATTCTCGTGGAAATTGTATCAGGTGAAAGCTTGCTCCAGTCTTCGTCAACAAAAGAAACCCTGACAAAATCGGAAGCATAAGCAGAATAGTGCTTGACAACATAATTTGAAGTTTCGGCTTCGGGACCCAAGCAGTATACTTTAGATGGAGTAATAAGAACCCTATAGCATTTCATTAAGCTTACTGAACGAGTGCTCTTGCTGGAGGATAAAACATTTTGCTTCCGATTTCTCCTGAAGTTAGCTACTTGCTGCTGGATGAACTGCATAGGCTCGTAGCAAATCGACTTCAACTTGTGCATTTTAAGAAGGATTCTCATAGAAATATCAAAAGATAATTCACCGAGAAGGTTAAACAGATCCGAGTTGACTTTTTTAGCCGGCAATTTTTGATTATGAACGAGAGAATTGAGCTGAAAAAGTATCTCGTAGGCCACCGAATTGTCGCTAGGGCAATCCACAAGAGGAACTAGTTCCGTGGAAGGAGTAGATACATTCCCTGTCCGAAGGATTACTTCCCCTAATTCTCCTGAAAAAGGCAGACTTTTAAGAACATCTGAACCCAATAATCGTTCTTTCAGTTTCAAACAAAAACAGGTTGACTTCCCAATAGAGCTATTAACGGAAAAATCCGGCGCGCGAACCCAGATAAATTTGACGTCTTCTTTGAAGGCGCGGTAGCGATCGCCGTTGAATTTTGAACTACTTTTCTGATCAAAGATGCGGCGATAAATTCTTGGTGCGTATTTGAGCTGGAATATTTATCATTCAAGTAAGATACAGTAAACAGGTGTATGCTACAAAAGCTAAGAAAATACGGTAATAACACTGAATTAAAAGTCGCAATCTTCATGCTACAGTGTAAACTGATTAGATAACTCATCAGATTAAAACTTTTTGAGCAAACTAGAACTAAAACCAATACATGAATTTTACTATTTTTGTGAACACTAAATATAATTGATCACCTAACACCTATTTAACCATACTTAGCACCACTTATTTTAGATAAGAGATCATGATGTCAAATAAGAACCATCTCAAAAATTCCATTAAAATCAACAAAAAAAAGGAAATTTTCTCAACAAATATGCATAGTAGAACATTATTCATAGCACAGAAAAAAGTTAAAAAAAAAGATCTATTTCAATGCATACAAGGTAAAGGATTCACCTGTAAAAGGATACCATCGGAATCGCCTTTGCTTAGGAGGCACCCATAGCTCGCATTGATGTCCCCCAACATGATCTCGAGCTTGTAATGCTCCCCTCCGTCCTCGACGAAGAGCTCGAGCTTCCTCCTCTCGGGCATGATCTCGGCCCTAACCCCATCCCACGACCCCACCACCTCCATCTCCCGCGCACCGACGAGGTCCCCAACGAGGAGCGCCGCCCCCCCGAGGCGGTTCCGGGCGTCGGCGGCCCTCGCGACGATGTCGTCGCCGGAGGGCGCGAGGGCGAGGCGCGCGCGCTGAAACGGCGGGAGGCGGCCGTCGCCGGCGAGGGCGCGCGCGCGCTCCGCGGCGGCGGCGGAGTCGAACTGGACGCGGCCGAACCCTAGCGGCTTCCACTGGCGGCGCGCGGTGACGATCTCGCAGGCGAAGGCGGAGCCCACGGCGGCGTCGAAGAAGGCGAGGAGCTCCACCGCCACGGCCGATGCCGGGATGTTCGAGACCCGCACGGTGGCGGGGGCGGTGCCGCCCATCGCCGGAGAAGGAGTGCGGCGGCGGCGGCTTAGGGTTTTGAGGGTCGATCGGAAAAGGAGAGTTTTTTTTTTTTTTTTCCCTCCCAGGGTTTAAGGAGACGCTTACAATTAACGCTTTTTTTTTTATTTCGTTTAGAATTAATTATGTATCTTAAATAAATATTCTAAATATAATTTAATATTTTTTATTTTTTACTTTTGTCATGTGTTATTCTATGTGAACTCTAGTTCACTAATTTTTAAGAATTATCGAATACTTTTTTTTTACAAGGACATAATATTACTTTTGTTAAAGGTGGAAAATTAATAATTAACAGATGATAGTCGATCTGCACGAATAATTTTAAGAATTTTGAAGAATATATTTGATAATTGAAATTTTGTTAAAAAATATAATTTTAAAATTTTATAGAACTTGATATGAAATTACTCTCAGTTATAGTTATTTCAATTCAAAAATTGTAAAAGTTTTCAAAAATTCATAGGATCAATTATAATTTTGATAAAGTTCTTCTAATTCTGAAACTTTTTTCTTTAAATTTTTTTTTTCTCATTGGCATAAAATATTTGGAGTTAAACCAAACTGCAAATACAGAATAATAGGGGGTGCTTTTTAAACTTTTACCCCTCTTTAAAGTTTAAACCATATAAATCTACGCAGAGCCTAATCCCAATCAATCTCTACCGTCCAACGAAGCATGTAATTAATTACCACCGTTCATCTGCATCAAATCGTAAGATGACTCGAACTCTAATCCTAATTAATCCTTATAAATAAATACCATCCCCTCTCCCTCTCTCCATAATCTATAAATATCTCCTCTCTCTCTCTCTCTCTATACAAAAAGAATCACCAAAAAAGGCTTGTAATTGGAGAAAAGTTCTTGTTTTTGAGGTACTACATTATGAGAATTCGAACTCATAAGAGTGAACCCAGTTGAAATTATCATTAAAAAAAAAAAAAAAAATTGGAATTTAAGAAGTGGGTTTTGATTCTTAAGTTTTCTCAATTTTTCATGGGATATTTTAATTTCGTTTTTGGGTTTTTATTTTATATGTAATGATGTTCCTCTGTTTTGTTGTCCATTATTAATTGATATCATCATAGCAGGTTGGAGTTTAATTCAATTATTGTTGCTTCTTGATTATAATTAGCTCATGATTATTATTTTTAATGCTTTTTTGAACTCTTTTTTCTACTCTAGGAGTTGAAAATAAAATATTAGAACAAGCCTATTTAATAAATTCAGATATTAAAAAAAAAAGACTGTTAAACATGGTATCTGAACAGAAAATTTTGAATTCGAGTATTTTCACTCTCGCAATCAAATTTAATTTTTTTTTTCCTATTCAATTGAATATAACATAGACATGATGTGGTTTAGTCATGTGACTCTTTAGGCCCTTATTTATTTATTTATTTGTGATGATGAACCAATATGAGGTTATTAACTTTTGTGCATATGATTGAATCATCAAAAAGCATGAGAATGCATCAAATCTTTTATGTTTCTTGTAATGATATGGCTTGTTGATTTCCTTTCAATGCATGGTTCACTCAAACAAGTTTAAGTACTTTTAATGGTGTTTTTTTTTAAAAAAAAAGAATTGTAGAAAAGAAGAGTGTGAGGATGCATATGCCAGAGCCTGATTCAAACAGAAGCCACCATGTTGATCTCACTAAACCTCCTTCAGGAATTGTCCCTACCCTTCAGTAAGTCCCTCAATCATCATGGCAATGTCCATCACAGAGAAAAAGAAGAGAATTTTTCTTTTCTTTTTCTTTTTTTGAATTTAGATTTCATTGTATAATGAGTGTACATGCTGAAACATCTAATTGTGTATGCTGTTTGTTATTCAGAAATGTTGTATCAACAGTAAATTTCGGTTGCCAGTTGGACCTGAAGAAGCTTGCGTTATCTGCGCGCAACGCGGAGTACAATCCTAGGGTAAAATGCAGCTTCTGCACAATCTTGCTCAGAGCTCAATCACCACACTGTACTCTAGAGATGATCTTCTGTTTTGTCTCTGCTGTGTGGAAATAAAATTCGCCGCGTTTTGTTCTTGTTACAGCGGTTTTCTGCTGTTATCATGAGGCTCAGAGAACCGAAAACAACTGCGCTGATTTTCGCATCTGGTAAAATGGTGGGTCACAAGCCAATCTCTCTGTGTTTTCCTGTATTCTGAACATTGATGTACTTTTGCATCTTAATAAATGCAAGGAGTTGAAATTTGACCTGATGCATCTTGTATCTGATTGTGTAAACTTGCAATTTCCAACTAGGAAAAGAATTTCTAGGTATCTGATTATGAAGATCCATGTATTACTTGCTCATTTGGAGTTGTTTTGAAGATGAAATTTGTCTCTTTTTTTCAGAAAAGTAAATGATCAAGCAAGCATGTTTTGAAGTTAATGATCCTTCAAATAAGCAACTCTATCTGCTTCTTTCTTAATCACACAAAATCACAAAACATATCTATCATTGTCTTAATCCTACTTATTTCATACTATGAGTATGAGTTTATACAAGTACTAATAATGAATGTTTATACTCAGGTGTGCACAGGAGCTAAGAGTGAAGAGCTTTCAAAACTGGCAGCAAGAAAGGTAAAGCAATACCTTCAATAATTAAGAGAACAACTTTTTGTAATATCTTAAGATTCTTCTCTTCTTCTTTTGAAATATTTATGCTTCATATATCTGACAAAAATTTCTTCTTACTCAGTTCGCTCGTATCGTTCAGAAGATTGGTTTTCCAACACAGTTCATGGTAATAATATTTTTTACATAATTTCCAATCCTAGAACTTTGCACTTCTATGCTTTGGTGTTGTTAACAATTTAAAGCTCTTCGACTAGCCAACTCTTTGCGGCATTCTTTTGTTTATTTCCCTTTGTTAGGACTTCAAGATTCAAAATGTTGTCGCCTCGTGTGATCTCAAATTTCCGGTACGGCTGGAAGGACTTCAATCCTTACACAGACTATTCTGCACTGTAAGTTTCACCATTCTATGTGAATCCTTGCATTCGGATTCGAGCCTTCAGGCTGTTTGAATAGAGTAATTTGATACAAACTAACTTCTCAATTTTACCCTACAAGTCTCTCGCCATAACAGAAGTAGAAGCCCTAATCTACGGCTTCTACTTCCGGTGCTTATAAGCAAAACCTCCAGAGTTAACGCTTCTCAGTGTAAAGAAGTTGCTCCAAAAGCCAAGCTAAACAGGCATAGTATACTAGTAAAACAAAACAACTAACTAGCTTATGGACTCACACATGGTTTTGGTTCTTATATATAGTACGAACCGGAGATTTTCCCCGGCCTCATATACCGGATGAGGGATCCAAAGATAGTGATTCTCATCTTTGTTTCGGGCAAGCTAATAATCACTGGATCGAAGGTGCGAAAATCGTACCAAAACCTCGTAAAAAATCTTCTCCTTTCTATTTGGATCAATTAAGAGTCTGGTTTCATCTTTTGCTATCCCTGTTTTCTTTGCGCCCGTCAGTCAAGAGAGCAAGCTTACAAAGCTTTCGAGCAGATATATCCGGTCCTCGCCCAGTTCCGAAAACCGTTGAAATCGGTGAGTGTTTATGTATGAATCTACTTACTTGATCCTCACTGGAGTTCTGCTTCTAGCTTTCGGTTTCGAGAATTGTTCATCATTCTTGGAATCTGATCTAGAAGATATCTGTTTTTTCAGAGTTATTTTTGTTTTCTCTCGTTCTCAGATGAATTCTTTGGCGCAGGATTGAAGAGTAGATTCAAATTGTTTTCGAGTTGGCTATTTCAACAAGCTTGCACAGTTGCTCAAAGGAGATGAGTTTTATGCATGGTTTAATTTGTGATCTAAATAAGATTCACTTGCTACCATTCACTCTCTTATGATCTCAAGGTGCTTAGACTCTCAATCTTTCTAGGAAATTTGGAGGTGTGATTTAGTTCTCCTACCTCTTCTTCTCTCTTTTTTTTTTCTTTTTTTTTTCTCCTTTTTTATCTTTTTGTGCAATGAAAATTTCAAATTCATTGGAGTCAGTTACAGGCTTGATTTAAATAAATAAATACATAAAAATAAAGGAGGAAAAAGCACTTTGTTGTTGCCCATATCTTGAGATTGTAGAGGAATCTGAAAAGTGCTTTAATCCTTTCTAGGTGAGAGGGTGCATTGTGCTTGAGCCTACCATATTCTCTTTCCAACTTTTTCTTTTTGTGTTTCATGGTGGAAAGATTATTCAACCAGCACTTCTGAGTCATGTTACACCTTTTCATAATATCAAAAGATCAAAAAAAAAAATGTAAAAAAAAAAATGAAGAGAAAAGAAAGAAAGAAAAGCCAATGTAAGTGGCAACCATATTACACTTCTCTATCTCTACTTATTGTATCATAGAAGGCTCATCAATTGCTATAACTAAATCATTGTAGGCTCATCAATCTCACAAAATGCATTTGGTAAGTTGGTATTGTATTAGTGACAACTAGTAATTGGTTTAGCTATTTAAATTCCACGCATGACACCCGACAGCAAGCATATAAACTCAAAAAACCAACTTTCTGAGATGTATTTTGAGGCGCATGAAGCGTTACTCTTCTGACGTCAATCTCGCGTCAAAGTGATCATTATCAATAGAGCTTTTTCCTTACTAACATATATGAGAAGACTCATTAATTAAATGATTTTTGCAATCGGTCGTCGATTTGCACTTCAGGATTATGCTAAAGAAGAACAAGAACAAGAACAAGAAATCTATCATCTCTAATGTTAGTCAAAACTTCTGCAGGAATGAATCGACAAGTCACTGAAAAAAATATCACTCATAGCTTTCGGCTTATTCTTCTTCTCCTCTTTAGATCATGCTAGAGGAAATTAAAGATTCTTCGAGCAAAACAAAGGAGTTGATAAAAGGAGATGAGTAGCAGCCTACAAAAATGGTTCTAAAGTTGAGACTTTAACGAAAAGCAAAAGATAAAGGAGAAGAAAAAGGAAAGGGATTCTGCGCAATTTGAATGCCAAACAACATAAAGCCACTGTAATACTGTAAAGGACTGTACTGGCCAACTATACACCACCTTGTTGCACCCAAGGAAAAAAGAGAGAAAAGGATAGATGAGGAATTTGACGAGCTATGAAGGAGTTCCTCGGAAATTTCTAAAGACGGAAAATGAGGATGTTACGAATTTGCAGGTAATCAGAAAGAGAGGATTTCCAAACCAACCCTGAAAAGAAAAAAAAAAAAAAAAAAAAACGATTTTGGTACCCAGAAGTTCAGTTGATGAATCAGTTTTCAAATGCAGTACATGAGTAGGAGATATCAAACCTGAGAAGCTATCATTTTGAGATATAGTACTTAAATCAAACCACGAGTGCAACGACATTAGCAAGTTCATTACCTACACCTTAACATCTTCTCGAGGGCTAGGAGAAAGAACAACCAAAAAAGGTTACCATTTAAACAAAGTACACAGTTTCTTTGTTCTAGCATACCAAAGCGGAAACTCCACTTGGGATTTTGATATCTACTTTCGAACTTCACAGAAAGTGTCGATGGCTTCGGTCCGAACAATCCCTTACAAGAAACTGGCTAAAACAATTTTATAGTTCTTCATGCATATCAGAATATTTAAGAATCAAAAAAATACCTGCGAGTACCATTGCTCAAAAGAATGCAAAGAAGAAGTAAAATATAAACGTAAATTTGCGAATTGATCAACTATTACTAACAAAATCACCAACTATCAAATACAAACACGTTTTTATGTATCCCCTACACTTCTACCCACCCACGGCAAGCTCCGATCTATGGAAGGAGCATCAGAAGATGTAATCGGAAAATTCCCCTTGTTATTAGACCATTGCCAGATCTTTGATACAGAAAAGCTCTCACCTTTGCTCCTTGCACATATTTTCCTCCCCTCCAAAGCATCATTACTCATCGAAACCCCGGTAACTCCCGTATCTCTACGGATTCTGCCGTCTCCAATTCTATTAACACCGCGGCGCAAAGAAACATGTAGATTGACATCACCAAGAACATACTGATAACTACCCATGGAGTAGCACCTCCGCGCATCCAAATTACTACTACTACTTTCCCCTTCTTCTCTTCTCACAATACTATTATTGTTGTTGTTATCGTTATTATTCTCATTATCCGCAACATCATCATTGCCGCATTTGCTCAAATTCCTGAACTTGCCGAGCCTCACGGGTAAAACTCTCTTCTCTGCCACTACCTCCCCTGATTCCGCCGCTTTTGCCCCTGGAAAAGAAAACCCATCTCTCTCCTCCTCCTCCCCTATATCCTCGAAATCAAAGATAGGGTCTTCAACATCTAATTCCTCACTAAATAGCGCCGCCCTGCAAAGGGGGCAGCTGGAATTGGATAAAAGCCACGTGTCGATGCAACCGAGGTGAAACGCGTGGCCGCAAACGGGCAACAGACGAAGCTTGTCGTCCTCGGCAAACTCGCAGAGGCAAACGGCGCAATCAAAGGGCTCCTTGGGGCCGAGAATTTCCTTATACAGAAAGACGGGCAAAGAGTCGATGAACGTCTGATCGAGGCCCGAATCGTGCAAATGGAATAGCTGCCGGAGCTGCCGCTGAAGCGCATCGGAGCCCGAAACTTCTGTTTCCTGGTGAGTAGCGGAGCGGCTTCGGGAGCTCGTGTTCGAGTTTTTCTTGATGAAGATTCGGACGACGAGGTGGAGGAGGCCGGAGACGAAGAAGATGACGGCGAGAATAACTATGATGAAGAGCACAGCAGGGCTAATTCTAGTGGTTGTGGATGGTGGGGTGGGTGGGGGTGGAATTGATGAGTAGGGGAGTGTGTCTCTTTGAAAGCTAGTGAGTTGATGAGAATAAGAATGGGCAAATTGAGGGAAAAACCCATGTTTTCTCTTAAACTGGGAGAGAACCCAATTGGTGTTAGAGGGTGAGGAAGCTACAAAAACCATCTCCTTTTGCTTGATTTGGGACCAAAACCCTTGTCATCTAACAGGGTTTGCATTAAAAATCCAACCTTTCTTAGTTATTTCCCTCTCTCCTTGCACTACAAAACATCCAGGTAATAGAGGAGTTGGCTACTGGGTGGGTAATCTCAAAAAGATCATATTTTTATGGCTAAACACATCAGATTCAGAATATGCAAGGGGAAAGGAGTGGTTTAAAACACAAAGATCAAATCAAAATCTCATGCGTACCTCAATTTCTTCTGCTTAAGCTTCTTCTTCTTCTTCAATAAAACCTACAATAAGAAGGGAGATTGAGAGGGGAGATGTACTGGGGATTAGTGTTGGTGACCTACCTTTGCTTTAAAGAAGAAGCGCTTCTTGTGTTGTGGTGAGTGAAATGGGTTCACTGCTTCTGCTGCTAACTCTTCCTGTTGGGTTCAGGTTGGGGGCTACAAACCAACCAAACCCTACAAGGCCACTACTAGTCTACTATAAAAGGAGTAACCACTGTTGGCTTAAATGGGCCAGCATCCTGCCCGTGGCGGGAGGCCAAGTGGGCCGAGTCACGTTCGAAATGGCGTGAGGCTGGATTGGACCGAGTCATGTTCGAAGTGGCATAAGGCTGGGTGGGCCGAGTCACAATCGAGACCCGTGGGCGCTGTTTCTGTACGATTTAAGTGAATTAGTTGCGTATTTCTAACAGCTCGAGCTTTTGAGATTAATGGTTAGCGCCAACGATCCGACAACCACTACTATAAAATAGGGGTGTCAACGAGCCGAACGCAGAGCTGACTCGGTAAAGTATCGAGCTGAAAAATTCAGCTCGTAACGAGTCGAACACGAACTTACTCACAAATAACAAGTTAAAAGAATAAAATATATATATATAGAAAATAAATTTATGAGATCTTATTCATTAGACTTTGATCTAATAGTTAAAATTTTAAATATAAATAAACTTTTTATAATTGAATTCGGCTTTATATTTAGGTTGGGCTAAAAATCAAATAATAAAAATCTGTATTATATATATATATAATTATTTATTTATATATATAAATATAAAATATATGTATTCGAGCTGTTATCGAACCGAACACGAGCGAGCTGACCCCAGCTCGTGTTCGGCTCATTTACTAAACGAGCAATTCGATCTCGAGTTCATTTCGAGCCGAACAGCGAGCTGGATTGCCATTCCTATTATGAGTAAAAGTTTTAAAAAAAATTTGCGTGTATATATATATATACCCCTCAAAGTGCATATATCCTTAGAAATTAGTGTGCATTAAAATGTATCCCCATGAAGATTAATAATTGAAATTATATCTTAGAAATAATCCATGTTTGGATGTATTACTCTCTTATCGAGAACGCAGTTACGCAGCACAAGCAAAATCTTGTACACGCAAATATAGATTATTTTTCAGCGTCTTAAGTATAAAAATATAGATGCACTAACAACCTTTGAAGGGTAATAGATGAAAATCATGTTGGAGCTTTTGCTTTGGAGCTTTTGCGATGATTTGTTAAATTATGCTACACAAAAGCAGTGATCCAAATGCCAACTGTCCGTAGCGCAAATGACAAAGAGTTTGGTGATTGGTATCTGAGGTTCCAAGTTCGAAGTCTAGTTGTTTTACATTTTCAGCTAAATTTATTTTTTTTAAAAATAAACAAAGTGGATAGCATATTGTCTTTTTTTGACAAAAACGAAATGAATAGCATGCTATCTTTCTCTTTGAAAAAAAAAAAGAAAAAAGAAAAAAAAAGCGGTGATCCAAATACCACGCTTTTTTGCGGTAGCGCATAAATAGTGGTTCTGGGCCTAATTAGGCCCATGACAATGAAATTGGACCAGGCCCTATCCATTTATGTTTGGAAAGAAAAAAAAATTTCTTGTGCAAAGATACAAACAAGTACAAAATTCTATTAAATAGAGACGACACATATAAAGAGAATATATTTTAGGAAAAACATTAAATATCTCCACTGTGGTTTAACACTTTCTCACTTTAGTAACCTATGATTTAAAGTATATTACTTTAGTACCCTGCGGTTTCATTATTCTCTTTCCGTCAGGACTTCCGTTAACTCTTCATTAAAACATATAGAAGAAAAAAAAAACTTCAGATACCTCCCTGTGGTTTATCAAATATTCTCTTTAGTATCTTGTGGTTTACGAAATTTTTACTTTAATACTCTATAGTTTTAACTTTTTTATTAATTTAATAAAAGAATTAACGGAGGGACGAAAAGAAAAAAAATAAAACTACATGATACTAAAGTGGTACAGTTTTAAACCACATGATACTAAAGTGAGAAAGCGCTGAACCACGGGGATGGTATTTGAAGTTTTTCATATTTTTTAATGCAAGTTTAAAGTACGAGGTGGAAAAACGGGGATCATATGTGAGTGTCAGATCTCGGGTCGGGTCAGATTGATAAAGATCCGGTTGGGTCGGCTTGATCGAATATTTGTGACGAATTTATTAATTTTATTTCGAGCTCAAGAAAGAGTAAAACTTAAAACCAAAAAAGATCAAATATAAGAGAAAGGGAGAAGTTAATAATGACAAGTTATATTCTTCAAGGATGCCAAAATAGTTGTTAGTATGGAGTCAAAAAGCAAAAGAAAATATCTCTTGGTTTTTAATCTTTTTAAATGTTATCCTTACTTTGTTCAAAGCATAGAGTCAAAAAGGAAAAGCTATTCAGATCAAATTCTCCACTTCATGTAGCCTCAATTGAATATAATCACAACAAAAGTGAGTCATAAGTAAAAGAAGCTGAAGAATATGTCTCTGAATTGTAACAAAGTGGCATTATTTTAATGCCAAGAGGGAGGATAAGTAACTCAGCACTATCTCAATACTGATTACATGCAAAAGTTAAAGCTGCATATTTATTTACTTAATTAAACCACAAAAGATCCTGCAAAAAGAACTTTTAAAGATGCAATAATCTCAAGTTACTTGACCATCAAATCAACAAGATCACAATAGATTGATTGGAACATATATATAAACTTGACAAAGAAGGCTCAAACAGGATTCGAGGAGCTTGGCCTTGTCCGAAGAGTATGTACAGCGAATTTATGCATAAGATAGCTCCGTATTTACAGTAATATTTACAGGAGAAATGTATTTACAAAGATATATACATCGTCGTTAAACAAGATCATCGCTATGTTTATGAGATAGAACACCTCTTCTTGGTATTTTTTTTTCCTTTTCTCCGCCGAAAGAATTGGTTGCTTTGATTTACCTCACAACTGGCAGATTTGTATATCCATATGGAAGTTCCCATTACCTCACATATCCTTCTTTGTTTGATCTTTTTTTTGTTTTTTTGGAGAAATTGTTTGTTCTTTTTCTCTTAATCTTTTCTTTTCTTTTTTCTTTTTTCTTCAGCATATGCTTAACTCAGGATCATTGACAAGAAAGAAGAGTCTGTCTTTTTATAAGGCCAAGCTGCATGTGGTTCACGACATTACGAGCTCTCAAGAGAAGAAAGCCACTGTTCGACAAAGTTCTTGTTCTCTGCAAAGCACAGAACAAGTAGCATAATCAATATACAGCAATTGTCCGGCGACATCAAGTATGCTATGAAGTTCACGATAAATTTGGGCAGTTAACAGCGAAAACAAAAGGCCCGGTAAGAACAAACAATTCTGTAAAACTCAGAATTAACAAATAATATTTGTCTAAGTTGAAAATTCATGTATAACACATCAAACATGGCTAGTGAGCTACATAATGTGCTAAATGAATACACAACAACATAAGGCCGCTAAAAGCGCCCCAGTAGCATATGTAAACCTCATAATGTATAAACTCTAGTAACCAAAAAGATGTTTGATCATGAAGATATCAGCCCAAGATAACATAGTGTTTCTAGCCAAACTTCTCACACCATTAATATGTAAACGATCTTCTGGATTAAACCATTTGAATCTCAAACCGCAAGAACGAAGTTCTTTACTCATTGATAAGAGCTAGTTAGTACGTAAACTAAATTAAGGCCTTAGAAAGCGCTGAAAAGAACAAGTGAACAGTATATTGCACTAATAACACGAAATTGCAAGGATAACTAGGAATAAAGTGAGAATAGCAATATAGCATAACTTCAAGGGATTAATTGCAACTATCAATAACTTTTGCTAAATTTGGCAAAAAGAAAAAGGAGGATAACATGAGTTATCCCCAAGGATAAGTTTCACTCACCATAAGTATTCTCTTCTATGAGATCACTTGGTGTACCAAAAACATTGTTCTTGGAGAACTCCTCCTGCTCATGTCGGCCGCGGCCGTAGCAGGGGACGAGGACGGCGAAGCTGTTCTCTGTTTCGACTTCGCTCAGGAAATCGGGCGCGTGGGGTTCTAACCATCCGATCGACCAATCCGAACCGTCCGATTCTGACCCCGACATGCACCCACCGTCCGACGGGACGAGCACAACATCATACTCCCTATCAATTCTCCTCCTTTCCTCCCGGCTTTGCCGCTTCTTCTTGATTCTTCGCGACGAAGACCTCATTCTATGGCTATTAACTGATGGAAACTGCAGAGAATCGAATTCCCGAAATCCGGAAGGAAAATTCGGAGAAGGGTTCGGGGACGCATTGGAAGTGTCATGATCTTTTACTCCCCATAACCAATAAGAGATGCGGGTAAAAGCCGCCATTTTTACTTTAAGCAAAACCCACACAATTACAAGGAAGAAAAGAAATGCTTTTGAATCTGCCGAAAGATCAAAACAAAAAAAATGAAATGGGGAAAAAAAACAAAGAATCAGAACATATTCAAAGCAATCAATTGATAAACAAAACCAACATATCACCCAAAAGTATACAAAGGAGCCCTTTTTTCCTTAAAAATGAAAGAGGGGACACTATTAACCAATTAGTCACTGTGTAAAAATTAGGAAACAAAAAGAGCACCCGATTTTTCAAGCAAAATGAGCCCTTTTCCGCAAATTAATCAGCAAAAAACTCACCTTTTCGCGCAAACAAAGCAAAAACAGTTTTTTTTTTAAACCTCTATTTTCAATGACTAAGAAAAAAAGCTTAAAAGGAGCTTTAAAATTGGCGAAAAAGAAGCGGAATCAAATCATAATAAAAACCCAAATTTTAAATTCCAAAGTAATTACTCAAATTTCAACAAGTAAGCTTCAAACTCCATATAGCTTTGAGCTCAACGAAATCGAAGAGGAATCAACACACACCAAAACCCTAATCTCCAAATAACCTCCCCCAACTTCAAAAATTACTTAAAAATTACTTAAAAAATACTTAAAAATCCAACGAAATGAGTTAAACTCTAATGATTAGGCATCAAATCGAACGACCTAGCTCTCTTTCGCCTGCTCCCTCAAATCCCAACCAAATCAAATGCGATCAAAGCGCGACTCCTACACGGAATCGTGCGGCGCGGCTCTGCTTAATCGCGCGCTGATCCGAACGCTTCTTCCGTCCCTTTTCCCCCAAACTTAATCAAACTATGGAAAGAGAGAGGAAGAGGAGGAGGAGGAGACGAACACGAAGACGAAGACGAAGACGTAGGGCAAAGAGAGCGCGTGTCGTGTTCTCCAATTTATAAACCCTACCTGGTCTACGAGAAATTAAAAAAAATCAGAAAATTAGATAAAATAATTCGTGGACCTGGTCCACCACGTCATCCAGAAGTAAGTACATAATTTTCATCCCTCATAGACCTGGGAATTATATAAAAAGTTTTAATTAAAATAATGTTCTAAGCTCTAAAAAGCTAAACAAGGGGAAAAAAAAAAAGAAAAAAAAAAGCTCTAATTTGGTGACTCTGCTGTAGAAAAAAGCTGTAATATAGTTTTTTTTAAAATTGCACTAATAATATTTTATCGTAAAATACTAAACCACAATTTTCTAAATATAAAATTATTGAATGTGATTTACAGTTTTTAAATAGTTAGAATAAATTTAATATATGAAAATTTTAACGACTTGTTTAGTCATAATGGCGTGTTATTTGAACACTATTTTAAAAATTATTCAGTAGCTTTTTATAACATAAAATGTGAAAACACCAAGTCAAAAGCTTTTATTTTTCAGCTTCAAAATTTATATTTTTTTAATTTTTTTCTAGTCAAAGAACTATTTTTTTTCAATTCACCAAATTTATTACTAAAAATGGTTGTTATTAAATTAAAATAAAATTAAAAACAGATGAAACTGGTGCTAAGTGCTATGGATCGTATTTAATAGTTTGAGATTTGAATTCCTGATTAAGAAGTTATGTATTAAAAGGACCTAAGGGAAAAAAAAAAAAAAAAAAAATATATATATATATATATATATATATATATATATATATATATATATATATATATATATATATATATATAAGAGTTTGAGTTTACGAGACAGGTCTACAGTGGACCGGGTCCAGGCAACAAAGGTCCCTGATGTCGTCGCCTCCGATGCCAATCGCTCGTCAACGGCCGTGATCTCGAGCGAGTCCTGTGGAAGGATCTTGTCCGTCCATTTGTAGGCCCCACGTGGCGCCAATCATTAGGCTTGGTGAGTCCCTCACGAGTGAAGGACGCTATCTCACCTGTCAAAAACCGACGGGGGTCCACGTGTCGCTCTGAAATAATAATAAATAAATAAATTTATTATTTATTTTTCCCCCAAAAAAAATATACTATTATATTATATTAATTTATAATTTATATTCGTCTCTCCACACAAATGCTAAGTGGGATCTCAATCCAACCGTGCAAAATGGGCGCACGAATCACAACGAGCCACCTCTTGTAGTGGGACCCACATAGGGTGGTGTAGTATAAATAAATTTGTGTTATTTTTTAATTGGTCTAATTTTATGGTTAATTTAATTTTGAATATTTTTGGCCACATGGTCCAATCATTTAGGGGAAGTGGATTGGGAACTCAAGAAATCGCCACGTCATCTTGAGATTGAGGGCCTGTTTTGGTTATTGGAAAGTGCCAAGTTTTATGTGAACTTTTAATTTTTGGATTTTTAGTTATAAAATTAGAGTTTTAGTTTCTATATTTTTGTATTTGTTTTTTAACAAAAAAAAAAAAAAGCAGCTCCTTTTTTGTTTTGGAAAAAGTTTGTAGTCTCACCAACATTTTATTTAAAGCCATTACTTCAGAATGAATCAAATAACTGAAGTTGTCACTTCCGCTAGAAGTCGAGTTCCGTAGCTCTCACTTCACCCCAAACAAATATCCTCTTAATTATCCAATGAGTATTAACGCTAAAGTATTTAGAATTGACAGAGCAATTACATTGAACGTAATCATAGAAATCAATATTCCTGTCCAAATTATGATCATTTACGTAACACATTGAACCTGGTTTTACCTCGACATTGAACTCGCACAAATCTATAAAGATTACATGACCAAGTTCAATGTATTGGTTATATGAACAACAAAAATCATACCATGAGAAGTAGTTTGATCCACATACAATCATTCTCCGAATTGAGATATAATAATAACATTAATTTGTGAGTCCGGCTATTATGCTATCAATAGCATAAAACACTTGGTGCTACCAAATTTTCCGCCGTTAGATCTACCCATTTGACCATTTTTACCAGTTAGATCAAATTATTCAACCAACCACCCACTCAACCCTAGGGGACCACTATCATTCTAAACGCACATCCCTTCGTCCAAGGGCAGAAAACCTAATAGCACTAATGACTTGGTGCTATTAATAGTATTCTAGCCTAGTTCTTAATTTGTAACTTCATATGGAATAAATTAATAACATAAATGACACGAAACAGAAATGAAATTTAAACCATCCAAATTGATACTACTACTTTGAAGTCACAAAACTTTTTAAATAATACGGATAAAGTAGACATGAGCACAATATATAACACTTAATGTTGCAGATTTGGTTTGAATGAAAATAAATTAAAAGGTGCCAAGATGTCAATTTTTAAGTGGCATGGTGGGAGCAAAGAGAAATGTGAAATCGAAGAAAATCGGAAATAATGCATATTTTGCTGCAACATCACATCCAATCGATCTACCTCTCAATCACAAATCCATTCACTTCCTGCGTTGGACGATCCCATTCTCCGTCAAATACTCCACAAATTCGTCTATCAAATAGGGCCAAGCTCCCTCTTCATCATAGTTCGATAAATTAGGATCGATCGTCTGCATCAAATTTAGAATAAAAAAGAATTAGACAAAATTAAAATAGGAAATAAACATGATCGAAATAGACTAAATAGACTTGTCTCTCGTTTACCCTAACAAATTCCAGTAACTGAGACCAAGTGTCGCGAGAGATTGCTTTGTTATGTCTAGCCTGATATGAGAATTATAACACACTCGAGAATGTCAGTTATGGCACACAAAAAATGACATCCCATAGATATATAAAACAGTTAAAGAGGAAAACGTTAAACATCGAGTTTTCTCTTTGGTCCTCTAAAGTTAGCATAGCATCAGAACTAGTAGTTTAAATCATACAATCAATTCGCCGCAAAGATAATTATAGGCTAAATTACAGGCAATTTCACTTTGCCCTGATGAAATATTAAAACCAACATATTAAAACCATTGTATTACCTCCTTAAAACACCAATTATTTCATCACTTTGCTCAAAGCTTACTGGGGTGAAATGTAGGTTTTAAAAATTTAGAAGGACAATTTGAAAATCTTCAATGTGTTTTTTTTTTCTTTTGCATTTCAGGTTCAACACTATAAACCCAGAAAATGGCGAGTTGAGTGAGGGGGGGAAAAAAAATGAAAGCTACCTGTAAGAACTCGCACCAATGGTCAACTAAAGGCCAATGCTTTTCTGCAAACAGTAACTGCCACATACCAATAGCTGTATCCAATGCCAGAGATTTTTGACCCTTCAATAATCCAAAAAAAAAAATATAATTTGATAGATATGAAGCATGGAGGTTGTATATCTTAACCCAAAAAAAAAAAAAAGCAAACCCCAAGCCAATTAGAGCAATTTGGCTGGTTAAATGTATGAACACTGTTGCTGTGCTGCATACCTCACTTTTAATTGACAATTTGCTACAGATATGATTTATGGAATCCACAACTTATCTAGCATTGTTTTTGTTTTTTTTTTTTTCGGGTTGGGGGGGGGGGGACAAGTCATTGAATACCAAAAGACCAACCTTATGATGCAATTCTTTCTCACAGTTCCAGTATAGTCGAGTAAATGAAAAGATCTTAAATCATATATGTACAAACTTGATTTGGTCAATTAGTTAATATTTATGCACATTTTCACATCGCTGTATGCATTAAGATGCTTCTATTGTGTGTTGTAGCATGCAATTGTTGAACATCATGGCATATAGTAATAGAAGGCAAGAACAAACAAATGCACAATGTGTGTCACTTGTGGATCGTAAGCGCTAACCAACTATCCTAAAAGTACGTGCTGATAGGAAGGGCGCACCCATCGCACTTAAGAGCTCAGCCATAGCGCTCGCGGGCTTCGACCTAACTCAACCCACCTGGACGTTGGGTCTATTGTTGGGCCTCTTGCCGTTGGGTCTCTTGTGGATCACACCCCCACTCAACTTATTAGGCTCATCCAACTCAACTTATTTGTCTCCTGGGCCTATTGTCACGGGGCAGGAAGTTGGACATATTTTAGCCCAATAATAAATAGCCAACAATCCCCCCCCCCTCCCAACACCTGCACCGTTAATGCAGCATATGGGAATCGAACCCGCGCCACTGGCTCTGATACCACTTGTGGATCGTAAGCGCTAACCAACTATCCTAAAAGTACGTGCTGATAGGAAGGGCGCACCCATCGCACTTAAGGGCTCAGCCATAGCGCTCGCGGGCTTCGACCTAACTCAACCCACCTGGACGTTGGGTCTATTGTTGGGCCTCTTGCCGTTGGGTCTCTTGTGGATCACACCCCCACTCAACTTATTAGACTCACCCAACTCAACTTATTTGTCTCCTGAGTCTATTGTCACGGGGCAGGAAGTTGGACATATTTTAGCCCAATAATAAATAGCCAACATCACTGTCATTATTTTCAAAAAATGGTAGTCTCTTGCTTAAAAAATAGAAAGAATATATATATACAGGTCCATGTATTTTCATTCAGATGAGGAGGCATATACAAAGATGCACATGAAACCACTATGCCAAGCATAGTTTTCAATAGAAATGTTGATGACTCTACACACAAAAAAAGAAGAGGATTTCTATAATTGCAACTAAATAAGTAATTAGCTTTTTTTTCCTTTTTTTTTTTAACGTTAATGGAGGACCTCAAAACATGCAAAGTTTGACAATGGTGTTAAGTGTAGGCCATACCTTTTCCCTGGCCCAACAGAATGAGAAGATGTATATATCACGGAATTTTTCTGGATAATGGAGAAAAAAGTTAGCACCACTCCCCGGAAAAAATAAAAAAGAATCATTCAACCAAAATTATCATAATAATGGCATGACATGAAAAGTACCATGACACTTTCAGAAAAGCCCTTATAGTATGATTTCTTTATTAAGATTCTAGTTTCAAGGGGCAAGTACTACAAGGTTTCGGTAAATCTTCCAAAGAATAGTAGATACTCACGTTCATCCTTCAGTTCAGCGCGCATTGCTGGTAGCTTTTCACGGAACTTTTCAATGGAATCTATCCTGCAACAGATGTTTGTATTTTAGTCCAACAAATAATTGCTTGGAAGAGGAAAAAATTGAACATTAGGCGGAAGATTAAAATGATTTACCAACTTAAAGGGACCAATTCTCACCCGAGCGATTGGAGACCGCCAACAAACTCCTGCCGTGAGAACTCACACATAGTAGCAGCTTTCATATGCCAAGATACCACCAACTGTTGTGAACAGACAAACCCACATCATACAGCACCTTGAAATGACGTTACATAAATGAGTTTTCAATTAACTAGCAAATTAGCCAATTTTATCAACCGAGAAGATTTGGAAAGTTTGTCATCCAATCTACCACATTTCTGATTGGAATGGCGAAATCTAAGATTGAGATAATTAAATTTCAGCAGTTCCTAACAAGCAAAATCAAGTAATGGTCCTGTACCAACCTACATTTATCATAATCAGGAGACCTGATCCCATCAATAGGCGTGGTTAATCAATCCAAACTTGCATCTAATGCAACTCTCTGTAAAAGTATGGACAGTTTTTGAGGCTGCATGTGTCATTGTTATGCACTTCCCAAGTGGCTCGTAGACAACATTGATCAGGCTCAAGCCAAAATTTCAGACCCACATAGCCAAGCCAGGAACATGTTTTGCTTGTGCATACAACACGGAGGGCACTCAAGGTGAAACTCCTTTCTGGTTAAGATTTGGTCACAATACACATAAAAATTTGAAAATCAAAGTCTGGGCGCCCAGCCTACTCCCCCACACAAAAGGAAAAAATCAAAAATAAAACAGAAAAGAAACCACCCCAGAAATTTCTTGGCAAGAAGATGAACACATTTTACAAGCAAGACCGGACAGAGATAATGAATAAATGGAGCAAAGAATCAACTTAAATGATATAGCATAAAAGTGGGAGAACTGAGGAGTGTCCAGAACATTGGAGCACACTACAATCTTGTTTTGTGGAGAGCACATAAAGAAAGAATTGAAAGATGCCTAAATGCCACTTAAAACCCTGGTCATATTCGAAATCAATTTGGTCAGCAACAACCCAAATGCTCACAATTTCTTAGATACTGAATAACCAAATGTCAACACAATAGCAGACAACTACACAAAGCTGATATAGCCAGATCATAATGATAGTTGCTCTGACGAAGAAAAACGCATGACAGATATGGTAAAAGCACGCACCATTACAATATCTTGAGGATCCACCTGCAAAAACCAAACAAAAGAAACACCTTAGAAGCTGTGAAACATAAAAATAAACTCCAACTGAAAAAAAATGACAAAAACTTATGTAATAAATAACAGAATACAGACCTGCAAATCATTGCAAAGAAGAGTTATACCATCAACCAGAATCATATCAGCATACGGATCTGCAAAGAAAAAACAAATAAAATCTATAGAAACAAAAATACAGAGTAATAAAAACATAGCAGTAAGTTGGAAAAAGTTTCAACAAATTAAAAGGAAAAGGAAAAGACAAAAAAGAACAAATAACCAACATCATCATTACTTTTGCAAGAATAAGCCCGCTATATGAAATTAGTTTAAAAGTACAGTACAGAACTCATCCACAAGCCGGTTCAAGCCTGAGGCTCATATGTTTGAAATACACCAGCCAGCACCCGAGTTTGCAAAAACCTAGCTTGAAAATAAAACTTCATGGGCTTGCCCACTCCCACATTTTACAATGGAGAATCAGGTGGTCAACTAATCAATGAGAAAGTACCAAGTATTAACTAACGTACTAGAATTACAATGTATAAACAAAAAAAATGTTCCTCAAAATATATAGACAAACAACTTAATACCTAAAAACTTTCCATAAGCAAAAGTCATAACAATCTAAACGCAGGACTCTTAGGAAAAAAATGTAAGAAAAATTGCTTAAACAGGAAGAGATCTGGCCCGTTTTGCTTAGAAAATGTACCTTTGTATCTATTGTAGAGCTCTTCAAGATGTCTAGAGTCGATCACAGCTCTAATCTGTGGTTGGCTGTAGAAAATATCAAAAGCCCCTTCAAGGTGCCAATCGCTGGCTTTTAATGCCTGAAGGGCAGCCTTCTCACTGAAGAATGAAGAAACCGATGCTTAAATACAATTTTCTAATTGATTTAGGAAATGTAATGCACATTATAGTTTATAAGAAAGCTAGTAAGCAACAGGAAACTACAAATAGGTGCTTATATATTGCAGTGCACCTCATACTTCCAATAAATTGATTACACTTGATACATGAATAGTAAAACATCAAATGACAAAAATCATCAAACACCAGATTTGTTAGTCCAGTACTAAGCTGGATATGTCACTAGTGTTCTTGATAGTGCTACCATGTTATCAGTTTTACTCTTTCTCCTTTTTTAAGTAAAGGGACACTGTAAAAACGTCGAGATTATCACAATTACTTGGTTCCATAATTATATGGGACTATTAAAATGCCGAATACTAAACATTTTAGCTAAAATGAGGTGTGGAAACATTAAGTTCAGATTGGATACCATCCTAAAATAAAAGCAGTAAATTAGTCATCTCACAAGTCAGCAGTAATGAACTGATCGTAAAATAAATTAAGAAGCACTACCTGGTACCGGTGATTGCCATAAATTGTTGGACTTTATCGCGGTTTCCTCTTCCCAGCTTATGCTGTGAACAACGACGGAGTTCATTTAAGAAGAACTAAGAACTACAAACTAACTTAAATTCATGAAACTAGAGAGAGGCAACAAAAACAGAATATCTATATTTTCACAAAATCTCTCCATAATAGTCCATGCTAAGTGCTAATATACACATAGCTTAAATAACCAACAAAATCCTTTAGGTATTCAACGTTATAGCTTATTGATGAGTATATTTGCACTCTCAAGCTCATAGATTATTTCCACAAATATTACATGCATCAAAACAAATAAAAAATTACTCGTTATAAACCAAAAAAACGATATTTTTCTCAAAAAATAGAAGATTAATCCGCCTAAACAGTGATAATCGGCTAAATTAATCACATATTTGAGCTAAAAATAAATAAATTACTCACCAAAAAATCCCTCCTAAAAAGCATAGCTAAATTAATGAGTGAGGATGCATCAAATCAAATAAAAACTTACTAATTTCAGATTTTTATTTAAAAAATAGTAGATTAATCGGTTCAAATAACAATAATTAACTAAATTTCAGATACTCAATCAAACAACTTAAATTATTAACCAAAATAAGAGGGGGAAAAAGGAAACACGAAATCGGGAGCCAAAAAATTAGCTAGAAAAATGCTAACCATTTTGAATTCGTTGATGAAACCCTAAATAGTTTATAGGGAATTCTCCGAAAGGGATTCAGGGAGAGGAGAATTAGGGTTTGGAAACTTCTCTCCGTCTCCTCCCCTTTTCTCTTCTTCGTTTCCGCACTTAACCTCTCTCTCTTATAGCCCTCGAAAGTGATCGCGAGATTCCTATTAAATGACGAAAATGACCTCAGCGTTTTTCGTTTAAATACACGAAGAGATCGTTTTAGTGCGGTGTCATTAAAGGAAAATGTGGGGGTATTTTAGTAAAATGACACCGGTATGTTGCGTTTGCGAAAGCGAGAGCTACGGAATGAGGAGAGTGATGACCGAGGATGACGCAATCTCGGCCGTTGATTTGGAGACGAACGGTTTTAAATTAATCAACTAGAAAACACAGTACATGTGGTTTTTTAAAAAAAATATATATATTAAAACTATGAGAAATTTACACTAATTCATCTTTTTTATTAAAATTGTTACACAATTTTTTTACATTAATGGAAAAAATAATAATAATTCTCCTATAAGGGTATTTTTGTAAAACAGTTCACCTTGTCCCAATCTTACAGCACTGTTGGTCCAAAATTGAAAAATTTATGGACTAAAATGCCCCTACGAGCAACCTTAATTTAGTCCAGAAAGTACAAATTATTACAAAAAAAAAAAAAGTAGATTAAGGTTTCTAAATAAATAAACAGAATTTCTCATGTAGAGTATCAAAAAGTATATGATAATTTAGGCGTCACGGACACTTGACACGGAACACAGGATACGACACGATTCGACAGTTTTTAAAAAATTAGAACACGGATACGATATGGACACAGCTAATAAAATATAATATTATTAATATAATAATATATTTTTATTATATATAAAATATTAATTTTGGTAAAATATTGTTATATTTCTCATACAAATAAAAATTAGTAAAATTCATCAAAAAGCTAAGAGATTTATCATCTTACATTATATATGCATAGAAAAAATAAAATAAAAATATGTATATGTTATTTTTAGTTGTATGCGCTATGGATCGGCATTGAACGCGCGTCCAATGAGTGTCTTACACGAACACGCGATACTTATAGAAGTGTTCATGATACATAGATGATAATTTACATGAATTTATTGACTCACACTAAACACTGTTTTGCTTTTGTTTTGGATAAGCACTTTTAGCAAAAGCTCATTCCACAAATCAACTGGACCAGGTAAGCACCAGTGCACACAATCACTGTACCCCCTCATCCACTCATTGTTCCAATGAGTCCCAGGGTGCCCATCAGGTCTCATAAGCATAGCCTTAGTCACATCCAACACCCCAAAGTGCTTCTCCCACAAGCACTTTTGATCACCTGAATATCTCTTTACCCTCTCAACTTCTCCAACTTGAGCACTCCTTATTTCCCAGTTAATCCCACTCAGGCTTATGATCTCCTCCTCACTAAATGGCCTGCTCCTGTTGCAATAACCCCCACCATCCCATGCCCCATTCTCAAAGTGTGCAGGTGAAAAAGTCCTCAACAAAACCTGCAGCTTCTTCTCGCAGCGATCGCAGCTTCGCAGGAACTTAAAAGCTGTTCGAAAAGCGCTTCTCACCGCGAAAGTTACGCCGAGGTCTTTAACATTCGGTTCCGAGCAAAATGTGCACCCTACTAGTTTGTTACCTTTGTAGAGGTAGTTTTTTCTAAAGAACCAGTGGCCGCTGGAGATGATTATAGAGTCGATTCGACGAAGTTTACGAGACCAGTTTGCGTCGATTTGATCCAAGTGTAGGTCGAAAACCCCCGAGGACGAGCCGTTGATCTCGCGCTCGGTCGCTTCGACCAAGAATCGGGTCCATAGCATTGTCAATGTGAAGTTGTATGATTGGAAATGCCATGTCCTGAATCTATCTTCTGCATCTTTGTACACATCAATTGGGATCTCCACCTGTGAGAAAAAAAAGTTAAGTGATTATACTAAGCAAATGAGTTTTAGGAATATATATATATATAAATGGATGCATTAATGGATTGTTTTTGTAAAAATGTAGATTCTCAAATCCTATGTTATAATTGGATTTATTCGTTTATTCGGAGATATTCGATGAATTTTTTTTTTATAATACAAACCAAAATTTTCATTATTTGATACTGAAATAGTGAGAAATTATTTGCTGGTATGTAGTTAAAATATATTTGTAGCATAAAATACTTCTAAAAATAGGTAAAATAGCTTTCTTACTAGTTCTAATATAGGCACAATGAAATAATTAATTTTTCATCTCTTTCAAAACAATAAAAAAAATTACATTAGTTGGATTTATTCGTTTATTCGGAGATATTCGATTTGGATTTTTTTATAATACAAATTAACCAAATTTCATTATTTGATATTAAAATAATGAGAATTTATTTGCTGGTAGTTAATTATAATATATTCATAGCATAAAATACTTCTAAAAATAGTTAAATTAGCTTTATTGCTATATTTTCTAATATAGGCACAATGAAATAATTAACTTTTCATCTCTTTCAAAACAATAAAAACAAAGAACATTAGTTGGATTTATTCGTTTATTCAGAGATATTCGATTTGGATTTTTTATAATACAAACCAAATTTCATTATTTGATATTGAAACAGCGTGATTTATTTGCTGGTATGTAGTACTTAAAATATATTTGTAGCATAAAATACTTCTAAAAATAGTTAAATTAGCTTTTTTACTATTTATTCTAATATAGGCACAATGAAATAATTAGTTTTTCATCTCTTTCAAAACAATAAAAAAAATTACATTAGTTGGATTTATTCATTTATTTGGAGATATTCGATTTGGACTTTTTATAATACAAACCAATTTTCATTATTTGATATTGAAACAATGAAAATTTATTTGCTGGTATGTAGTTAAAATATATTCATAGCATAAAATACTTCAAAAGTAGTTAAATTAGCTTTCTTACTATTATTCTAATATAGGCACAATGAAATAATCAATTTCCATCTCTTTCAAAACAATAATAATAAAAAATTACATATCATTCAAATCCAATATTCATTCCAAACAAAATTGTTCATGTGAATTCTTATGAACTGAAACCAATTGAATTCTATTTAATTTCATTCCCAACAAAAACCGTTTCAAGGGATTATATATCTTACAAATAACAAGTTAATTCTCAAAAACTTGTATTTTATGATATATATCAAAATATTTATGGTGGTTGGTACCCGAAGTCCCGAGTTCGAATCTTAGTTGATTAACATTTCTAGCTAAGTTTATTTATAAAAGAAATAAATGAAGCGGGTAGCGTGCTATCTTTTTCTATAAAAAAAAAAATATGACATTTAGAAAGTGTATGCGTGTTGTGATATACCGACGTAACTAAAAGAGAAGGAAAAATTGAAAGCGCTTCTGCGACACCTGAGATAAGAGGCAAAGAAGCGAGTCCATCTGATTCCTCGCGACCGAGTCTCCGACAAACGCCATCCTCCTCCCTCTAACCACATCTAGAAACGCCGTCGGGTCGAACCGCGGCACGTCATCGCACCCGTGCGGCTTCCACCTCCACCTCAGGAACTCGCTCTCCTTCCCGTACTTCCCGCAGTTCTTCGACTCCGGTAAGCTCGGGCACGTCGCATTCGTGTACACCACCTTATTATATTCCCTCACCCATGCACCATTATATGCATCACAAGTATCCATTACTAGCTCAGTGTTGTTGTGGTGATCATCTTTTTGGGGTTTAAGAGGGGTGGTGGTGATGAGAGAGAGGAAGAAGATGAAGGAGATCACTATGAGTAGCCATAGTAGGAATGAGGTGGTGTTTTTTTTCTTCATGAACATGTTTGCATGGTGGTGTTTGTGGGTGTTGTGGAGAGAGTGTGGTTCCTTAGCCATGGAGATGAGAGATTTAGATATATATAATATTATATATATATATAGAGAGAGAGAGAGAGAGAGAGAGAGAGAGAGAGAGAGAGAGAGAGCTATGACATATATTTTAGATGGATGTGGGATGAGATGTTTATATGGGGGAGGTGTATGAGAAGCTGTAATGTTACCAAAGTTAATACCATTAATAAATTTCCTTATTAGGTAGTAGTGTGCATTAATGTGAAGAAGGAATTAGAAGAGGTTTTTTTTATAGATCAGTGAAAAAATTTCCTTATTGGCTGTAATGTATCAATTTTGTTTTTATTTAAAACTTATATTCCTTCAATCCAGAATTTATTTTTTTTTAATTTTAATATTACAAAATAGTCAAAGAACTCTTGAATGAAAGCAAAATTAACACGGTCGCTGAAGAGCCACAAGTACGATGTGCACTGCGTAATTTGTGGGGTCAAGACATTTTTATCATTCCAACTTTTGAAAAAAAACAAAACATTTAAAAAGATAATAAGTGAATTTAAATCTTTGGCTATATATCAATCCACACATTTAGATCTCAAGTATTGAGTGTAATTAATTAAGCATTTATAAGTTCTATTTGGTTTCAGAGATTCTAATACAGTTTTATCAAAAAAATTAGCCATTTAATTAAGTAAATTAAATATTTCTAAATCTTTGTATTATTTGATGTTATCCATCAAATAATATAATTGAACATCAAAACAAAAAGTGTTAAATTAACATGGATGTGATAGTTAAAAGAAGCAATGCAATAAATGGTAAATAGCGTAGGCGGTCCACGGACACGTGGTGGACCTGATCCAGGACAAAATTATGGTCTTTAATGTATGGTTTGGGAATTGTAAGCGTTTACTTCTCCTATTTAAGACCAAAGAGGGAAAGAATACTTGTTTGGTTCCCTCCAAACAAGGTGGGAGATAACTAGGCAAGTTTAATTGCCTACAAATGGAAAGTAATTTATTCAAATTTGAATTCAAATTTAATCTACGCAGGCAAAAGATTTGGTTTGAGTTTTTCTCGCTAAAAAATCATTGCCTAGTACAGTAATTTTTATTCTGGACACGGATTTGGGGTGAGGTTATGAGGCTTATTTTTCTCGTTTGTACCAAGTACGACTGACCGTCCCTAGCGCAAGTGGCAAATGGCTTGGTGGTTGGTACCCGAAGTTTCGAGTTCGAATCATATTTGATTCACATTTCCAGCTAAGTTTATTTTCAAAAAAAATAAACGAAGCAGGTAGCGTGCTACTTTTCTCTCTCAAAAAAAAAAAAAAAAAAAAATCTTCCTACGGACAAAACAAAGAATACAAAACACTACATTGCATTTTTTATCTTCAATTTATGAGCCATGTGACACTTAGATCCTTTCACTTTAATTTATTGCAAGTTATGATTCCAACATATTAGATCGTTGCAGTTAAATCTCATCGCATTATTAGTTAACTGAATGGTCATGTATCGTTGATATGGTAATACTGTGGTTACTAATATGATAATGACTAAGGTACCACATCAGCGATACATCATTATTCAATCAATAAAATTGAATTGTGTGACTTGATTTAGTAATTAAAAAAATTAAGTCAAAAATTATAATAAATTAAAGTTTGAAAATCAAAATATCACGCACCTCGAGGGCCAAAAGTGTAACTTACATAAATCATATAATAAAAAAATAAATCCGGCCCAAACCGTTGAAACCCAGTTTCTTTTCATTTATATATTTAGTTAATTAAATCATATTCCCTGGGCCTTTTTGGGCTCATTCTAATGTTAGGCCTAAAATTAGCCCAGTAACCGAGATTGGAATCATATATGGGCCGAGGCCCAGTTGGATTTTACCCCCCCATTAAGGTCACGGGCTCCGTGAGCGACTCAGCATCGACCCAACCAATAGTTGGCCGCCACGTGTGCAGTTCACCAAACCCCACCTGGTGGGATCCACCCAAAAGAAAATCTATCGCGTGGACCGTGCTCTGTAGATATCAATCAATCAATAAAAAAATTATAAAATATTTTAAATTTTGGATGATAAATATAAAATTTTAAATCATTAGACTGCTACCAGTAAATAAACTAAAAAATGTGATTGAAATTTTTGAGAGTACACATTATATTTTATGAAAATTTATAATATATAAATTTTCAAAATCTTATTAACGAGTATAGAGCAACATGGAGAAGAGAATGATTGGGTGGTCCACCTGTGATATGTGGACCGGGTCCAGCCAAATAATTCCTGTTCCTGGCTCCTGAGAATCAGAATCCTCTTCCTTGTGCGCCGAACTGCCCGAACTGCCCGAACTGCCCCACTTTTCTACCAAGTACGCTCCCTTCCCCCATCTCTCTCTCTCTCTCTCTCCTCGATCGCGAAATCCGCGACCCGAATCGCTCCTCAAATACTCCGATTTCGCCCCTCCGAATCCGCTCTTTTCTCTCTCTCTCTCCTCTCTCCTCAACCCACCCTTTTCTCTCTCCCCACGCGTTCGCCCCCTCCCCCTCTCTCTCTCTCTCTCCCCCTCGTCTCCTCCCCCTCCCCACCCCGATCTCTAATTCCCAACCCCCGACCCCCCAATTCGATCCCCCGAGCTCCCCGATTAGGGTTTCCGCTTGCGTCCGTTGCTACCCCCTGGATCTGCCGATGGGAAAGGGTTACGCGCGCGCGCGACGCGGCGAAGCGGGACGTTTCTAGGGTTTCGACGCGATTGGGGCGCGGGAGGTGGAATTGAGTGCCCCCGGATTGATGGTTCGCGCCGCGGGAGGGATCGGAGCAAACCCTAGCTGGGAAGATGCAAGGCTATGCATGGGCGGGCGGAAGGTGAGGAGAGGAAGCGGCTTCGGCACATGTGGCCAGCGCCTGCGCCCGCTACAGCAGCACCAGCACCAGCAGCCGCAGCGATTCCTCCGCCGCCGGGGGCAATAATCAACCCTCCCCCCTCCAATTCCCATCCCTCCGCGCCTGATTCTTTCCTGAAGGTACCGCTTTATTAGGTTTTTGGTCGATCTCATATTCGAATCAAGGAAAAGGTTCGAGCTTGGCGTGTTGTAGTGGCGCTATCCGTCCCTTTTATTCGATGTTTACCTTGTCGAGTTTTGTGGCCAGTTTTGGTATTGGGGATGTGGGGTCTCTTTTAGGTTTTCAATTTCCCATGCTTTAGTTCGCTTATTCGATTTGATAGGTGATCGTTTAGTAGTATGATTGAACACTTACTTTTGCTACATGCGTGTTGGATGTTTTATGCATCATCAAGTTGTGTAATTCTTCGAGTTCCAAAGCGTATGATATTTATTGCTTAGTGATGTGCCTCAGTAGAATTGAAAGGAGGGTCTTTTTGTTAGTTTAGGTTAGTTTGTTTTCTTGGTATTGGGGGATATTTCTCTGTGCACTTCAGTTTCAACTTGCTGCAAGGCTATCCAACTAAGATGAGATTTTAGTTGCCACTCTTGAGTGCTTTTTAATAAAGCAAGATAACTTTTACGGAAGATGACTAAGCTAAGATGATATTTTAGTTTAGGGGGAAAAGGTGCTGGTTTAAGCCGTACATCCGAGAATGAACACAAGTTTTGTTTAGTTTCTGGACATTGGTTTGTGTCTATCCATCTTATTGGTCGGGAGGATGGGTCATTAGCTTGTGAAGGTGTACTATTGGTCTAATAATGCAGAGATATTTTGTTGTTCTTAGGCTAATCGAGTTTTACACACCTTTTTATCCATCTTCCTTATCTGTCCATCGTAATCTTCGATCCTTACCTTCTCCAGTTTTCCTATCTACTCTTTGCACTTACTTTAGTTTGATTGCCCATATTTTGTCATTATTGTATTACTTGCTTGAGTCTAGCATTGAATTGTATCATTTTGGCTTACTGCGACTCGTAAGCTACATTATTGTTAATACAAACCTATTCTGGATGTAGAGATCAGTGGATTGAGGTAATGCATGACTCTTTAGGGAATAGGATATTCTCATCTTTGACATCCAACTTTATAAGTTCTGACATCCAATTTTTTTTTTTCAACAGTAGCTTGATTTATGTAGCTATTTTTCAGTAGCTAAGATGAGAAACTCGGCCAAATAAATGCTTTCAGAGATATTTGGTACTGCCTAGGTATTGCTAATATTAATGTACGAGAAACATATACCTTGTGCTGCTCTATCCAATTTTAGAAACTTGATCTGTCAGACCATTGAATACGTTTGCTTCAAACGTATTAACCATCTGATATATTGGGTTACAATTTGTGCCTTTTTGGGTTACAAATTGTGCTTGGTTGTTAAAGGCACCTTTGACATAAATAGTTGAGCTTTAATGTTGGAATAAAGCAGTACATTTTAAGGTTCAGCCAAACTAATGTGTCTTTTGCATTTCGCTCCCAATCAAAATAGTGCCCAAGTTTTGTTTTTTTTTTTTACTACAGGCTTTTATGAATTATTTGCTTGTTTGTTTTAAACTTTGCTCATAAAGACAAGCTCTTGACCCTAAATTTGCATTCTCTTTCTTTGCTATCATTCTTGTTTTTGTGCCCTTGAATTTCCTAGCATTTTTCTCCTTTCTTTACTGTGCATTCACGGCATAATTTTCTTTATTCTATCATGCTGGTCATCAAAAGTTTTTCCTGAAGAATTTCTTTGAACTTACATTTTATTCCATTCTTGTGCCAATTTATGTTCTTTTAATTTGACCAAACTCGCCTATTTCTTTCACAAAATGTACATTTATTGTAACATTTCCAATATTCACTATGAACTTGCTTCTTTTTTCCCCCCTTTTTTTGTAGGACGGGCGTGAGATTCAAGTTGGTGACTGTGCTCTTTTCCAGGCTGGAAATGCCCCACCCTTCATTGGAATAATACGCTGGTTCAGATCAAGCGAGGAAGATTATCTTAAGTTATGTGTGAATTGGCTTTACCGACCTGCTGATATAAAGCTTGCTAAGGGTATTACAGTTGACGCTGCACCAAACGAGGTCTTTTATTCTTTCCATAAAGACGTGGTATCTGCTGCCTCCTTGCTTCATCCTTGTAAGGTTGCCTTTCTACGTAAGGGCGTTGAGCTCCCACCTGGGATATCCTCATTTGTGTGTAGGAGAGTGTATGATATTGAGAATAAGTGCTTATGGTGGCTAACCGATCAGGATTATATTAATGTAAGTGCTTCTCCTGTACCACTTTATATATAATAATGGGGTAATATATTAAATACGAGCTTGCTGCTCAGACTATTTGAGTTACTGTAAGTAGGTATTCATGAACTCATTTCTTGGAGTTTGACCCCAATTTCAATTGTGCCGAATTTTCAATTTCAGCTATTAAGTCCTTCTGTTAGTCAAATGCTTCATCAGCATCATCGTCTAATTTGCTGATATGTTGGTTTTTCGAGGTGTAAATTTACCAATGATTCAACATGGCGTTCTGGTTATACGGTTGATTAATGGAAGGATTTAATTGCCACACTGCACAAAACAATATTTCTAAATTTGGAACTCTGAGGAAGTAATTGAAGTAATATATCTGGATCTTTTTAAGAAATATTTATTTATGCATGATGTTCTCTTTTCCTTTTTGGGCCTCAGGAACGGCAGGAAGAAGTAGATAGACTTTTAGACAGAACGCGACTAGAAATGCATGCGGCAGTGCAATCTGGCGGGCGTTCACCAAAACCATCAGCGAACAGTCCGTCATCCACACAACAGTTGAAATCCGGCTCAGATACCGTACAAAATAGCAGCTCCTCTTTCCCGTCACAGGGGAAGGGAAAGAAGAGGGACCGGACCGAATCAGGCCCGGATCCTGTTAAGCGGGAACGTTCCATCAAACCAGAAGATGCCGATTCTAGTAGCATTAAACTTGAAAATATGAAGGCTGAGATTGGTAAAATAACTGAAAAAGGAGGGCTTTCGAATGCTGAAGCAGTTGAGAGACTAGTCAACCTGATAGTTCTGGATAGAACTGAGAAAAAGATAGATTTGGCTGGTAAGGTAATGCTTGCGGATATTATTGCGGCCACCGATAGGTGTGATTGCCTTGGCAAGTTCGTGCAGCTAAGGGGTCTGCCAGTTTTGGATGATTGGCTTCAAGAGGCACACAAAGGAAAGACTGGTGATAATACTAGCCCTAAGGAAAGTGATAAAGGTGTAGAAGAACTTCTACTGGCTCTGCTTCGAGCGCTTGATAAATTGCCTGTTAATATTAATGCTTTACAGACTTGTAATATCGGGAAATCAGTGAACCATCTGCGAAGCCATAAAAACTTGGAAATTCAGAAGAAAGCAAGGAGCCTGGTTGATACTTGGAAGAAACGAGTAGATGCTGAAATGAAGGTTAATGATGCAAAATCTCAAGTGGCAGGCCAGCCTGTTGCTTGGCCTGGAAAACCGGGTTTTTCAGATGTTTCTAATTCAGGAAATAGACGAATGGTTTCAACTGAATTGACCACAAAAAGCTCCTCAACGCAACCTCCTCCATCTAAAGCTTTGATCGGTAAACCTGGACACTCTGATTCCAATACAAAGCCAACTCCATTAGTATCTAGTTCATCAAAGTTGCAATCACCTTCAACTGCTGCAGCTGTTAGTACCCCACAGGTAACAGTAAAGGAGGAGAAAAGCAACAGCTCTAGTCAGTCCCAAAACAATAGTCAGTCTTCTTGGAAGGAGGATGCAAGGAGTTCAACCGCTGGGTCGATGAATGCGAGCAAAGCCTCTGGTGGCTCATCACGTCATCGGAGGTCCAGCAATGGGCTTATTGGAACAGCTGCCTCTGGAGCTCAGAAGGAAGGCATCTCAGGCAAGTCCACTTCTCCTAACAGGACTGCTTCATTGGACAAAGCTTTACAAGGTGCATTAGTTTGTGAAAAACCTCTTGATACGGCAGCTGGTGATCAGGGGAACAGCCACAGGTTGATCGTTAGGCTTCCTAATCCTGGTCGCAGCCCCGTACAAAGTGCTTCTGGAAGTGCTTTTGAGGACCCATCAGTTACAGTAAGTAGAGCGGTGTCTCCTGGAAATGAGAATAGTGATCAAAAGGTGAAACTAAAAAGTGATGCATCTCGTTCCCAGACTCATACAGAAGTGAATACAGAACCATCTCAGAGCCATGATGCTAAAGAAGGACCTGTTGGTTCTGACGAAGCTGAAGAAACTGTAAGGGCTTCAGATATTCCAAAAATTCCTTTGATTAAACCCAGTGCAAGAAATTCTTTCAGCTCTATAAATGCATTAATTGAAAGTTGTGCACAATATGCTGAGAGCAGCAGTGCTCCGATACCAGCTGGGGATGATGGTGGAATGAATCTGCTTGCCAGTGTGGCTGCTGGGGAAATATCTCAATCCAGCTTGAATACGCCATGTGATTCCCCTGGGGTTTCGCCTGTGGTTGAAGAACCTTGTGGTGGCAACAGTGAGGTTCATGATCGTTTACAATCTGAGGAAGCTGCTAAGATTGAATCGGGAAAGAATGAGAGAAATGGTGAAATTATGGGTGGAGATGAGCCACAACAAACTAACTTGCCTTTGCAGGAAAATAAAATTGCTGAGCCTAATGGACAATTGCCTGTTTCCAATTTGAGTCATGATAGGAATGCCGAATCTGGTGCTAAGTCAAGTGGAAAAGGTGAAGAAGAGAATGTTACTGGGCCCGGTCCAGTTGATATGGAGTGTGAAGGTGATGGAGCCCATAATCAAAGGGACAAATCCATTGTTACTAAGCAGGCTGCTGATGATTCTATTGATTGTGGGCCCGCATTGAAGATTCCGTTAACAAATGAAGGTAAATACAGAGATATTGCTTGTGAAAAAACTGCAGAAGGAGACGGCAGTGCAGGCACTTCTAATGTTGTTTCCAATTCCTTGGACAATAAATGTGATAATGCTGCTGCCTCAAGCAGAAAATTCGATAATTTGGTTGTTGAGGAATCTTCATCATGTGCTAAGGACAGAGAAGTACAGAATGCTACCAACTCGACTGAACAACATACCCCATCGTCAGTTCATGCAGATGCTATTGATAGACCTGATAATATCGATACTGTTGCTTCATTTGGATCTGATAAAAGCTCTCGCCCAGCAAATGCTGATGAATCCCCATCTAACAGGCCAGCTAGCTTGGAGGAGAACAAATCGGAACTGAATACTAATGAAAAGAAGGAACCGACAGCTCCTGCTGCATCAAATATCCCTGACCAAGCTGGTGGAAGTAATAGAATGGAGAATAAAGTAGCGGAGTCTGCTCAAGAGACGGAGCCATGTGTGAAACTTGCTTGTGCTAAGCCTTCAGGCAAGAATGAAGACGGAAAGGAGGAGGTAGTTGGACCATCAGCTGATGCATCTTCTCTGAGTACTAAGTCTGACCCAGATGTTGCAACTAGGCTCGACTTTGACTTAAATGAAGGCATTGGTGCAGACGATGCACACCAATGTGAGCCAGCTACTACCGCCTCATCTACTCCGGTATTTTCAACGGGAGTCCATTTGCATGGTTTCTCTCCTTTTATATCACCATTGCCGAGTGGTGGATTGCGTGCTCCAATTACAGTAGCTGCCCCTGCTAAAGGACCTTTTGTCCCACCGGAGAACTTGTTGAAGAGTAAGGCTGAGCCTGGATGGAAAGGCTCTGCCGCCACAAGCGCCTTTCGTCCTGCCGAACCACGGAAGGTTCTGGAGATGCCACTTGGTGCATCGGACACCGTAGGATCCGATGGTGGTGGAAAGCATGGCCGCCCTATATTGGATATCGATCTGAATGTGCCTGATGAGAGACTTCTTGAAGACATGGGCTCCCCGGGATCGGCTCAGACAACCGGTTCTGCATCAGGGAGTGTCACTAATCTTGATGCCCCGACAAAAACAAGTGGTGGCGGGCTTGATCTAGACTTGAATCAAGTTGATGAAGGTCCGGATAATGTACAATCCTTGACTAACAGTAATCGTAGATTTCCTACTACAGAGATTAATGGTTTGAGGGACTTTGATCTGAACAACGGGCCTGAGCTTGATGAAGTTGGTGCGGAGCCTGCACCGCGGAACCAAATTGCAAAAAGTAACAGTAACATGCCATTTTTACCTCCTGCTTCAGCCCTTAGAATGAACAATGATGAACTGAGAAATGTATCTTCGTGGTTCACTACTGGGAACTCTTTACCTGCTGTTGCTATACCATCTTTCTTACCTGAGAGAGGTGAGCAGCCTTACCCCATTGTGGCAGCTCCTGGACCACAACAGAGGATTTTGGGCTCTGTCGCTGGTGGGGGCCCATTTGGAAGTGATATCTTTAGGGGTCCGGTACTCTCATCATCTCCCACCATGGCTTTTTCTCCAGCTACAGCATTTCCGTACGCAGGCTTCCCGTTCAGCTCCAGCTTCAACTCCAGCTTCCCTCTCGTCTCAACCTCTTTCTCAGCGGGGTCAACCTACGCCGACACTATGTCCGTAGGACCCTCTTTCTTTCCCGCCGCCATAGCTTCTCAGCTTGTTGGCCCAGCTGGTGCTGGCCCGGCTCATTACTCGAGGCCTTATGTGATCAGCCTTCCAGAAAGCAGCAACAGCGGTGGATCTGAAAGTAGTCGGAAATGGGTTAGGCCAGGTCTTGATCTCAATGCGGGTCCAGGAAGTACAGATGCGGAAGGAAAAGACAGCAGATTGGCTGCAGCTTTAAGACAAGTCCCTGTTGCCACTTCCCAGGCTTTTGTGGAGGAGCAGGGAAGGATGTACCAAGTACCAGGTGGCACTATGAAGAGGAAGGAGCCCGAGGGGGGTTGGGATTCGGAGAGATCTGGTTATAAGCAACTCTCGTGGCAGTGAAGAACGCCTCCGAGGAATCCATTTCATTGGCGACTTTAGGGTTCGAACTGCTTATGGCTTTTGAATAGTAGTAAAAACATACAGAACTTACCAACTGCAGCACACTTTCGAAATGGATACCTGAACTTCAAAAGTTTTTGTTGTTAATACATAACATTGTAGTATGCTTGTTTTAGTACGTTGTGTATCAGAATTTAACAATATCTGTAACACTTCTGACAAAATATTCCGTAATCTAGAAATTTTTCTAACTTAAATGTCGGAAACTGTAAAGTTTTGACGGACTTGACGAAGTATTTTGAAAGGAAAAGTAAAAAGGTCTGGTTGTAAAATCAAAAGTCATGTAGTTTATCTACTCGCTGTAGTTCAAGTAAGGCCTGTACATTCATACGTTTGGAGTATTATACTACCGACTTTTTTTCTCCCTATCTTTGTTCACATGTATGACTGATAGCTTAATTTGCAGGTGCAAGCAACTGTTGCACTGAGTTTTTTGCACAAGCTCAATGCATGCTGGTCTGTGCCCTAGGCCGATTTGGAAATCCCTCGGAGGTAACGACCCTCACTAATGTAAATGTTGAGATGCCATTCTCTTCTAGAAGCAATTTTCCATGGGTTCAGGCATGGTTGCTGGTTAGAACAGAGGATGCGGATTTAGGTGATGGATGGTAAGTGAAATTGCTTTTTTCAAAAGAAAACCTGGCTTTCATCCTCTTATTATGAACCCACTGTAATTAACTTTAACTTGGTTTGTCAAAGTTCTTTGTTTGCATAAACTTTTCTCTCAATTCCCCCTTCCCCTCCCCCTCCCCCTTTTTTAAATTTTTCTGGTGGGTGGTTACCGCAGCTTAACATGCATCTCCCTTGTTCTGTTGCTGTATTAGTTACATATGCAGTATGTGCATCTTTTTTTAACGCGGGACACTATTTATATCTCTCCCTATAAATGAGGTAAATTCTTAGTGTGGTTTTAGTTTAACAGGTAAATTATTCAGAGGAAAAGTTTCTGTTTTACGTAGTCGAAGGTTTTGCTACAAATACACTGTGTTGCGGTTTAAGGTTGTTACTTGTCGGAGGATGGTGATATTGGTAGAACAGTATATACCCAAATGTTTTAAATTCTCTTATCATTTTTGTATGTCTTTTGGTTACTGATGTCTTTCTCCAAGTAGCTTGGAATATGCTTTGCAGTTGGTTTACAAGATATCTTGTGTTGTAGTTGTACTTGCACTATTTGCTGTATGATTATGAACATAGCTCGCTTTTTTCCTTCACTTGGGACCTACGTCATCTGGCTGGAGATTCTACCAAAGTGTTTTTTTTTTTTTTTTTGCGAAGTGTTTTTTAGTAGAGATGTTTGAAGAATCACTAGTACATGAACAATATTTTTTCGTTGAAGTCCTCCTAACGGCATTGTGTTCGAGCAAATAGAAGAAGCATCATTTCGAGCTTCTACCACAATGCAAAGCTATAAATTTTTTATGTGCCACACAATTGGTTACAACTTTTCTGAGTAGAGAAGCTGTTTCAGAAGTCGCACCAAATTAGCGCTTTGAATGGCCTCAGCTTTCAACTTTAAGGTAGGTGTAATACTCTGTCATCTCATTCATTACCTTGTACTCAACTGCTTTGGCTTTTCTTTATCTCTCTATCTGTGGATTATCAAATCTGTGTGCTTCATGTTTTTTTTTTTTTTTTTTTTTTTTTGAAATGTGGATATATGGTTCAAGTTTCTGAATATTGACCTCTCTTTTCTTAAGCCTTTTCTTTTTTTCTTTTTTTTTGTTTAATGCATCGAATGTTAAGTCTTCGGTCATTTCTCTTTTGTAGTTTAATTGTTTTTCTCCCTCTATTTTGTGCTACTCGATTTCAATTCAATTTACGACGAATCAAATAAGAAAGTTGAGTTATAGCTGTATTTAATTTATAACAAATTAAATAATAAAATAGATATTAAAATCACTATATTTTCAATCCATTTTTAGTGGAACAAATCTATGTAAAATTACTTGTTTTGGTTCTTGCGTGCTATTATGAAAATTTTCACATTCCATAAATTTCACAATTTTTAAAAAATATTTAGTAAATTTTTTTTAAAAAAATAAGGATATAGGTCTCCGTAAATATAGTGAATTGCAAATATATTCTTGCAAAGTTTAATTTTTATAAGTTATTCCTATAAAAGTCCTAATGTTTTTAAATATGTTCATCTGATTTGTTACCGTTAGAGAACTGTTTATATTTTTAATTTTGCCATCACAAATATATTCCTTCAAAAATTATAACAGTATAATATAAGAGGGATAAAAATGTCAAAAACTAACCAAGGTCAAGTATTTAATCTATGGTTAATTAAATTTTTATAATAAGTCCTAAAGGCTATGGATATATTTGAAAATATTAAGACTTTTACAAGGATAATTTATAAAAGTTGAATTTTACAGAAATATATTTGTAATTTACTGTGCTTGCGAAAATCTGTATGCAATTAATTCAAAAAATAAAAGAGTAAATAAAGTACAGGTAAAGTTGCTCTTATGGAAAGGGTGGGGAGCATTTATTTATTATGCCAACATCAAAGACTAGAAAATGTGTTGTTGATAAGCATAGATCTGATGAAAAGTATAGCTACTGGAAAATGTGCAGATTTGATATTGACATGTAGTTCCATTTTCAAAGCTCTTTTTTATTGCCTTTTTCCTTTGTTATTCATTTATGTTGGGAAACGTGTGAAGTGGGTCGGAATCCCAAAAGAAGGAGAGAAACCGACACCTAAACAAATCCCCCTTTTTTTTTGGTTAACATAACATCTCTCCCTCTCTCTCTCTCTCTCTCTCTCTCTCTCTCCTTTCTTGAAGTTCCCCACGGGCAACATCTGATCTGACTCACTGCTGCCACATAACACCTGATGTTGACATTCCAACGTGGACCAAGTCTTCTAGACTAGTAAAACATCACCATCTTTGTGGCAAGGAAAAGAACAAGTACTACTACTATATTACTGATCGTATAAAATATTATCTTTATATATTATTGATCTTCTATACTATTAAAATATAATCATTTCTGTAGCAAAAAAAAGGACAAGTATTATTACTACTGTTATCGATAGTACAAAATATTATCTTTGTATATTATTGATAAGTCGGTATTATAATATAAAAGTATTTTATTAGCTCAGCCACATACTTTTAAAATGGCATGATATTGGAGGTCTAATTAATCCACTTTTATCTTTAAATGTTTACTGAAAATGTTGTTTTGTTCTCTGTTTTGTTAAAAATTTGGAGTTTACAAGATAAAAATGATTTTGGAGTTTACAAGACTCGGTCCATGCAATAAATTGGAGGAGGAAAAGTGTGACAAGTTAACATGGTTTTTGTCCCTGTTTTTTGGCTCACCACATCCCTCACCTTTTCAAAATTTAGCACAACTTAGTCATTAATAGCCCATCATTTCAATTCCACTTGCTTCCTCCTCTCCTATGTTGTCCCCTTCACAGCCCTTTTAGCTTTACTTGCTTCTGACAAACTCCTCCACTTTTAGCAGGGGAAAATAAAAATGAAAACTAAATATATATAACATAATATTAAATAAAAAAAAGGAGGAAAACATAAGAAAAGGAAGGTACAAATTCTCTTACACACACATGGTTTTGCTCATGAGTTCGTTGTCTTGGGTCCCACCTTGTTTTAAATACAATGTCCACATCTGAGGCCCCTCTCTCTCTCTCTCTCTATCTCTATCTATCTCTATCTGAAAGGGACAAGGGAACATGTGAGGGGAGTGGGACCCACATGGATATCTACTAAACCTAATGTGTGTTTTTGGTGGAAGTGGAGTGGTGGTGACGTGGACACAAGCACCACCACCCATTTGTTTTCTCAATTATAGCTACTCATTTAGATCTACTGTGCTTTTGTGTTCCACCACATGGCCACATGGGGGGTGGTTAAGATTGGTTCTTGTAATATTTGGATTGGATACAAGTTTTTTTGCTTCCATAACCAATTGTAAAGGATTCAAATAGACCCACTATTCTTGGTACAGGTGGTATAGTTGGTATCTGAGATTTCAAGTTCGAAATCTAATTACTTTATATTTTCAACTACGTTCACTTCGAACAAAAAAAAAAAACGAAAGAAAAAAAAAACCACAGAAATACAAGACAAAAGAAACCCAACGTCATTCAATTAATGTCCAAAAGTTCAAGAGACAACAGTCACTGTGAAATTTTTATCAAACAACTAAAAGTACAAAACTAGAACCCTCACGCAAAACATGATTTGGATTTCAACTCGAGTCGATTCTACTCAACCAAGATTAGCCACAAATTTGTTCACCAGCCTCGACAGACGGAGGCTGCGAACCACCGAAGAAGCTGTAACAAAACAAAACACCTGCAAGCGCAGAATTCGATTTGGGAGACGGCAGCAAAGCATTATCACCAGCTGCACATTTCTTTTCGATAAAGTTGCAGACTTTCTTCGGTCAGCGGCAGCACTCTGAAAGTTGGAATGTTCGTGCTGGCTCATTGGGACGTCTGAGTTCTGCACAAAACACCCTCCGATGAGTCGGCAAAACACCCGGAGATACACCGACTTCATTCAAACGGCGCTGTTTCACCTGCTGATCACCGACAGCCACATGGAGAACAGAAGCACACTCATCGACAGGTATGGGGCAGCAAATATCCGAGCTCAGCTGAAGGGCACGGCGCATTAGTAGAGTAAATTTGAAGCCTCAATCTCGGCCATTCGTTGCTTACTTAACAGACAAAATAATATGCGGCACAATATGTTGAAAGAGATTCTACACTGCAACATTGAGATAAAGTGATCGGGAACTGAGCCTTGCTCTTCTTCCTTTCTCGATTCACCTTTTCAGCCTCCTCCCTCACAAACCCTCTTCTCCGCATTGCCGCTGCTCAAACACCATCTGCCGCTGATCTCTTTCTCAGAAGGCGCTGCTGATGCGGCCGTTTTCACCTTCTAATGGTAAAAGCAAGGAAGAGCCGGAACCCATGGAAAATTGCTTCAAGGATAGTGATTCGCGTTTTTTTTTTCTTTTTTTTGGCCCGGAACTCACGGAAAACTCCTAGGAGAGAATGGTTATCCCAACATTTACGCTAGTGAAGCTCGTTTCCTCCGAGGGATTCCCACATTGGCCTTAGGGCAAACACCAGCATGCATTGGTTCTCTGCGTGTATAACTTAGCGCAACTGTTGCTTGCACCTGCAAATTAAGCTAACGGTCAAACATATGAACAAAGACAGAATAAAAATGAATAGCATAATATTCCAAATGTAAAAATGTAACAGGCCTTACTTGAACTACATCGAGTACTTGTAACTCCAAAACAATTTGATTTTACTACCCGATCTTTCATTTCTTTTGATTTCAGAAAACTCCATCAATTCTATCAAAACTAAATGATTTTTTACAATTGCGTTATAGAAAATACTTCTTTAGTTTACAAGACAGTCGAAAGAGCTACAAATATTGTTGAATTCTGATGTAGAGTGGTAGAATCAAACATATTATATGGTTATGCAGTAAAACCAAAATTTTTGCAAGTTTTATACAGTTTCTTCATATGCAGATCGAACCCTAAAGTCAACAATGAAATGGATTACCCGGAGGTGTTCGTCACTGCCATGAGAGTTGCTTATAGCCGGATCTCTCTGCATCCCAACCCCCCTCGGGCTCCTTCCTCTTCATGCCGCCACCTGACATTTGGTACATCCTGCCCTGCTCCTCCACAAAAGCCTGGGAAGTGGCAACGGGGACTTGTCTAAAAGCTGCAGCTAATCTGCTGTCTTTCCCTTCTACATCCGTACTTCCAGGGCCTGCATTGAGATCGAGGCCCTGTCTAACCCATCTCCGACTGCTCTCAGACCCACCACTATTACTGCTTTCCGGAAGGTTGATCATAAATGGCCTCGGGTAATGGGCCGGGCCCACACCAGCTGGGCCCACACCAACTGGACCAACAAACGGAGAAGGTATGGTGGGGAAGAAAGAGGGTCCTACGGACATTGAGTCCGCATAGGTCGACCCGGCTGAGAAAGACGTTGAGACGAGAGGGAAGCCGGAGCTGAAATGGAAGCCTGCATATGGAAAAGCCGTAGCTGGAGAAAAAGCCATCGCAGTAGATGAGGAGAGTACTGGGCCCCTATAGACATCACTTCCAAATGGCCCCCCACTGGCGAGAGGGCCCAAAATCCTCTGTTGTGGCCCAGGAGCTGCAACAACAGGGTAAGGCTGCTCACCTCTCTCCGGTAAGAAAGAAGGTATAGCGACAGCTGGTAAAGAGTTCCCTGTAGGAAACCATGAAGACACATTTCTTAGTTCGTCATTGTTCATTCTGAAGGCGTCATTGTTCATTCTGAAGGCTGAAGCTGGGGATAAAAACGACATATTAGTGGTGCTTTTTGACACTTGGCTCCTCGGCGTGGGCATGGCTTCATTGAGCTCGGGCCCGTTGTTCAGATCAAAGTCCCTTAAACCATTAATCTCTGCAATACTTACCCTCCGATTACTCTTAGCCAAGGATTGTAAATTATCCGGAACTTCATCAACTCTATTCAAGTCGAGATCAAGGCCCCCACCAGTTGCTTTTGTCCGCGCATCAAGATTAGTGACGCTTCCTGATGCAGAGCCAGTTGTTTGAGCTGAGCCCTGGGAGCCCATGTCTTCAAGAAGTCCATCGTCAGGCACATTCAGATCGAAGTCCAATAACGGGCGGCCGTGCTTCCCGCCGGCATCGGATCCTACCGTCTCTGATGTGCCAAGTGGCATCTCCAGAACCTTCCGTGGTTCTGCCGGACGAAAGGCGCTAGTAGCAGCAGAGCCTTTCCATCCAGGCTCGCCCTTATTCTTCAACAAGTTCTCTGGCGGGACAAAAGGCCCTTTTGCAGGGGCTGCTACTGTTATTGGAGCACGTGACCCACTACTTGGCAACGATGACATAAAAGGAGAGAAACCAGGCAAATGGACTCTTGTTGAAAATAACGGTGCAGCGGATGTAGTAGTAGCAGGCTCACATTGGGGTGCGTCGTCACCACCGATGCCTTCATTTAAGTCGAAGTCGAGCTTAGCCGCAACATCAGGGTCAGGTTTAGTACCCAAAGAAGATGCATCAGCTGATGGTCCAACAGCCTCCTCCCTTCCATCTTCATGTTTACCCGAAACCTTAGCACTGCCAGGCTTCCCACATGACTCACTCTCTTGAGCAGACTCCAATACTTTATTCTCTGCTCCAATATTTCCACCAACTTGTTCAGAGATGTTTGACGTGACAGGAGCTGCCTGTTCCTTCCTTTCGTTAATTTTCAGTACGGACTTGCTCTCCTCCAAGCTAACAGGCCTGTAAGAGTGAGATCCGTTGGCATTTGCTGCAGAAGGGCATTTATCCAATCTAAATGAAGCAACGGCAACGGTATCGTTGTTATCAGGCCTATCATTGGCATCTGCATGATTTATTGATGTGATATGTTGTTCGATTGAGTTGGTAGCCTTCTGCGCTACTCCATCCTTAGCACATGATGAAGATTCCTCAACAACCAACTTCTCAATTTTTGAGCTTGAGGCAGCAGCATTATCACATATATTTTTCAATGAGTTGGAAACAACATCAGAAGTGCCTGCATTGTCCTCTCCATCTCCACTTTTGTCACAAGCAATATCTGCGTATTTACCTTCATTTGTTGATGGGATCTTCAATGAGGGCGCACGATCTATAGGATCAGCAGTAGCATGCTTAGTAACAACGGGTTTGTCCGCTTGATTATGGGCTCCGTCACTTTCACACTTCTTGTCAACTGGACCAGGCCTAGTAACATTTTCTTCTTCACCTTTTCCACTAGTCATAACAAAAAAATTCGTATTTCTATCACGACTCGAATCGGAAACAATCAATTGTCCATTAGGCCCAGCTGTTTTATTTTCCTGCGAAGGCAAGTTAGTTTGTTGTGGGTCTGTACCCATAATTCCACCATTTTTCTCATTCTTTCCAGATTCAAACTCAGCAGCTTCCTCTGATTTCAAAATACCATGAACTTCGTAATCGCCAACACAAGGTTCTTGAACCACAGGCGAAACCCCAGGGGAACCAGATGGCGTATTCAAGCTCGATTGAGATATTTCCCCAGCAGCCACACTGGCAAGTAGATTCATCCCACCATCATCCCCAGCTGGTATTGGAGCACTGCTGCTCTCAGCATATTGTGCACAGCTTTCAATTAATGCATTTATAGAGCTGAAAGAATTTCTGGCACCGGGTTCAACCAAAGGAGTTTTCGGGATGTCTGAAGCCCTTCCCGTTTCTTCAGCTTCCTCAGAACCAGCTGGTCCTTCTTTAGCATCACGACTCGATGATTCTGTATTCACTTCTGTATGACCCTGAGATCGAGAAGAATCACTCCTCAGTTTCATTTTTTGATCACTATGCTCATTGCCAGGAGATGCCGTTCTACTTCCTGTAATAGATGGGTCCTCAAAAGCACTTCCGGTAGCACATCGTACGGGGCTGCGACCAGGATTAGGAAGCCTAACGATCAACCTGTGGCTGTTCCCCTGATCACCAACAGGTGTATCAAGAGGTTTTTCACACGCAACTCCACCTTGTAGAGCTTTATCCAATGAAGCGGTTCTGTTAGGAGAAGCGGACTTGCCCAAGCTGCTTTCCTTTTGAGCTCCAGAAACGGCTGCTCCAATAAGTCCGTTGTTGGACCTTCGATGGCGTGATGAGCCACCAGATGCCTTGCTCACATTCGTTGACCCAGCAGTTGAACTCCTTGCGTCGTCCTTCCAAGAAGACTGGCTATTGTTTTGGGAATGACTAGAACTGTTACTTTTCTCTTCCTTTATTGTTGCCTGTGTGGAACTAATAGCTGCAGGTGTAGTTGAAGATGAGAGCAATTTCGAAGAACTAGAAGCTAAAAGATTTGACTTTGTGATAGAATCAGAGTGTCCAGGTTTACTGGTCAAAGCCTTAGATGAAGGAGGTTGTGTCGAGGAGCTTTTTGTGGTCAAATCAGTTGAGCCCATTCGTCTATTTCCTGAATTAGAAACATCCGAGAATCCCGGCTTTCCGGGCCAAGCCACAACCTGGCCTGCCATTAGAGATTTTGCATCATTAACCTTCATTTCAGCATCTACTCGTTTCTTCCAAGTATCAACCAGGCTCCTGGCTTTCTTCTGAATTTCCAAGTTCTTATGGCTTCGCAAATTGTTCACCGATTTCCCGACACTACTAGTCTGTAGAGCATTAAGATTCACAGGCAATTTATCAAGCGCTCGAAGTAGAGCTAGTAGAAGTTCTTCTACACCTTTATCACCTTCCTTAGGGCTAGTATTATCACCAGTCTTTCCTTTGTGTGCCTCTTGGAGCCAATCATCCAAAACTGGCAAAGCCATCAACTGCACGAACTTGCCAAGGCAATCATCTCTCTCTGTGGCCGCGATGATATTTGCAAGCATTACTTTACCAGCCAAATCTAATTTTTTCTCAGTCCTATCCAGAAGCATGAGGTTGACTAGCTTCTCGACTGCTTCAACATTCGAAAGCCCACCTTTCTCAGTTATTTTACCAATCTCTGCCTTCATATTATCGAGTTTAATGTTACTAGGATCGGCATCTTCTGGTTTGGCAGAGAGATCTCGCTTAACAGGCTCTGGGCCTGATTCAGCCCGGTCCCTCTTCTTTCCCTTGACCTGTGAATGGAAAGGGGAGCTGCTATTTTGTACAGTATCTGAACCGGATTTCACCTGCTGTGTGGATGACGGACTGTTCGCTGATCGTTTTGGTGAACGCCCGCCAGATTGCACTGCCGCATGCATTTCTAGTCCCGTTCTATTTAAAAGTCTATCTACTTCTTCCTGCCGTTCCTGAGGTCCAAAAAGGAAAAGAGAACATCATGAAACAAGAAAAATTACTTTAAAGACTCAGCCCCACTTTTAATGACGCCCTAAGAATTCCAATTTTAGCAATTTTGATTTGTGCAGTGTGACAATTGAATCCTTCCACTAGTCTACTATCTAGTCGCAACACCACGTCAACATCATCACAGAATTTAAACCTCAAAAAATGAATTGTCAGCAAATTCCGACAATAATGCCACGTGCCATTTGGCTAACAGAATGGATTATTAGTTATATGTGCCAACCTATGGGACTGAATTGTTAAAATAGAAATGCAGACGACATGATTGAATTCGGGCCAAACTGCATGGAATAAATTCATAACGACCTACTTCAAAGTAACTTAAACATTCAGAGCAGTATGCTTTGATTTAGTATACCAATATTATAGTAAAAATAATACAAGAAAAGCACTTACATTAATATAATTCTTATCAGTTAGCCACCATAAGCGCTTATGCTCGATATCATACACTCGCCTACAAATGAATGAGGATATCCCTCGTGGAAGCTCAACACCCTTACGTAGAAAGGCAACTTTACAAGGATGAAGCAAAGAAGCAGCGGATACCACGTCCTTATGAAAAGAATAAAAGACCTCGTTTGGTGCAGCGTCAAGTGTTATACCCTTAGCAAGCTTTATATCGGCAGGTCGGTAAAGCCAATTCACACACAACTTAAGATAATCTTCCTCACTTGATCTAATCCAACGTATTATTCCAATGAAGGGCGGGGCATTTCCAGCCTGAAAAAGGGCAGAGTCACCAACTCGAATCTCACGCCCGTCCTGCAAAATATTGAAAGTTAATCTATATTAAAATGTTGAAAATTTTAAAATCAATGCACATTCTATCAGCAGTGAGAAAGGAACTGAAGAGTTCAGTAAAATTAAAAACAAAAGAAAATGATATATGAATGAAATAAAAAGTAAGCAATCTAATTATCCACAGCATCCTGTAGTCACAAAAAACACATCTTGGAAACTATTTTGGTACAAGCGAAGCGCAAAAGACAAATTAATTTCACCGAACCTCTTAAACTCTACAACTTTATTCCAATACTAAAGTTCAACTAATTATATGGAAGATGCAAGGGTTATGGCTTAAGTAATGTTAATAAAAATGAACGATATGGTTGATTTGTTTTGGCGCGGCAAATGGATTCAGTATCATATATCTTTGAAAGCGTGTACTATAGCTAACTTAAAAACATTCATAACCGAAACCGATGTAAGATACTGCAACACAAGAACACATTCCACCTCCCATAATACTGAACTATCGGCCTAGCGAATCATATGATCAAACTACACATCCTCCTCAAAAGTCGATACGTAAACATCGAAGAAAAGGGATGGATAGCACCACTACAACACGCCAAGCTCGAACTTTCCCTTGATTTGAGTATGAGATCGACCGAAAACCTAATAAAAGCGGTACCTTTAGGAAAGAATCAGGCGCGGAGGGATGGGAATTGGAGGGGGGAGGGTTGATTATTGCCCCCGGCGGCGGAGGAATCGCTGCGGCTGGTGCTGCTGGTGCTGGTCCTGCTGTAGCGGGCGCAGGCGCTGGCCACATGTGCCGAAGCCGCTTCCTCTCCTCACCTTCCACCCGCCCATGCATAGCCTTGCATCTTCCCAGCTAGGGTTTGCTCCGATCCCTCCCGCGGCGCGAACCATCAATCCGGGGGCACTCAATTCCACCTCCCGCGCCCCAATCGCATCGAAACCCTAGAAACCGCCCTCCCCGCCGAGTCCCGCACCCGCGAAGCCCTTACCCGTCGGCAGATCCAGGGGACAGCAACGGACGCAAGCGGAAACCCTAATCGGGGAGCTCGGGGGATCGAATTGGAGGGGCGAGGGTTGGGAATTAGAGATCGGGGTGGGGAGGGGGAGGAGACGAGGGGGAGAGAGAGAGAGAGAGAGAGAGAGAGAGAGGGGCGAACGCGTGGGGAGAGAGAAAAGGGGGGTTGGAGAGGGAGAGAGAGAGAGAGAGCGGATTCGGAGGGCGAAATCGGAGTATTTGAGGAGCGATTCGGGTCGCGGATTTCGCGATTGAGAGAAAGAGAGAGAGAGATGGTAACATATTGAGCTAATGTGCGTGTACCGGGTGTAATGCACCGGGTGTAGAGAATTTTTAAAAAAAAGTTAACTTCACTGTTTTTTTTTTTTTTTCAAATACACTTATACATTATCTTTTGCTTATTAATTTTTATTCTACTATTAACAAAACCTATAATTTTGCACAAAAATTAGAAGTTTGGGTAAATAATATTGGTCCAAAGTAACCGTGCATGTATTCAACCTATTTTGACAAAAAAAAAAAAAGTAATTTTTTTGTATTTTTATTCAAAACTATAAATTTTAGATGCTGAGTTCTACGGATCAAACAATGGTTTTTTTTTTTTTTATCATTTGATTTTTTTTCTTTTAACCACTACAACGTAGATCCTTAATACATTATATATATATATATATAGTCCAATATTATTTAATGGGCTAACTTTGGGCCCATAAATGAAATGAGGCTCACAATTAGAAGAGTGAAGTGAACAAGGCCTTTTAGTTTCGAACAAAGTCCCAAACAAATACAAATTCATGATTTGGGCCGGGTTGGGCACCAACCCAATAATTTTATTGGGCCTCTTGGGCTGAGCCGTATATTTTCGAGATAAAATTACGGGTAGGAGGGTTTTTACGTGCGGTGAAAAAATACGATGAAAAAAAAAAATATTATAACTGTTTCAATAAGCGATAGCATGTTGTGTATATCACACTAATTTACTAAACTTTATTTTGTTTAAGAAAGAGTAGTTCTACGAGTACCCCGGAATGCTGTTTTTATAGGCTGCTGATGTGCTGCTAATATATTGATATGTCATGTACAAATTGGCTTTGTGCAGTACATGATTCCACATCTGTTCTGATAGAAAACCTATAACGGTTCCCCAAAACACTTCTCAAAATGAAATATGTGGACTACTGATATGCTAGTATGCTGATACGTCTCATTCTTGGCTTATACATTACAGACCGGCACGTCGATTGTGAAGGCGAACCCAAAAGGGTTACGAAAAGCACTTTGCAAAGGGGATTTAGGGTTTACACTTTGTCTTAAAGCTTTGTATGGTCCAAAACAAATCAAACCATTAATTTTCCTATGCCCTAGCTATACAAAGCTCCATCATGATGAGGAGTGAGGGCCAAATCTGATTAAGTGATAAAAACAATTTATTATTAGATTTTTTTTTCATAATTAAAGAACAAAAAACACTCCCTTTAATTTTGATTCTTAATAAAGAGTAAGTATCCTAAACTTGTGGAATTTTAAACATGAATGTGAACTCCACATGTCGAAGGGGATTGCAATTTTATGGGATAAGAGTAAAGTTATGTTATGCTCAAGCATAGGGGGACCAAATACAAAGACCAGAGTTAGATCCAATCAATATATGTGGCCACATGCATTAATTAATGTACTACATAAAAAAATAATTAAATTACATAATAACACTTGCAATAATGTATTTATATATAGAGTCCGGCTGGAATACTATCGATAGCACAAAGGGCTTGGTGCTATCGAGTTTTCCACCGTTAGATTTAACCCTTTGATCATTTTTATCCGTTAGATTATACTATTTAACCAACCACCCACTCAACCCAAGAGGACCGACATCATCCTAACCGCACATTTTTCAATCCAAGGACTAAAAAACTAATAGCACCAATAGCTTGGTGCTATTGATAGTATTCCAGCCTAGTTCTTTATATATATATAGATGAAGAAAAATTAAATTATTATAAGAGAAAAAGCAGATCAATGGGCCCACTTTCATCTACCCAGATGGTTCAAATAGTAACACTTCAAACCAAACACAAATTTTAATACTTAATAAATGCTCACAATATATGTTTCCTTTCCCACTATGTCTCTTTGTCAGATATGTATTTTTCAGTCCTTTTTAACTCTCATATCAGTTTAAATTTGTCCTCATCAAGTTCCCATCAATGAGCAAGTTATGGACAATTCCACTTCATTGAGAATGTCCTTGTCCTTTAGTGAGACAAGGATATATCTAAGTCCATGATTTCACTTGTAACTTAGACTAATGAGAAAAGGACATTGAAGTTGTAGGTGTTAAGTGTTAACATCATTTCATTTCTATAGTGTGTTTCTTGTGGTCAAATTAACTTTTGGGTCGCATGTTATCAAAGCTTGTAGGCAAGCGTCTTCCATTTTATACTTCTCGGTTAAAACTGCTGAGATTTAATTTCTTAAGCTTAAAACTAATGAGAAAAGGACATTGAAGTTGTAGGTGTTGAGTGTTAACATCATTTCCATAGTGGTGTTTCTTGTGGTCAAATTAACTTTTGGGTCGCATGTTATCAGAGCTGGTAGGCAAGCGATCTTATACTTCTGGGCTAAAACTACTGAGATTTTTTTAAGCTTAAATTTTTACAGAATGGTGTTTTAATCATTTATTTCACATCCATCATGTCATTAGTAGGCTAATTATCATGTTGAGACTACTATTTTATTGTTATCTCTCTTGTGAGTGCATGTGGATGGTATATATATTACCCCAATTCATGATAAGCACTAATACTCTTCATGAAGTGCTCTTTTCATCTTTTGTTAATTAGTGTCTAAATTAAGCATTAGCAAAAAAGCAAAGGAATATCAAAAGAGAGCACCACCACAACACATTATGATCCCACAAATAGTTTAATATTAAAGATAACTAAGGTGCACCAATACCACCCACTTTTTGTAGTTTAAATAGCCCAACAAAAAGATTACTCAATTAATATATCTTAATCCCCTAAGTTGGTGTATTATTATATTATTTTAGGGCTTTTTTTGTTGTTGCTAGGTTAGGCATCTAGGGCATCATCCCCCCCTCTTGGTTTATTGTGAGCTTTGAACCAAAAAAAAAAGAAGCATGAGATTAGGACTATGACCCCAAGATCTCCAACACCTTCACATGGCCTAATAAATGGTTTTGAATGGGGATGTTGAAATTAGAGATAGGGTATAATTTCATGCTAAAAAAATAAATGCATTGGAGGAAGAGAAAAATGAGGTCTAAGTTATTCATTGCTTGACGCATGCGCGCGACGAGGGGTCTTCTCCAAAATTTAAAATTCATTGTATCTTTTCTGAAATATATATATATATTAGTTCATTATTTATACAGAACAATAATAAGAAAAGTAATAAAATATGGGACCCACGATAAGTTGATATGGACCGACTGATGACCATTTGTACGATACGAGATTACCGTCGGATTGGGGGGGGTGGTTGATCTCATCAACATTGAGATTTGTTAACATATTTTGTTATAATTATTACTTGTTTTAAGGAAAAGTTTCAGGTGAGGGGATGCTTAAATTGAAAATTGTTGAATGTCCAACCCTACTAATTGTTTAGATTACATTTCATACATGAACTTATATAATTATTATGCTTTGTTCAAAAAAGGTGAAGTGGAAAAGCTTGTTAGTGACATCAACTTTAGGTTAGTCACATTAATATTAAAATAATTGGTTATCATTAAACAAAGTTAGATTCTTATGATAATTTAATTGTCCCTAGGATCAAGTGGTGCACTAAGCAACAAATGGTGGGTTTGAATAATTAATGGGGTGGGTTATTATTAATTATAATTAACCTTATTGCGTGGAGCAAGTTAGTGAAATTATGGACCCACACATGGGAGTATAGGACTTTGAGATTTGGATTGATCCAAAGCTAAACCACATGTAGATTAATGGATAATGATTAATGAAGAGACTATATATAGAAACCATGTTTTTCCTTTTTTAATTTTTTTTTGAAATGTTACATAGATATATAACTTTGGAATTTTTTTTTTTTTTTGACTAGCTATAAATTTACAACATTTTGAGACATTTTTGTTGTGCTTTAATATTCTAAAAAAAGCTTTCAATTATCTTTATGTAAATATAATCAGGGCTTTTTTTGCAAATGGCCCCGTGGAAAAATTTTATTTTAAAAATAGCCCCGACAAATTTATAATTGTAAAAATGGTCCTACCCTTGCCACACAGGCGCCACGTCGGCGCCACGCGGGCGGATGGGCGCCGGGTTGGCACGTTGAACACGGTAAATCATTCACCGTGTTCAAACAAACACGGTGAATGGTTCACCATGTTCAGTTACTTATACAGCCCCGAAAAAATAGTTTAGATCAATCTGCGCGAATAATAAAAGAAACACGGTGAACCATTCACCGTGTTTGAACACGATGAATGGTTCACCGTGTTCAACTTGCCACCGCACCTCCCAGCCCGCCCGCGTGGCGGACGTGGCAGGAATATGGCCATTTTTGTAATTATAAATTTTTTGGGATTATTTTTAAAATAAAATTTTTCTTTGGGGCCATTTGCAAAAAAAACCCATATAATCACGATTGCATGTCTAGAAAACAATAAAAATATTTCAGCATTATAAAGAATAAGTTATTTTTAAAAGTTTCACTATAGTTTCTGAACTTCAAAAATGGATAGTAAGCACCTTAAAACCTTTATTTTAGCATAAAAAAGTGTACATATACGCTTGATATGAGAGCATAAATTTTACACCCTTGCATTAATAAAAACGCATAAATTGTAAGATTTATACATATATATTAGCATAATTTTTTGATTAAGACACTCTTAATTTTTCAAGGTTAATTAATCTAACCAAATAAATTAAAAATATTACCAAAATGATATATAATTCTTTCAAACTTACTATCTTAACCGTCTAAATTAGATTAATTAACACTAATAGTAAATTTTAATTAACCAGCAAAATTTAATAAAATATTTTAACATAATCGACTGTATATAATAATTATGATAAAAAATTAGAGATTAAATAAGTGCCAATTAAAAAACATTAAAGTTGAGCAGGTTAATTATTTAAAAACTGCCTATAGATATATAGTGGAGGAGATGCTCCATACATTTTTACTCCCTTTATAGTAAGTTATATAATAACCTATAACCATAGTCCCATAGTCTTTATGGTCAGTGCTCAAAGCGACACCATTTCATCTACTAGAATATATATATTGAGACGAAAATATACAAAAATATGTTTATGTATTTTTTGATAGAACCGTAAAAAGTATATTATAACCGACTTATTGCGAAAGAAATATTTGTTTACTGTACGTAACACAAGTTTAATTTTCGCAATCTCAAATAGAGTCCCGGAGATGCTGCTCGGAAACGTAAACGGCAGATAAAATAGTCTTACGTCGAGAACTGTACCACCAATTTTTTTTCTTTCTTTTAACAGTGACAGTGCCTTTACACCCCTTCTCTCTCTCTCTCTCTCTCCTCCCCCAACACACTCCCCAATCATCATCACCACTATTTCCATATTACTCCATTCCCCACACACCATCCCCTTTCTCTCTCCTCCTCTTCAAGAGAGAGTGTAGAGGGGGGTAGAGAGAGAGAGAGAGAGAGAGAGAGAGAGAGCTCATCATCTTAAGCAAGCAGTGCATGCAATGGGGAATTGTCAGGTGGCGGAGGCGGCGGCGGCGGTGGTGGAGCTTCCGGGGGGGAGGGTGCGGCGGCTCTACTGGCCGACCCCCGCCGCCGAGCTCATGCGCTCCAACCCCGGCCACTACGTAGCCCTCGTCGTCGTCGCCACCGCCGCAGCCAATTCCGATCGTCTCTGCGCACCCGACGACAGCGGCGGCGGCGGCGGAGGCGCGAAAGCGACGCGCGTGAAGCTGCTCAAGCCCAAGGACATGCTCCTCCTCGGACAAGTCTACAAACTCATCACCTCCCAAGGTTGGTTAAGTTCACTAGCTACCTGCTTCATTCATTAAGAAAATAAATTTTAAAAAAAAATAAAAGACTCTCTCAATTTGAATATGAAGAATATTTTTTTAGAAAAAATAACATACTGTCCTCTTTATTTATTTTTTTAGAAATAAATTTAGCTGAAAATATGAAGTAATTAGATTTCGAACTTTGACCCTCGAATACCAACCACCGAGCCCTTAGTCACTTGCGCTAGCGATCGATGGTTGGTGTTCATGAATATGAAAAGTGTTGGCGATGAATAAACTAGAGTACTGTATTATCTTACATCCAAAAAATTAAATTTTTTTAATTTTTTTTAATATTAAAATAATTGATAAGATGAGTCGGTAAATTTTAGCCTTTTAGATATTAGGATATAAAATTTATGCCTATAAAATAAATATACATGTAACATTGCTCTTTTTCAAGAGATGGTGAATTTGGTTAAATTAGTAATGATTTTGTAAATATATGAGTAACTTTGCCCAGCTTTTATTTTCTAATGCATTTTTTGGATAATAATAAATTACATTTTTTAAAATATTATTTTTATAAATTATTGATGCACCGGTAATTTTATATCGTATACATGATAGACCATAAAACATTATTCAGGTGGATTTTATATAGTATTTTTCTGATAACACTTTACAACTGATCAATAATTTATTAAACAATTAATATTAGCCACTATGTAAGTTCAAATTAATTTTTTTTAAAATATTTGTAGTTTTTTTTTTTCTAATTTGTTTTTTTTTTTTTTGGTGGGATCAGAGGTGACTAAGGCTCTTAAGGCAAGAAAACATGAGAAGATGAAGAAGAGCCAATTATCTGAATCGATTCAGAAACAAAATGGTGGAAAAGATGATGATGATGAGGCTCATGTGGATCATGTTGTTGATAAAGGGCGAAAACAAGTTGACTCACAAAGTAATATTAATGGGAAGGTAATTAATTTCCTATTATGTTTAGTTCATTTTATTTAACTATCTAAATAGAAAAATTAACAACCCATATTAATAAATATTTCTTTTATATATACTACACATCTATTACTTTCAGTTTTGAATAATATAATATTTTCAAACAAGCTTAAAGAGATTTTTTTTTTTTCTTACTCTTTTTTGTACTAGAACTAAAAGGGGCTACGTACTGATTCCATCTCCATTATGTGTATTTAAACAACTTTGTTATATTTATGAAATTTTCAACAATTATTTTAGATTAATGCTACCTCTACATTTTATACCCCACTCATCCAATGACTTTTGTTTTCTACTTATTTTATTAAGTTATGTTTTTTTATATTACAAACTTAAGGAGTTATGTAAATTTTAAATCTATCGAGCACAAGATTTATACCTATATATAGATGTACAGATAATATTTTTTTATTATTTAGTCAAAAATTTATAGATAATTCTTCAAAATTTAAAATATCAAGTACAGCTTTCTAAATATATGAATTTATTATAAATATCTCTATCCGAGATATATAAAAAAAGAGTTAAACAATAGTCTATTTAATAAAATAATAATTTTATCATCAATTATTTTTTGTAGGGCAAAATATTAATACATATTATATTTTAATCCTTATTGAATGTGTGATCTATCACATTAATTTATTTGAGTATTTTTTTTTATAAAAATGTATTAAATTTATAAAAATTGCCCATCCAATAAAAAGTTTGTTAAAATTTTAATATGGTGGAAGATAAAGTTAAAAGTTTTAGAAATAATCTATTCAAATAGGAATACTTGATAATGTTTTTAATATTTATGAGGACATCAGTAATATTTCAAACTCTGAGGAGTATCGGTATAACTATAGTTTTACCCAAAAAAAAAAAACTCAAAAAAAAAAATTATCTCGATTTTAACTTAATTTAGGCTAAGATTATTTGATTCATTTGGCTATTCTTTAAATTTTTTAAAATATCGTTATTGAATTTGGCTGTAATATTCTAATTAGGTAAAAATATACAGAATTTATCTAACTTTACATCTTTTTGATTTGGCTACTGAACCTTTTAAAATTTGATCTTACTATCTAATCTTTCAATTTGTTTGATTTGAATCAGTTAACGACATTTTGACTTTCAAATGTAAGCTTATTACTTATTTTAATAAATTTATAGTTGTAGGAACTGCACAGAGTATTTTAATTAAACTTGTAAGATAAATAATGTATTCAAAATTTAAAGTTAAAATATCATTGATTGACTCAAATCAAACAAATTGAACGATTAGATAATAAAATTAACGTGAAATCAAAATAATGAATAGTCCAGATAAGTTTTATATATATTTACCTATCAAATTATGTATCGAATATATGTATGAAAATTAGATTTGTAGAGCGAAAAGCCCATATATGAAAGGACACAAGTACGAAAATTTTTGGATTGAGTGATCGAAAAAAAAGAGGAAAAGGAGCCCATGCATGCACTTCACAAAAAGATGAATGATTTGTACTTGTTGGGATCTTTAAAAGCTGTGCAAAAATTGTGTGTATTATATTTGTCCCCTTGTGTTCATGGAATAATAATAATAATAACAACAATAAAATCTCAGGTGGAGAAGCATGAGAGAGAAAGGCACAAAAGCAGAAGCTCACAATCACAATCACAAGCCAAAGCTCGTCAATGGCGCCCTTCTTTGCAGAGCATCACTGAAGTGGGAAGTTGATGTATTTTTTTTTTTTTTTTTTTCTCCTTTTTATGCTCTGTGTAATGTAATGTTTATTTAACATAAAAGGACAGGAACAGTTGGGCTAATCCCACTTCATGGAGAAATATAATATGCAGTGATATTAGGGACTTAGAAGAGTAATTGTTTTTTCATGAGTGAAAGTTGGTATTTAAGTATGTATCTTTAAAATTTTTAGGTAAAAATGTATAGAACTTATCTGAATTATATATATATCATTTTGAGTTGATTATCCAACCTTTTAAAAAATTGATTTTACTATCTAATCATTTAATTTATTTGATTTGCGTCGGTCAACGTTACTGACTTCAAAATTTAAGCTAATTGCTTATTTTAATAAATTTTTAGTTGTGAGAATTGTATAAAATATATTAACTAAGTCTGTGAGACAAATGATGCATTTAAATTTTAAAGTCAAAGTATCGTTGACTGACTCAAATCAAACAAATTGAAAGATTTGATGGTAAAATTAATTAACATTTTGATAAATTGGATAGTCGGTTCAAAATAGACCATAGTTCAGATAAGTTCTGTACGCTTGTACCAAAACTTAGCTGTGTATATAGTTAAAAATATAGCAGTTACAACTACATGAATCTTATTTGGCTAGATGTAGTAGAAAATACTACAATAATAAATAATTTATTTTGTTATACATAGTTGAGAAGTGCATTTTTAAAATTTTATTACTTTATATTCATGATAGTGAGATTACATCCAGTGTAGAGAAAAATTATTTTCTATTCAAAAAATGATTAGGGAAGTAAGCTTATCTTTGCTTAAAGCTACTCCTTCCAACTACTTCAGTTGGAATTGCTGTAGTTGGGCCTCATGATGCAGTTCCAACTGCAGTAGTTGGATTCAAATGCATCAAACCAAATATCAAATTTGGATCTACATATAATTACAACTGCATTACAGTTGTGGTTATATGCAATCAAACAATCACTAAGAGTAAGCACGTAGTAATATAGGGTATTAATGCAATTTTGAGTATTTGCAAGAGTACATATGAGCAATCCTATGATTATAAATAAATTTTATAATACTTTACAAACTAGCATATATGGAGGTATACATAATTGATGAAAAAGTATAAATTACAAGGAGATAAGTATAGCTTATAAGTTAGGTTGAAATCTAACCATTAGATTGTATAGCTAGTAAAGTGTTGTGAAATTTATTTGTAAATGCATCGAGTTTTTAAGTTTTGAAAAAAAAAATTTTGTCCAAAGACCTTCCAAACTTCAGCTTTTTTATAAATAGACATTTAAACTTTTAATTTTGATAATTAGACATCCTAAATTTTATCAAATAGTTCAGTATATATAGGCTCCTTTCTTCAACTGAAGTTACTAATTACCCAATCAAAATAATTGAGTGTTCTAATCTTTATTTCTCATGTCTAATTATCAAAATTAGAAAAATTAATTAATTTTTTATATTTTAAAGTCTTTTAAAATTTTATATGCAATCAAAATGACAGAGTAATTGTCCAAATTAAAAGTTTAGGCGGCTTTATGTAAAATATCTAAAGTTTGGGGCTTGAGGGTCCATTGTATTTGTTCGCTTACTCTAATGCTTATAGCCTTATAGGAATTTTTTTGATTCTCATATATATTTGATATTTTTGATCTTTTATACATAAATTTTTTATAGTATTATTTATATTTATTCATATTGAAGTGTGTTGATATTGATATAATTTACTTTATATGCTTAAAGTGTGGTTGAAGTTGGTGTGGATGAATTTATGTACTCATTCTTGTGATTGAAATACTTGAAAATTTTATTATTTTATAAAATGTGAAAAATTTCAACTTACTGCTGCTATGTGGAGAATAAACAGGTTAAATACGGTCCATTCACCGCATTTAAAGGCGGTAAACGATTTATCGCTTTTAAAAGCGGTAAACGATCCACCGACTTTAAACGCGGTGATTGGTTCACCGCTTTTAGTCTGTTTAGCAATTATGTAGAAATGAGTGTTAAATGAAGACGGTGTACCATTCATCGTCTTCTTGGGCTTTTTAAAAACTTATGAATGCGGTGAACTATTTATCGCTTTCGCGTGAAAGCGGTACATAATTCACCGCATTTATCTCTTTCCGCCGGCACACCGCCTACGTGTCAAATTCGAACTTATTTTTATAATTTTTTTTTTTTTATAGGTCTATTTTTAGAATACATTTTTTGGACGAGGTTAGTAGGCTAAAAACTCGGCCTTATAGGTACCAAGTTGCGATATGGAGATAGCACAGGGACCATAAGCTCACCGCCCGTGACCATAAACTCGCCGCAATGCACCGCCTCCGCCCCGCCCCGTCCCCTCTCCTCCTCCGCCGCCTCTTCCCTTCCTCCTCCTCCTCCCACCGCTTCTTCCTCCTCGCCCCTAAACCCTCGTCGCCGCCGCCTCCTCCGCCGCCGCGCCCCCGCCCCTTCCACGCGCTCTCTGCGCCGAGTCCCTCCCCGGCGCCCCTCGCTCGTCGGAGCGCCGCCGCGGCAGCGGCGGCGGCGGCGGCGGCGGAGGTGGGGTTCTTCGCGGAGGAGGGGGTCTCGTGGGAGTCGCTCGGGGTCTCCGGGCGCCTCCAACGCTCTCTCGAGGGCGCCGCCCTTCGTAGGCCCTCCTTTGTTCAGGTGCTCGTGTTGTCCTCGCGTGGCCTACCAAGTGTTCGACGAAATGCCGAGCTTAGAATACTCAACCAACCAACCCCCATGGATTATTATTACTGTTTGTTATTGCTTTTTCGATAACCATGTTAATATTTATCATCGACACGCTTCTCAACTTTTATTGTTTTGATTTGAGATATTCGCATCAAATTAATGATTCTATCTAATTTAATGGCTCTGCATGCTTTTCTAGATGTTGAAGTTGTGATTTTTGTCATCGATTAACTATCGCTAGCTAACGAAAACCGTTAATTTAAACAAAAAACAAAAAATGGAAATGTAGAGACCTTATCTGAACTATATGGCATTTTGAAATGCGAACCTGAAAACTAGTATACTTGATTCACTTTATTTAGTTAGTAGAAATTTTTGTGTTGCTTTGTACTTACACCTCTTAGAATTCTACCATTTCAGTTATATATGCTTATGAATTGGGTATAAATCTTAAAAAGGGCGTAAATTTTGTTGCATTGTAGGCTGCTTGCATTCCTCCTATACTTAAAGGAAGCGATGTGATTATTGCCGCAGAGACAGGTAGCGGCAAGACGCACGGGTACCTCGTGCCGTTGATTGACAAACTGTGTGCTGCTTCTGCTCCCAGGGAAGTAGCAGGTGTTTCTGAGAGGACTTCTCGGTCCAATGATATCTTTCTTGTGCTTTGTCCGAATGTGATGCTATGTGAGCAGGTGGTACAAATGGCCAACTCTCTGCTCGATGAGTCTGGCGAGCCGCTTGTGAGAGTTGCTGCAGTTTGCGGACAAAAGGTTTGATTCACTGTGAAATGCTCTCTTTGATCAAGCGTAGAATGTGGAGTTAATATTATCGTTATAATCATCATAGATTTCATTCAAAATACATGGGTTTGGTTGGTACCATTCTCGAAGTTCAAATGACTCCGAAAGAATGAAAATGTGTTGATATTGTGATTGCTTACTTATTGCAATAGCTTAAACTTAAGCTTAGGAGGCTTTAAACCTGTCAGCTGGTGCCGTTTTTGTTGATGTAAGGATCTTATTTCTTACTAGTCATATATGCGTTTCAGGACTTTTTTGGCTAAGCTGAAGCTTCTGCAGAAATTCTTTTTGAGTAAAATTGTCCAAATAAACTGATTATTTCTTCATTGTCTCCTATACTGTTTCTTGTTGTCCAGATTTAGACATTTAAGATAGTAGAAGCTCATTTTAGCTTCCCTTACCAAAATGTCTAGACTAATTTATGCTCAAAAGCATAATTTCTAAGAGCTTTTGCATTTGGATTTAGAGACACCGTTCTAGAAGCCACAATAAACAAGCTCTTAATTTGGTTTATGGCTGACTGAGGCTAGTTTTCACGTTTGATAAAATCTCATCTTGGAGCCTAACCAGCTAATTCTTGAGGCTGATCTTATTTTGACGGCTAGCACTCTGTATGTGATAATCATTTGTACTATGTATTTCTAGACCTAACGTATTTGAACTATTGGCCTGCAGGGATGGCCGGTTACGCAGCCCGACATTCTTGTGTCTACTCCAGCTGCTCTTTTGAATTATCTTTTTGAGTTTGACCCAGAAAAGAAGTGGCGGGAAAAATTTTTGCGCAGTGTAAAATTTGTGGTAATTACCTTCTTCGAACTGTTATAACTTGCTTAAATTTGACATGATAGGGTGGACTTTTTATCCTGTTATTCAGCTTTGTCAAAGCATCTGTAGGAAACTTCTCTAGTAGTTTCAGATTGTAATACAGAATTAATACAGAAATTGCCTTTCCTAGCAAATTTTATACATTCATTCAAGGGAACTATGTGTGTGACTGTCATTATTCTACAGCTACCATAAACACAATAATGATCATGATTTTCACACAGGTCTTTGACGAAGCAGACATGCTGCTTTGTGGGAGTTTTCAAAATCAGATCATTCGTCTCATTAATATGTTTCGTTTTGATGAAAAACTTGTGTCTAAGATGGAAAGTTCTGCAGAAGACGTTCCAGTAGATGAGAATGATAAAACTCATGGTGAACCGAATTTTGAAGACAACGAACTTAACAGTGATTATGAGAATGAAGAAGCTGATCCTGAGGGTGCCCTAGAAAATTTTGCTACAGGGGAGAACAAAGTTGAAACAACTAGTGTAAGGGATTGGAGGAGGGTTAGAAAAGTCTATAAGCGCAGTAAGCAGTATCTCTTTGTTGCTGCTACCCTTCCACAGAGTGGCAAGATGACTGCAGGCGGTGTTCTGAAGAGAATGTTTCCTGATGCCATTTGGGTCAGTGGCAGTTATCTGCATCGACATAACCCTAGGTTGGCACTTTTTTCAGTTATTCTTTCTTATATACTGTTACACCTATTTGACATGGTAGTGCCAGCACCAGGGCCATGGTAATCCTATCCTTGCAAATGATCGTATCAACATCTTTTTTGTGGTATCTCTTCTCCTGAATGGTTATATATGCTTGCGATGATACGCTGCAGCATCTTACTACAGTATGATGATTCCTGTCTCCTGGATGCATCTATATGCTTAGCTCGATGTGGCTTTCTGCCATTTGCTTTATATATACTTTTTTTTATCTTCCATGTTCATATTTTACCTGATTTCTATCTCACTGTTTCTTTCTCAGATTGGAACAAAGATGGATAGAGGTCACAGCTGATACACAAGTAGATGCTCTTCTAGATGCCGTGAAACATAGTTATAATGCTGAACACAATGAATTCGGAACCAGTCCAAGTCGGACAATGGTGTTCTCCAATACAGTAGATGCTGCTCAATCAGTGGCTAAGATATTGCAGAGAGTTGGTATTCAGTGCTTTTTGTACCACAGAGAAAGCTCCCTGGAAGAACGGGCATATAACCTACAAGCTTTCCGAGAAAATGGTGGAGTGCTTGTGTGCACGGATGCTGCCGCGCGTGGCTTGGACATACCCAATATTTCGCACGTTATACAGGTAACATATTTGTTATGGATGGGAGATTTTAGTCATGGTTTATATAATCTATAGACGTATGTAAAATCTGAAAATTTCACGAACTGTTATCACTAATTTGTTTGTATCATGTTTCCTCTCTAAAGTATAAGTCATCTAAGAATTTTCTTTTTTCCCTTAATCTGGCATGAACTCTTCCCTTTACTTAAAGGCGGAGTTTGCGACCTCTGCTGTCGACTTCTTGCATAGAGTTGGTCGAACAGCAAGAGCCGGCCAATCTGGGATAGTCACAAGCTTGTATATGAAAGCCAACAGGGATCTCGTGAATGCTGTTCGTGAGGCAGAGGAACTGGGTCGACCCGTGGTAATTTCTATCTGAAATTTCATTTCCTCGTGTTAATTATTGTTTCCTAATTATGGAGTACCAATAACGATTTTCTTTTTTTTTTGAAATGGAGGGGTAAAAAAAAACTGGAAGATATTTCCTGTTCAATTATATACTCACTTTGTCTATGTTAGAATATTTAACTATGTATTGATCAGATGATAATCCTTTATTTTTTATGCATTATTATGTCTTTTTAGTGTTGATTGTTTCTATGCTTACAGGAGCAAGCGTTTAGCAGGAAAAGGAGTTTCCGAAATAAACTTAAGAAGAAAGGTATGCTATCGAAACATTCCAATATTGCGAACATATTGAGAAATTATTGCCTGCACGTGGTGCACCACGTCGCACCCTTTCTGCCATCTATCACATCTTTTACAAATTCATGTTGTGTTGTTATCGACAGGTCGAAGTAAGGCTGAAGATAAACCTAAAGTCCCGACATAGTTTGGATCGAGACGAAGGCGGTTCAAATCACCCCCCCCCCCCCCTCTTAATGTGTTTCTCATCTTAAAATTTTGACCATGAATGTTCCTGTATAAGTGGTTATGTAACCTTCACTTGTATTTAGATCTCCTGGTCTTGGATCAAGTTTCTAAAAAAAAGAAAAAAGAAGAATGCTCCATGGACATGTTTGAACTATCATATTTGGAATGCATTATCACTTATGTTGATGTTATACATGCGATATTACTGAGGTATCCGGTTGTTTTTTCTCTTTTCTTTTTGGGGCATTGCTTGTATGTATCAGTATATACTCTAGCATAGGCTTTTTTGTTGTTACACTGGACATGTTTGACAGTTTGAGGAATCAGAGTGTAACTGGAATCTATCTAACCCTCTCTCCCCGTCGTGAATCTGTCTATTTCTTATAATTTATATCGAAAATATACTTGAGAATGATAGAAATATATTAATTTTTTTCTTAAAAGATAAGTAAAAACAATCGGGTCATTTTATCTTCTTCATTAATATCATAGCTTTCTGAAAATATTTTTAAAATTTTAAGGAGATAAAAAATAAATTTTTAAAAGTCAGAAAAAAAAAATATTTATATAAAATTTTCTGTATTTTATCCAAATAAAAATAATAATAAAAAATTAGCATCCCCGATTTCACCCAGACACACTCTACCTTATATGAGCGTCTACAAGTTACAACCTTAACTCTAACCGCTCCCTCTCCGATCCCGCATTAAACAACGCTGGTAACAAATATATGTTATCATCGTTAAAATAATAAAGAGAGAAATGGCCGGAGCCGGGATCTTAGGAGGCGGCGCCGCCGCCGCGAGATCCACCGTCGCTCCGCCGCGCGACGGCGGAGGCGGCGGAGCCCTGCTGCGGCGGCGGCGGCGGCGGCGGTGGCGCGAGCGGTGGCTGGTGGCGCTGGGGATCGCGCTCCACGCCGTCTACATGCTCAGCATCTTCGACATCTACTTCAAGACCCCCATCGTCCACGGCACACTCCCCGTCCCCCCTCGCCTCTCCCCCCCGGCCCGCCGCCTCGTCCTCCTCGTCGGTGAGCTCTCCCTCTCCCCCTCTCTCTATAGAGCTCTCGATCTCGATCTCTAATGGTGGATGTGTGGATTTGGGGGCGTCGTCGCAGCTGATGGGCTCAGGGCGGACAAGTTCTTCGAGCCCGACGCCGAGGGGAGCTTCAGGGCGCCGTTCCTGAGGAGCGTGATGCGGGAGAAGGGGCGGTGGGGGGTGTCCCACGCGCGGCCCCCCACGGAGTCGCGGCCCGGTCACGTTGCCATCATCGCCGGGTTCTACGAGGATCCGAGCGCCGTCACCAAAGGTGTGTGTGTAGGGGGGAGCTCTTCATCTTCTGTTATATGTTCATGAATTTCAGCAAAAAACAGAAGATCTAAATTGGAGTTTCGGTTTTTAGGGTTTTCAAAAGCTCATTTTAGCTTCTTTTTGTTTGCAATTTTGTTTGAGAAATGCCTAGCTTTTGCTTTTAGGACTATAGAAGCTGTTTATTTCAATTTGAAGCAATGTAAGACACTAAAGTATTTCATAAGCTATTGGTGGTCAGAGTGTCTGCACTATATGCTCTCTCCCTCTCTGACAAGTTTTGCGTATCTAAAATTTGTCGTCGAAACCGTTAAGATCTTTGCGGCATCTTCTAAATGCCTGCATATTGATTTCCTAGCGATTATGTATCATTGTTTTAACTTTCGTTAACTCTAAAACATGTCTCATGCTGCTTGCAGGATGGAAAGCGAATCCTGTTGAGTTTGATTCAGTTTTCAATCAAAGCCGGCATACTTTTGCTTTTGGAAGTCCGGACATTGTTCCCATATTCTGCAGTAGCCTACCTCACAGCACCTGGGGTACCTATCCCCATGAATATGAAGATTTTGCGACGGGTTAGATTCCCTACAAATCTTTGACATGTTATTCCTTTTTAGAGCAGTGATTTATTTAGTATCAATCGTATCTATTTAACTGAACAATGCGCATAACCAGATTGCATAAGACCTTTATAATTGATTTGCTTGCTATTTGTATCTCGCTAGAACTAATCGTAGAGCCCGACTCCCGATAATTACTTTGTATTAGGTCGATGAGATGGGATACATGTAGTTAGAGATGTTTGTGGTTCACCTTTGCTAATATCTGGTTGGATTGATAATTGTTTTGCTCTTCCCTTGTGCCTCTGTGGATACTTGTTTTTACTCATTTAGAGACTTTACTGCAGATGCATCCTTTCTGGATCAGTGGTCATTTGATCAATTTCACGGTCTTCTGAATAGGTCATATGATGATCCTAAATTGAGGCAATTGCTCCGACAAGATAAATTGGTTATATTTCTACATTTACTGGGTTGCGATACAAATGGTCATGCACACAGGCCTTACTCGTCCATCTATCTGAATAATGTGAAGGTGGTTGATCAAATTGCCAAAGGTGTCTATAATCTTATGGAAAGCTACTTCAAGGACAACAGAACAGCTTATGTCTTCACAGCCGACCATGGAATGAGCGACAAAGGTTTGGATATTGTCATACCTGTGGGTATTCTCATACATGACTACTATGTTCTCGCTTTTTTTATTTTCCTGCTCTCCTTAAATTCAGTGTTGTCTGTTGATATGGGGCTTTGTAGATATATGAGAAATTCGAATGCAGTAACCAATCTGTTAAAATCATCTTTCCTAATAATCTAGTGGATCATTGTTCAGCCCTAACAGTGTAATTGGTTGATACATATTCCTCAGGTCAGCTAGAAATATTATTTTCCCTAACAATAGTTGGATTACTGCAATTAAAATGGCAATATCAATTATCATTATAATATCAATCTTCTCAGGAGATGATGTGTGCAAAACATATTATTTACAAATTTTATATTCTGAAGTACATAATTTACTCTTGGAAATATAAAATTCTTCAATATCATACCAGATGAGAGGTTGAATGCTGTCATCGATATATCTGTTTATTGTGCAAATTATATTGGCTCATCTTGGGTTCTGCAATACTACTCTTCCTTTGACATACTGACAAGATAATTGCCTTTACTATTAGGAAGTCATGGGGATGGACACCCTTCCAACACGGACACACCACTTGTAGCATGGGGAGCTGGTATTAAGAGTCCCAAGTATTTGGCTCATGCTGAAGAATCTGATGATGGTTTTCGCTTTGTTGACGATCACAAGCATCATATGCCTACGCCACAAGAGTGGGGCCTCACTGGCATTGAAAGGCTTGACGTCAATCAGGCTGATATAGCACCTCTGATGGTCATAAAACTATTTCTTACTGCATTTTGATATCTTTACTATATGATTTCTTTTAGAGATATTTACATGTATATCCTCGCATAGTTATATATTTACCTATAAAGCCCTTCAAAATCTAAATTTTCAGATATGCCCCACAAAAAGTTGATTTCTTACATACATAGCCTTGTACTTATAGAAATACCCCTGTTTAATGACAAACTACCACGACTTGGAGTCTTGGATTACTTCCCAACTTGAGGTTATTCTTGTGAGAAACTAGGCTTTCAAGCGGCATAAATATGAAAATTTAGATTTATAGAGGTAAATATGTAAATAGATTATTTTGCGGGGATGTAGATGTACCATTCCCTTTCTTTTGTAGATTTCTGTTTCTTCTTCTCATTTTGTTAATATTTGCAGTCTACTCTTGTTGGCTTGCCATGTCCTGTTAATTCTGTTGGAAACTTGCCATCCCAGTATTTGAAGTTGAGTAAGGTTAGGAAATTATTCACATTGCGCATGTTATTTAATTGGATCTGTTTTGTTTAGTGGTGTTTTTCTTGAGGCAACAGAAATGACTATTCACCTATTCTAATTGGCAATATATTTATTTTTCTGTGGAACGTGCTTCTCTTTTTTTCTCTTCAAGTAGGCAGATGAAGTTGAAGCAGCTCTGGCAAATACAAAACAAATCCTTAACCAGTTCCTCCGCAAATCGCGTATCCTGTTTAAAATTTTATATGTGAAGAATGTAAACTTCTTTGCTTCCAAAGTTTCTTTTTATATAGTAGAATAGTACTATGAATAAAATAATATCCTGCAAGGCTATTCTCGTTTTTGTATGTCTGTGCATTTTCTGTGAGGTATCATATGATGAATCATCTAAATGTTGCCCTGAAGTACGCTTTCTTCTATGATCTTTTGATGTAATACATAAATTGATACAGAGTAATGCGAGTATACAATACTTGTTCTTCCTTAATCAGAGGTAAAGAGCTAAAGCAATCAAGTTCACTATACTTCAAGCCCTTCAAGCCTTTGGCGAATCATTCTTCAGTTCTTGATCAAATTGAAGATCTCATGTCAGCACAGGACTATGAAACTGCCATGCGATATGTCGAAAATCTTAGGAGCCTGTCCCTGGCAGGTCTTCATTATTTTCAAACTTATGATTGGTTGATGTTAATGACAACAATTACCCTTGGATATATTGGATGGATGGTAAATGTGATTATTCATGTGCTACAGTCTTACACGGTATTCCCAAGTAACCCTTTTCTGAAGAAGAATCAAGCATCCCTTCTTCAACCCACGTCAGAGAAGGTAAGTGAATGACATTATATGTGAAGAAAGAATTTTGCATAGAAGTGTTTCCTATATCATCATTATACTTAAATGCGCAGGCATTATCGTTTAAATGAGTGGGCGGTTATCTTAGTAAAGCTTTTCTTTCTCTATCTGACATTAATATTCTTGACATCATTGCTTCTCAATGGAATTGTGTCATCGTGGCAGTTTTTGATGTTCCAAATTCTTTTGGAAGACATTGTTTTGCTCTTGTTTTCAGACTAGCTGGAGTGGCTTAAATATCTTTTTTTATTGTCTTAAAAACAGATGATAATAACTTTTAAGTAATTGGTATAAAGTTAAGAAATAAGAATAATACTTTTTGGGTTTAATCAGTTATTAATAAGTTTCTTTTTGAAATTTCCTCCTTTTATCGCAGGTGTATATAGGTGGATGCTTGTTGGCGGGTTTACTCTCTCTTTTACTGGTCCTAGAGAAATCTCCACCTCTTTACCATGCTTATGTTTTAATGACTGTATTCTTGTGGACGCAAATCTTCTCTAGTATCCAATTTTTGGAGTCAATATGGAGAGAACTGTCTTCTAGAACATTTAGCTCTATTATAAACCTTCTTTTTATCTCCGGCGTGGCATTATTTGTTCTTGAGTTTCTGGTATGTTCCTATTGCAGTGTTTTCCACCTGTTATCCAAACTGTTCTAATGTCGATTCCCGTAATTAGTTAATGCATTTGGTACAGGTTATGAGCTTCTTTGAAAGGAAACTGTATACTTGGTGTTTTCTGATCGTGGGGTTACTTGCTGCTATTTTTATACTCTTATTCATCCCGGGAAACCCTTGTGTAGCAGTATATATATGGGCATCCTGCTGGTTCATATCCGTCTTTACACTGATGCCTGCGGAAATTCCAGACAACAATAATTTAGTGTAATCTCAACTCTTTCTTCGTTTGTTTTCTAAATCGTAAAGGACTTTATTTGTTCATCAATATCACCTCCACATATTTTTCCAAGTGGTTAGCAGAAATGTGGAAAATAAAATTCCAGAAGCTTTGGAGTTGTTATGGTGATTTTGCAAGTAAAACATAAACGTGAAAAAATGGATGCTACTCCACATGTACACTTCCTTTTTATGCTTATGCTTTAAAAGTCTATTAATCTTGTTTTCTGTTAATCAACTATGCTTTTTGAAAATTTTGCTTACAAAACGTTGAGTAAGTGTCTAACCATGTTTCTACATGCAGAATATTCAGTGGCGCACTGATAATAGTGATCGGAATGGCTTCAAGATGGGTTGATTCAAAGACTGATAAAATTAAGTTTGGGCTGTATCTTTCCCTAGCAAATAAAAAAGGGCGTCGGTTCCCCATGCTCTTCTTCATTCAGGTACACTATGTAAACAAGGTTTTCCTTATCTTAATGAATTAATTGGAGTCCTTTAATCAAAGTTAATCAAAGTATAATAATTTATGTGCAACAATCAAGATATTAAATATATGTTTTGCTCTGTACTTGTGTTAGGTCATCCTCGTTGGGCTATCATCTATAATGGTCTGGTTATCCACCTCTCACAGGGCTCAGAACAAGGAACTCCTCCCGATGCACCAGTTAATCAACTGGTTCATAGCTGGTGAATTTTTTACTTTTGTATTTTAATTCTATTTAAATAGCTTTCAGCTATTCTCGTTAGTTTGGTTATGTAACAGTGTTCTAATTTTATTTGTCTCACAAGTAATGTCGACTGTTATCACTTGCAAACTTCCGACTGATGTCATTTTCTTGCTATTTTACAAACAGGATCCTCCCTGGTTCTACCACTATTTTCTCCCCCCAGTATTCTTTCTCGTCTCACATCAATCTTTTTGGGTTTTGCCCCACCTTTCTTGCTACTCTCAATCGGGTACTCTATTAATTCATGCTGTCTATACACCATAAATTCCAATTGCAAGGTCCCGAGCTAAAAAAGACTGAATTGTTTGCAGTTATGAAGCTGTTTTTTACAGTGCTTTTGCTCTAGTACTTATGGGATGGATATTGGTTGAATGCGCTTACCTATATAGTTCTGGAGAGAGAGGATCCAGTTTGGGTTACAGTGAAGTTGGCAGCGCTGATGAAAGATGTTTACAGCTGTCTGACCTCCGAATTCCGCTTATATTTGTAAGCCTTTTCTGACAAATAGTAGTAACAGAAGTAAAGACAATATAAACTTTAAATCTCAAAGCTTAACAGGCCGAGGATATATGCGTAGAGATTGCAATGAAAAATAAAGGATGATTATTCACAAGAATTCTGCACACCTGTTGGATATTGTTCTTTGATACTTATGCTTACTCTATTTTGTAGATGGTTCTGTTTAATGTTGCCTTTTTCGGCACTGGTAACTTTGCCAGTATTGCAAGTTTTGAGATTTCTTCCGTGTATCGTTTCATTACAATATTCAGCGTAAGAACTGGAATCTCTGTATTTATTATTTTTGTGAACAAAATTGTAGCATATAACTTGTTTAATATTTTTATCACTTATTAATGTTTTCACCTCCTAATTGCAGCCGTTTCTAATGGCGGCTCTGCTCATTTTCAAGTTGTTCATTCCATTTATGCTTGTTATGTAAGTCCGTATCTATTTTTTCTAACTCATTCATATATGTATAAGCTTAACTACATTTAGTGATAATTTTCGAAGATTCATCGATTAATCTTTTTGATCATTTTAACCAGAAAATAGCACTTGATTTCATATGTAAAAATTGTAATTAAAGAAATGGATGTGAACTTGCTTTCCTTATGATTATTTTCTTCCTCATTTAAACATACTTGAAAAGCTTGAAAAAGGATTTATAGTGTGACTAGAATTTTTTCCAATTTCTGGTTCAGCACTTTCTGATTATTATATTAGCCAATATAATCGTGCAAGCCCTGAATCATGCGTCAAAGTTAAATTTGAATGCCTTTCTTAACGTTATCATGATATTTTTCACTTAGATTGCATATTCTGAACATCTAACATTTAGTGGTTTCAACATTGTCTAATTATTCCGACCTCATGCAGATGTGTATTTAGCGCCATAACCAAGCTTGTTCGTGTTCCACGACTGGGATGCTATTTTCTTGTAATATTGCTTTCTGATGTGATGACTATTCACTTCTTTTTCCTGGTAAGCATTCTCTTACTTTTTATTTGGCTTCCTCTTTCATTTGCAGATTAACTACCACAGCGGTGTTTCAAGTCACTTAGAGACACTAAATTGTGAAAGTTTTTTCTTTCCCATGCAATCTTGCCTAAAAGTAGAACTTTTCTCTTAAGGCATACAATCCGCAAACAAATTAGCCGATGTTACATGAGTATGCGTATTAAATCACTTAATCAGCCGATTTGTCTTGTTTTTTGGATTTTGTTTTGCTTCCGATAAAAACCCCACATAATTCACCAGTTGCTTATTTATGAACACAAATTTCGCTGAAATGCATAAACTCTGTGTTGTTGTTGTTGTTGTTGTTGTTGTATGTTCTCACATTTAAATTACGCCGGCAGGTGCGCAATACCGGGAGTTGGATGGAAATTGGTAACACCATCAGCCATTTTGGGATTATGAGTGCTCAAGTAGTTTTCGTGCTGATGCTTTTCGCCCTCACGAATATTTACACAAAGGATATCGAAGTTTCGTCTCGTCGGTTATCCTCGCAGAAAGCGTTGTAGTATTTTGTTTCTTTGATTTTTGTTATTAGAATCATAGGATGAATTGCTTATTCGTTTTCGTTCAGGTATTTAAATAGAAAATTTTGTGATTCTATTTATGTTCTCTCTAGCATCATTTGATTCGTATCATTAACACTTAGGTTCTGTTTCGGATTCTCTTTTTTTTTAACTGGAACTTTTGGATTATTTGGTTTGCTTTAAGCATTCTTATTTTGATTCGTATGGTGAATCGAGAGGCTTCTCTTGAATCAACAAAAATAAATTTATTTTGTATTGTAACTGGAAAAAAAGAAAGTGTAAATTATTCACCGTTTCACCAGAAAGATGAACTTTGCGCTTTAAGATGCGTGCCCGCACGTACGTCTCGCAACTTCCCTGGTGCTCACGCCTAGTTTGCAACTATATGACAACTAAAAGCACTTTCTTTTTTTAATTTTAAATATTTATTTTTTAAAAAAATATATTTTAAAAGTGTTCATGAATTTAAAAGCGTTTCTAGTATATATATTTTCCTTTAATATCATAAAATTGTAATGGAAATGGCTACTTAGTTCTTCATCGATGGTTCCCACAATAATTTTATAATATCAAAAAAATAAATAATATTTTTAAATTAAAAAAAGAGGTGGTCCCCCTTCCACTTATAGTAATAGGGACAGAGACAGCTGTTTCCAGTTAAAGCTTTTTTACTTATGTTTTGGATCAAACGGAATACGACGACAAATTCCCCACGCCCTATTCCCCTCCATTTTAATCCACTCTTCTTGTTCCGCAAATATTACACGTGTCGCTCTTCCATTCGCTTGTCGGGGTTTTGGGTGTTCCGTGCCAACCATGCGAATCCTCCTCGGATCTGAACATATTCCGTACTCGTTAGATCGCATGCGTTGTTAGATTTGAAGAACTTAATAATAATACATTTAATTACGTCAAGCAAATCCCACCTTAGTCCTCTGGACGGTTAATCAAAAACTTGAGTGGCTAGAAATACGCGATCAATTTATTTAAAGTGTACAGACACCGCGTCTGCGAGTCTCGATTATGATTCGGTTCAACTAGCCTCACGCCACTTCGAACATAACTCGACTGAACCTGGCCTTCCGCCATTTCGAACGTGACTCGGTTCAACTTGATCTCCCGTCACAGGGCAACATACTGGCCCATTTAAGCCAACAAGTCTTACGTTTTAAAGATCTTAGTTCTACATTGTTTCTACACATGTTCTGCCCACATCAACCTAGACCGATTTTAATGTGTCCGTAAATATGGTAACTATACTCGGCACTTTGGAGATCTTGAGTCTATAAAACTACCTAATTCAAAGAAAAGAGACAAACAAAAATTATTAAAAATAATTAAATTGAAAAAAAAATATAAAAAAAAGCATTTTAAGGCAGCCACCACAGTACTAAAATACCAAACTAGGGGGGGTTCCACATAAATAAATGATCGTCTCCACTCATTCCCCCTCACTACTGCACTACTGCAACTGTGTAGTAGTAGTAACTAGTAACTACATCATGCCGCATCCTCACTTCTCCTTATAAGCAGAGCACAAGTAGCAACCCACCCACTCACCGATCCCAACAACAACATTATTCCCTTTCCCCCCCAAAAACGAAAATCCCCCAATTCGGGGCAAATGCGGCTCCCTCTCCCTCTTCCCCTCCTCCTGATCCTAACCCTAACCCTAACCCTAACCCTAACCCTAGCCTCCGGGTCCGGGTCCGGGTCCCCGAGGATGAAGGTGAAGCTGAGGGCGTCGTACTACCGGCGGTCGTGCCCGGGGGCGGAGCGCATCGTGGCGGAGGCGGTGACGGCGAAGCAGATCGCCAACCCCACCACGGCGGCGGGCGCCCTCCGCCTCTTCTTCCACGACTGCTTCGTCGGCGGCTGCGACGCCTCCCTCCTCATCTCCCCCGGCCCCAACTCCGCATCGTCGTCCTCGTCGGAGCGCGACGCCGAGATCAACCGGTCGCTCCCGGGCGACGCCTTCGACGCGGTGGCGCGGGCGAAGGCGGCGGTGGAGCGGGCCTGCCCCGGGGCGGTGTCGTGCGCCGACGTGCTCGCCCTCGCCGCGCGCCACCTCGTCTCCATGCTCGGCGGGCCCTCCTACCCCCTCCGCCTCGGCCGCCGCGACGCCCTCTTCTCCCCCGCCGCCCCCGCCGACGTCGCCCCCTCCCTCCCCCGCACCAACATGACCGCCCCCCAACTCCTCGCCCTCTTCGCCTCCAAGGTATATTGGTATATAGCATCGTCCCCTTTCCCAATCAATCCTTTTCTATTAATATTATAATCGATTCATCGCTTTTGAAGGTCGTTGTCGCTCAATTTTATATATTTATTATAGCATTTTGATTGTGATTACTATAAATATTTTTTAAAAATTATTTTTGGGGACTTTTTAAAGAGATTGTCAAAGTTATATATGCTGAAGTGGTGTTTCGAATATGATTGTTTATCTGGTAGTCTAAGTTTTTTGAAGGCAAATGGTAGTTTTAGGGATATCTATCTCGAGTTTAAATCTCATTAGGGCCCTGAGCTGGTAGTTTAAATATTCGGAAACAAAAATAGCTGTTTTAGCGGGGTGTTAGAGTTGAGCAGGACGTCCTAAGTTCAAGTCTCATCAGGACCCTACTAATATACTAGATTAAGCATTTAGAGTGACAAAACATTTATTTAATCTCGAGGTGGTATCAGAGCTGAGCTGCAGGTCCAGAGTTCGAACAAATCTCATCTGGCCCGCCGGCCCTCCTTGTAGTTTAAGTATTTGGAGACAAACAATCTCATCAGAAGGCTCTAGTCTTATTTAATTTATTTTTGTTTTCATTTTAATTCAAGTTCATGTCTTGTGTCTATTTAAAAGTGTGCGTCGGATAGACGGTTTCTTCACACCTTAAATAATAATAATTATTATAATAAAACCTATTCTGAAAGAACGAAGTGGTCAATCGGTTTAATCCGATTAATCTGATTGAATCGGGCCAGTTCCACGTGAGTTTTAAATATTCGTATTCTCGCTTGCGATAACCATACTGGAGAAAGAACATAGATGTCTAAATGGTTTCGCGCCACTGTTGGATTCGTATCTGATTCGTATCTGATCTCTCTTTCGCCCCTACCTAAAGGGCTTCACGGTGCAAGAAATGGTCGCCCTCGCCGGTGCCCACACCGTCGGCTTCTCCCACTGCAAGGAGTTCGCCGGGCGGATCTACAACTTCGAAAACCGCGGCTCGAACGCGTTCGACCCGGCGCTGAACCCGCGCTTCGCGCAGGGGCTGCAGAGAGCATGCGCAACCTACTTGAAGGATCCAACCATCTCTACCTTCAACGACGTGATGACGCCAGGGAAGTTCGACAACCTGTACTTCCAGAACCTGCCACGGGGGCTGGGGCTTCTAGCCTCGGACGCGGCACTCTTTGTCGACACCCGAACGAGGCCGTTCGTCGAGCGGTACGCGGCGAACCAGACCGCGTTCTTCGAGGACTTTGCGCGCGCGATGGAGAAGCTCAGTATGTACGGGGTGAAGACCGGGCGGGACGGCGAGGTCAGGCGGCGGTGCGACGCGTTCAACGACCATCCCTAACTAACAAACTGAGATGCGAAGCGATGGTGAGATCGGATTATAATTTCAACCTAGTCACAAATAATGGCTAATAATAGGATTTAAGCAGTTTTAATGAATCTTATGTGTCGATAGTAAAAGTGCCTCTAATAAAATATGGATTGAATCTTTGCATATTGTTATAATTAATTATTCCTTTCTAGTGTTGGTAAGGGGTGGTGTTGATTTTGTTTATGGGTGGTGGTGGGGAGAGGGATTTGATCGAGTTGAGATGAGAAGAGAAGAGAGCTGTGAAAGGAGAATGAGAAGTAGCTGTATCTTCTTATCGTCAACACATTAAGAAATTTTATACATTTTTGTAAGGATAGGATTTTTATACTCTATTATTTTTTTATCATTTTTTCTGTTGAGGGGAAATTTAATGAAACGCCAAATTGTAATTGCTCGAATGTGATGTTCTTTTGAAGTTTTAGTTTTGTGCTTCACAAGCAGAAATAATAATAGCTTCTTCAACTTATCTTTTGTTTTTGTTTTTATTTTGTTCTTCTCTGCTGCGTAGTGATCATAACAATAATAATGGCATGGGAGATGGAGAGCAAAAGTTACTTATTTGGAATGATTGAAGCTATCCAGGTAATCAATTGCCGCGCTTTTAAGCATAATGATTAGGGCGTGAGAGATCTCACGGCAAATCGCCACTGATTCAACTTGAGATAGTTCCGCAGCAGTGCTCAAAAAATTGCAGTAAAACTTCAGTAACTACCCAATAACAACAATAAAAGTTTCGCAAAAGAAGCGAAAAGAAAAGAAAAAGAGAATGATAACTCGTGTACAACTACATTACATTAGGTCACGAATCAGGATTAATATACAGCTTGCTCCTGGTGCATCCGTGCGCCGGTCATCGACCGTGACCAACCCTTCATCTCACCTCTTATTCGTAGATCCGACAATCCATTTTTTAAGAATTTTCTTTTAAAGAAAAACGACGCCATCAGGCGGCCGAGATTATACAGTACGAGACGGGATAAGAGGTTAACGGAGGATATTTACTACGAAAAAAAGCAGCAACGATAAAAGTTGGAAGGCGATAGAGCTTGAAAAGGCAAACATCGGAGGATATACATGGTCCCGGAATTTAACAATCTTAAAAATCGCAAGTTTAAACAACAACCAAGTTGTGACGATCTCAAATGCGACATAACGACTACCCAAAATTCCACTATATTCTCACCGCTGCCGCTGTTTTGAATATGATAGCATTGCGAGGAGAATTTTCTTCCGAGGACCCTGAAAGTGGTAGTCATGTTTTAGGAACGTGCGCGCAAAAAAGTGATTTTCATTTCCACTTAAATGATAGCGTAAAAAGCGTCAAAAAGTATCTGCGTATTTAAACTACAGAACTAGAGTTGAATTTTGATCCAATCTATATGAAATGCATTACATTCTTTAAAACTAGCATCGGTGGTGCTGATATTATCTATATGACACGACAATGTAAAGATGCCTCTAGAATTTAAGGTAAGAAGTGTCACAAAATGTCGTGCCGCATTGGTGGTTTGATAGTTATTATATTTTAATCTAGAGACAAGGTGATAAAGTAATGCGATTTTATGTGTCAAATCGATAACAAAAATATGAAAACCTCGGGAGCAAGAGATATTACCATCGGTATTCCCAATTCTTTGAGGTCGCCATCTCCCATCTGCCTCAATGCGGCCATGTCCACCTGCAGAGAAAATAACCAACTCATGACAGTTAAAAAATAATAGTTATTTCTTAGGAACAATTTAAATATTAAAGACCTGAGAAATTGGTCAACAACATAGTTTTTTTATTGGATACGTGGCTTCAAATAAGCAAGCCTCAAGCTTAAGCAAATTGATCAACAACGTCTTAATATATGCTTAAGCCTAAGGAAATCTTTTGCCACACGTTGGATGCACCTCGAGATCAGTGTGCCCTGTGAGCGGGAATCATCGTAAAGTTAGTGAGCGCAGATCTCGAGGTATACTCACCTTCAGGTGCTAGTGCATAGGTGTGGTGAAGTTGGCATTACATATCAAACTTGATTGACGATAAGTCAGAAGTAACATGGAACAACACAGGTCGACGATAGCTATAGAAAACTAGCTATATAAATCCATGCTAGCAATGTGTGTCCTTTATAAATACATTTACCCTAAACATATACTTATAGGGTTGAAAAAAAACACTACCTCCTCTGCCTGAAAGAGAATAGCATATTTCCCCAGGCCTATCGAGTGCAGCAGGCCAGATACAGTAAGTGGTTCTTCCATCTGCGAAAAAACAAAAGACTAATTATATGAAAGGGTGAAATTAACTAATATCTAATTCTTAACAAAGAAAGCTACAAGTATAATGCACTAGTTCATTGCTGGAGACAGCCAGCAGTCAGCAATCACGGAGATCTAGGCTTACTATCAACAACTTTAACAGGTATTAATCACAAAAATTTTGACTCAACGTGTATCCAAACACGGTTATGACTTGGACCAGCTGTCAATATACATGCACAACAACAGTGTACTTCAACATCCAAGTGAAAGTCTATGTATTGACACCTAATAAAAAAAATAAAAAGAAACATAAATGCATTCAGCCGGTTAATAAGCTGAGAGTGAAAGCATATATGCATACAACTGGAAAGGTTGTCCACCACAAGTAATGATCATATGCAAATGCTTCTGTTCAACAATAGGAGGCTACACCAAATCACTTCAAAAGGAGAAAGAAATATTATAGGGTTATAGCACCATATTTGGTTTTTAACAATAACACTAGTAACTGACCATAGAAAGATTCAGTCGAACATCACGAAATAGAAAAGTTGGTTTCGAGTAATACCGTGAGAGAACTTTTCTGAACGATGTTCCCAGCAGGAAGAGACGGCACAGCTGGCCTTTTTGCAGCAAGAGGAGCAGAAGGATTACTCATATAAGCTGCAGATCTTGAAGCACTAGGTACATCTTTTGTCAGCATACTAGAAGGCCTTGAAGTGTCAAGAGATCTAAGTGTGGACCTCATCCTCATCTCCCCATAACTCCTCGGAGGGGAAATAGCCCTAGAAGCACTTAAATGTCTATCAGGAGGACTACGCCTAAGAGCGTCACTTCTCCAAGAGGAGTAGGAGGTCTTCACTGAATCTAGCTGAACCAAATCATCCGCACTTCTTGCAGGAGGAATTCGCCTTACAACAATGCCAGACTCCCTTGATCTTGGCGCACCTTGTCGTGTATCATATCTTGATGAACTTTGAGTATTTCGAGAAAGCCTTTCACGAAGGTCAACTCCATTAGAATTGGCTTTTCCAGCACCAGCATTTCTTCTCTGAGACAAGCTTTTCTCCATAAGTTTCAGTCTCAGATCACCTCGAGCAATGCGGCGATCTTCCCATGCTTAAGGAACCAACATGAGTAACAAGAAAAGAGTGAAACAAAAAAATAATAATTTCAAGATCTTTGCAATGGATACTGGATAAGTGATCATCATCATCCAAATCTCTGTCACTGAATCTTGAAGCATGGCTTTCAGTTCGTTGGCTGCAAAGAAGCTATGAACTTTCATATGAGTAACAAATTCACAAACTCGACGAACAATCACTTTTGCAGTTACTGAAACTACTACTAACTACAGAATTAGAAAAGATACATGTAAGGCAAAGATTGGGGAAAAAAAAAGATACATGAGAATGTCTAATAACCAAGACTCAAGGTGCAACAATGCATTATGAGTAAGCTCAATATGATGATACAAAGCAGACAGCATCAAAAATAGAATACCCATAATAATATAATATACAGAACAACTATACATTTTGAGTACGAGTAAGTGTGAATAACTACACCAAAAAAAATATCTCTAATCAAGGCACATTTATTTTCAATTAATTAAAGGCTTAAAGTAAAGAAACCAGCATTGAAAAAGTGCAATATAGCATACCATGAAAGGTAAAGTTTTGTCTATGAGTAAAGAATGCATAAGACATCATCCATAAGCGAATAGAGTGAATGAAAGTAGTCCTCTGCCGACTCCAGAGAATGAACAATAATCTTTTCCAATCAATAAAAGTTAGAGTAACTTTTTCGATAAATAGAAGTGCGAGCAAAGGTAGGGCATGGCAATAATGAAAAGGGAGAATTTTGATCCATTTCATGTTAGACAGGTCCTCAATTTTGAATCAGTTATTTGTTTTAGAAATTCTTATCTCAGGTGTACACAGATCCTTATGTTCTTCTGCCTTTAACTCTAAAGTAAAGATATATATTGTCGAAACTTTCCTTTAGCAGCTGAGCATTTGAAATTAGAAATTCAACTAAACCTGCAATAATCAAAGAAATCATCTAACTTTCCAGTAATCCTGGGAGAAGATTGTTAAATATAACGGTTCTAAGTCCATACATCAGCATTGAATTTAAAATAAGGCTAGTGAAGATGAGTCGAGAATTTTAATTTTGGGAAACCAAAATAGGCGACAGAAGACAGTACCGTTTGTTCTTGTACAAACTTCCATACGAATCAGATACGTCCATGTTGCTTCCCAATCTCTCTCTGATCGACCGTTTATCTCCTGCCGACGGCATATCATCAGGATGACTAAGATCAGACAAAGGCCCCTTCTTGACAACCTGCAGTCGGCAAATAAGAAAGCGCCTAAGACGGAGCGACAGCACAATTCCACATAAATGAAGGCCCTTTCATGGCATTTCAGAAGCCATGATGCCTCTCACCAAGAGCAAGTAATTCATGCATGTTTTCATGAAGACCCAGATAGAAATTATAGAAGATTAGCAACTCCACGGCTTTGCTCGCCATGCCATACAATGCTCTTCTCATTATCTCCAGATTTAATAAAAAATCTTCTATGTTACATATCAAATTAAACCTCATATTAGAAATATTTAACCATGCCTTAAAAGTTAGAGCAAACAAACGATCTCAGAACCAAAACAAACTACTGAAGAATCTCTGAAGTTCCATATTCAGCAGCATCATTAGTATTACAATTGGAGCTAAAATTCGGGGGTTAAAAAACACGAACCTGACCACTCCGGCCCAACGTGATCGTCACACGGGGCCGAGACGACATCGTCCTTCTCCTCGAATCCCTCACCAGAGATGAATCAAAGCTCCCGAATGACGAAACCCGAAACCCTAGAAATGGGAAAGAAGGGGGGGCGAATCAGCTGCCTCCGCGGGGCAAAGGGATCGAACGCAACCCTAGAAGCGACGAAGAGGAGGAGAGGGAGAGAGGAGAAGGGAGGAGACGAAGACGAGGGTTTCACCGGGAAAGGGGGGCGCAGCGGAGGAGAGAGAGAGAGAGAGAGAGAGAGAGAGAAAAGCTTCAAAAATCGCTCCCGAGGAGAGAGAGAGAGAGAGAGAGAGAGAGAGAGACGTGTTGTCTCTCGTTCATCGTGCTTCGCTTATTACTTCATTTCTTTTTTTAGAAAAAAAATTAAGCGCACATTTTAGTTTGATTCAGTTTTAAATTCTAAAAACAACTAAATTTGATGCACAAAATTTAATTTGTGAGAATTTTCCATTAAAACTAGAAAAGAATTTCAAATAGTACCATGAAGGTTTTGCTTACTTTTTAAAACTAAAAACAAAAATTTAAGTTTTTCAGGATCAAATTGAAATTATGCGGGTGAACTCATAACTAGTAAAATGCTAGTGAGCTGTAGCCCAGTGCGTTGAATTTTTTTATACACTAATTTATATTAGTGTCCGTCTGACGAAGGTAACGTGCATCTCAACTATTAGAGCGGCCAATTGTAAAATTACTCGCCGCTGATGGTAGAGATCGTTTGTGTATTTAGGATGGATGGTTGAATCAACAAGCGCGCAAAAAAATCCTGCACACTAGACTCTAAAAAATTTGCTCGGCGAGTTCTCAGAATAAGAGAATCAGAGAACATCTGGAAAGAAGTGCTTTTAGATAAAGCTTCAAAACTCTGGAAAAGGACTTCCAGGGGCATGAACTGGTCAATTACCTTCTCAGAGAATCTCTTAGAATAAAAATCACATTACCAAACATTTGGTAGTATGCTAATTCTGAACTCAAAATCAGCTTCAAATCAGAATTCAAATAGAAGTCACAAAAAGCATTGCATTTATCCCCCTTCCAAATTATTGACAAATCAACAAATTAAATCAATCACAAACGTATTATCATCAGAGATATCTCAATAGAAGAGATAAAAAGCCTACATTAAAATGTATTAGAACAACTGTTACTTTACAACCTGGGTAATTTTGCGTCGGTAACTTTTTAGCTTGTGAAACAGGAGAGGAAGAAAGGAGTATTCAGGCTTTTTCTCTACGAGTGTAGGAGTACATAATTTTTTTGGAGATACTTCGCTGTGAAGATTAACAAACTTCAGATTTTTGAGGTCGCTTCTTTGATCTCTTCCAAGGTGATCGCCTGCAAGATAAAAAGCCAAACTGGATTACCGGAATAAATTGAATGAAAAGTTGAAAACTAATTAAAACTTTGAAACCATGAGTAAGATAACATATGCAGAAACATTCATCCAATGTTCCAATGAATACGGGAAACGGAATTAAAATCTCGTCGATCAATTTAATCAACGGTATCAAACTCTTACGCTGCCCAACAGGAGTTCAAGTGGTAGATTAATCCAAAATGAAGTGACAGGGAAGTACTCACAGATGATTATGTGTTGTCGAGAACTACGAGCCGATGATATGAAATTATTACATGTTTTCAGGTATATCAAAGCGATATGAATGAAGAAGTGGATATGTTGACGAATCAAGATAAGCCCTCAAAATATTTGGAACAAACCACCAAAGCAGTATTATATAAAAGAAAAGGTCATAGACTACATGCCTGTTCCTTCCCAGCAAAATCATTTTCAGCAGTGAGAAAAAGCATACAGTGACATTCCTTCCTGCAAAGAGGCGAAAATATTATAAGGCAATATAAGGACAACATAATATATCAGTATAGTGATGAATTAGGAAAAAAAAAATATAAAAAAAACTATTATAAATTTGGGAGTTTAATTCCTTACTGCTATATACACAACTAGTAGCTAAAATGCAAAGTAACAAGATCATAAAGAAATAAAGCATTCAAGAGGTGAACTAATGAAAGATTATCCTAGAAAATGGTTCTCCTCCCTCTGTATAAGAGGTTTTGTACTCAAAATTGTTAGTGTTTTCTGAAGAACAAGAACAGGTAACAATTAGTTTAAGAAAACCAAATCATTAATCGAATGCATGTAGCTCCAGCCAATGCAGGGTCGTTTGGTAGAATTAGGTAGTTTTCACAAGAATATTTGACTAAATTCAGAAAAGATCGCACCTTTCCCTCATGGGTACACATGGACAGTTCCAAAATCCTTGCCCTACCTCGGCAGCCTTGTCATCGTAATGCCTGATATTATAAATCATGGAGATCAAGTGTTAAGGGTAGAATTATTATTTTAGAGACCAAGTAATGCGGAGGGTAATTACCTACAAGGACATAAAGGTGCTCCAATTGAATCTTTGTGTTCAGCAAGCCCCTGTTCAAGTTTGTTGCTGTTCTTAGATTAACAAAGAAGCACCAAAATGCTGAGGCTAATTATAGTGGAGAAATTGTAATGACAAGAAACTTACAACACCAACTCATCAAGTAACATAGATAAGTGCAATCTCTTGTTATGTAGCGAGAGTTCAAAATCAAGTATGAAAGATAAATGCATTCTATAAAAGGATGAAAAGAAGGGCCCTTAAACTCCAGAATCCGGACAGCCCATTGCAAAGTGCTCAGTTGCTGCTGGAGATTCAGCAACTCGTGGCAGCATAAAGCTTTTTCTTCATTAGCCATTAGCACAATATACAGTTAATAAATTATTACACGAAACTACAACATTCACTCTGCCGGCAAAAGATATCACAATATAGAACAGTATCGTCAAAACTTTCCCTTGGATAAGAACCATGGAGAAAATCAACATCAAAAATACGTGAAGAATCACATTTGGTTCTTCCACAAAAGTCATGAACTACTTTTACAAGAATACTACTTATCAGGCAATCATCACTCAATTACATATCTAGCTAGCAAACATTCAAAATACTAGTCTAACGTATCACAGATATGATGCAGAACAGAGATCTAAATTCGCGTAATGGATCGAACAAAAATTAAATGAAAACATCAGCATATATTCTTTGAGAGAAATTGATCGAAGAGTTGTAACATTTACCTTTATAACAACAGCAGTGACTCCTTTATCCACACAAAAGTAGGTACCCGACTTACGGGCATACTGCTCCGAGAACTTCCTCATTATCTCAACCGACTTATCAGAAGGCTCCACTGCAATATTGCAAATATTTAAAACATCTTATAATCTCTTAAGCATAGAAGAATATTCATTACTTTAAGAGACTAATCTCCATTCATTACTTAGCCCTAGCTAGAGTAATTTACTACTGAACACTCTCGTCCAATCGATCGCAACTCACAAATTACAACCAAGGGCCTGTTTTGGCCCTGCTGTAAGGTGCAGCGTTGTTTAACAAAGTATTTTGTAAGAAGTGGGACTAGGAGAACTGCTTTTGGGCCTCAAAATCACTTTTTTTTTTTGGGTTCCTGCTACAGCAAAAGCTAGATTTTTCTGAGTGCAAATGCGGTAATAACGATAACTACAGCTCAAAGCAGAAGCACAAGCAGCATTAGGGCCAAACACGCCCCAAATTTCTACTTCTCTTCAATCTTTTAGCTTTCATTCTTATGCTAAAAAATGGATTTAAATCGAATTAGATCCCGAATTCAATTCATAATTTCGTTAAGCTTAATAAGTACCAAAAATCAAACCCTATTCCTCTCCAGTGGTTTACAAACACAAATCTAACAACAAAAATCAATCCGAAAAGCATAAATTTGCAACAAAAACACAATTAATCTAATCAGAGATCGATTCAAGGGGAAAAAAAACCCCGTTCCCAAACCTTGCGCTCGGATTCGAAGGCGACGCGAAGGGGATCGGGAGGGGGCGGGGGCGAGCGCGGGGCTCGGAAACGCGGCGCCGAGGAAGAGGGTTTGGGAACTCATCGCCGAGTTTTCGCAATCTCTCGTCGCCGATTCTCTCTCGTAGCCGCGTAGATTTTCTCCTTTTTTCTTTTTTCTTATTTTTTTTCCTTGGGAGTTTTTATTTTTAATTACTCTATTTTAAAATTTTTGTATGATATTTTTTTATTTTTTTATCTCTGGTGCTCGCCACTCATTTGGACAAATGCGATAACCTGAAAAATGTGGCCACGAGAAAAGCATCATTTTTTTTTAAAATTTTTCATTTTATAAATTCTTACATAAAAATATATATTTGTAGATGCAATTTATATATATATATATATATATATATATATATATATATATATATATATATTCGTATAAAATATTGGAATCTATTCCTACAAAATTCTTTTAAAATTTTAAAATATAAAAATTTATTCTATAAGTTTACTATCTATCTTTAGTTGACCGTTGAATTTTTATCGTTTGAAGTATTATACCTTTATAAAATATAAATTTTTTTTAAATTTTTTTTTAGAACTTATATCTTTTTGATTTATAAAGAATGACAACCGATGTTAGAAGAATAAAAATATTCAAAATAGTAAATAATATTAAATATAAGTAAAAAAAAATTTATTTACGGATAGAGGGGTTATTTTGTAAGAAATTCAATTTTAACTCATTAACTGATATAGAGAAATATATTTACAAACTATACAACTTTGAAGGAATATATATATATATATATAAGCTCAATTCTATATATATAATTTTTACGCAGATAAATATGTAACGTCACTAAGGTTAACTTAAAGATGCTACACTCTCTATTTCTGTAGTTCAATAGGATTAATCACATATAAATTTTCGATTAATTATCTGTTGCAGAGAAGAGTTTCTCAAAGCTTGTGAGACCAAATGGTACGTTTTAGTTCAATTCGAAATGACATGCGCTATGAGTCGAGCTTGAACTAGGTTTCGTTTTCTCGCTGGTGTTCATCTTGTTCGTTATATCTTTCATATAAGCGTACTTGTTCGTTATATCTTTCATATAAGCGTACGTCCACCATGGCGTGATATTTTGATTCAATTTTTGAAATTCTACGATAAAAATTTTAAAATCATTAAAATGTGATGTATATTGTCTAAAAAGTCTACATATTCTATTTAACCCCAAAAAAAGACTCCAGATATTAAAAATTATAAATTCTTTAGCTTCTTCAATAATAAATCTTCACAAGTTATAGCTAGCTTCTATGTGTATACTACATTAATGGCTTATTTTAAGAACTCTGTAATTTAAAAAGTTTAAAATGGTTCTTGCATGATGTGGTAGACCCGGTCCACGCAATGATTTCTCAAAGTGGCACCCACTTTTGAGTCGATTATTTCAACACCTAACTCACAAAAGTGGATTCGTTTTCAACATAACTTTTATATATATATATTAATTTTCATATTATTGATATTAGTCCCTATTTTGTTTTTTTAAAAAAAAATCACTTTTAGAATTACATCTGGTTAAAATTCATTGACCATATATAGTATTAATGTTTCTATTTTGCTCTCAACATATATAAAATCAAAATGAGTCACAATGAAGCGCCAAATGGTGCAATGTGCCGTAGCAGTAGTACAATTTCTGCTGCATGGAGAAGCAGCTAAGGACCGAGTGCCAAACATTCATAATGTCTCCCATTGTCTCTTTATATTGCACAGTAAAAACCCTGATGGGTTCCTATTCCAATGTCTTCATAGATCATAATGAGTAAGGGCGTGTTTGTTTTCGTCGGAGCTTGATCGGATTGACTGGCTCTACGTGTTTGTTTTTGTCCGTCGGGAGTATCCCCGTGATCGGAACTCGTGACTCTGGCACTAATGACTGTTGGTTGGGTCCAAATCACTGACGAGCGCTTATTTTTTTGTTTGTTGTTTGTTTTCGTTCGTGAGAGAAAGCGCTAATTCTGATAGAGTCAGAGCTCACGACTTTGGCTCCAATTGATGGTTGATAGGTACGAAGCCAATGCCTAGTGTCTATTTGGCTAGAACTCAAAAAGGAACTTCTATAGTAAAAAGAATGATAATAATAATAATAATAAAAATAAAATAAATATGAAGCCAATGCCTAGTGTCTATTTGGCTAGAACTCAAAAATGAACTTCTATAGTAAAAAATGATAATAATAATAATAATAATAAAATAAAGTAAAAGTTTATTGTTGTAAAATGAACTTCTATAGTAGTTTCAGAAGAGGAATCTCACACTTCAAAAGGCTATTATTTTTTCTGTAGCAGGAAACTGTAGCTAAAAAGAATTTACTGAAAAAGATATTCGCGCGTTCAAATCATTCTACTCACTTGGTGCATTGATAGAAGATCAAACTGTGCGAAACAAACGCAGAAATAAGGAGGAGATCATAACAACGGAATTGCGACTAAACGTGATGATGATCTTAGAACTGACGCTGTTATCATATTATGTACCAAGTGATTAGTATCTTAGGTAGCATCAGAGTTTATATGTGACAATTGTATAAACAATCATTTATGATCTAATAGAGGGAAATTCAAAAAGTATTAGAAATTAAGGAAGAAATATTATTAACTATATTAATTCTTACTGGTATAAGATCAACTTATTTTCTTTCTGAATAAAGCAAAGCAAATTGTCTCTAGCTATTAGAACCTAGAAAGAGTAACCAGCTGGATATACACAACTGGTAAATTCAAGAGAATGAAAATTAAAGAAGAACACTCAAAAACTGAAAGAATAAGAGAGAGATTCACAACTTGATTAATTTGCCTAAATTATAACATGAAATTTGGTAAAGCAAGCCTTAATTGATGGATAATAAAGCTACCATCTAATTAGCGACAATCGTTATGTGTCGACCGTCACAAAACAAAACAAAAAGACTCTCTAATTATCTTTAATTACCAAGAGTTTCTCCAAAAGATGTCTTCAATTCAGAAGAAATTAACATTATGTTAACAACTACACTAAATACAACTATGAATATTTTCTTCAAACATAGCCAATGATATTCTCCTGAATACAGGTGTTATTCATCAGAAACATAGAAACTAAATAGGATATATAGTTTATCAAATCCTTTTTCATGTTTATAGATACTGAGATTTGTACAGTAAAAAAAATAAAATAAAATAAAACACAACACCTCATGAGAGTTTGTAAAACTAATGAATGAAGCTATCATATATATATTGTGTATGAGGAAGCAAATGAACAGCTACCCACAAGGTTAGCTTGGTCAACATATTCTACAAAAGGAGATATTACTCCTTTATATATATACTTTTATTTACACAGAAAAGAGAAAAATGAGCAAAAAATCTAAAAAAAGTAGTGTTAACTAATGAATTAATGCCTTCTAATATACTTGAATCATTACTTTTCATCAAAAATTCATAAACTTTCCATAGGAAGCAACTGATAATATATAGAAATCAAAGATACATATTTGTCTATATAAAGCATTATAGTTATGCAAATGAAAGTTTTAACGTTAACCAACCATTTCTAGCGCAAGTGGCAAAGGGCTTGGTGGTTGGCATCTGAGGTCCCAAGTTCGAAGTCTATTTGCTTTACATTTCCAGCTAAATTTATTTCTAAAAAAATGAACGAAACGTGTAGCATGCTACCTTTCTCTCTCTCTCAAAAAAGAAAGTTTTAACATTAACTAACTAAATATATCTATCATTCACTATCTAATAATTAACATTGGTATGTAGTCTAGGCACAAAAAGTTTCAGAATGTATATATAAACAGCTATTTTCGACAGTAATGAAACAACTGAATAACAATAAATAGCTAATTAACTTAAGGGAAAAAATCATGATATATAGCACTATTTATTCTCATATTTCACTCTATATATTGATCATTTTAATCAGTATTCAAACATATATACACAATGATCTGATTCAGTTTTGCAAGCCAAAGAGAGAGAAAATAAAGAGCAGGTGTAGCAATTAATATGATTCACTCTAGTAATACATATGTAAAAGAGACACATCATAATTAATAGGGAAAAAAAAAGAAGAATAGCTTTCATTAGGCTAGAATATTTTTCTTGCTTAATCTTGGCCTACAACTAACACCATGAGATACATATGTTGCTTGGGAAATTCTTACCGCTAATTCCCAATACAAAGTATATATAAATTATTATCACTATGACTAGAATCTCCATATTTACTTGTTTAACAATATTAATTAGATGACCATCACATAAGCAAAGAAGTCACATATATATGTAGCACATAATTCATATATAGTCAAAATGTTGTAGTAAAATGAATATATCTATCTGTAGATTTGAGGCATCAAATGCTTTTCTTTAAGAACTCTATCTTAAGTTGACTATTTAGAACACCAGTATATACAGGTCAACAAAACCTTTATGCAAGCAAACAAAATCATCTTCATGATCATACAAAAAACAGAAAAAAAGACAAGAAAAGACATACCATCTGTGTGTAGATCCTTCAACATTTAATTTCTTTGGATATTCTTTTCTTTTCTACAACTACAAACAAAATTGGGTTCAAAAGCTATGATAACATAGTACTATAAACCCTGTGCTTAGGCATAGGATGAGTCATGTTTCCTTCTCTACTTTACTTCAAGCGTGTGATGTATCTGAGTCTTCTCATCCACAGTATGATCAGAAGACCAATGTCAAATGTTTCTTTCAAGGCATGCAAAGAGGTAAGTGGGGTTTTCCAGCAGGATCAGATGATTGCATTGGAAAAGCAAGATGCAGAATAATTCAGCCAAGAGAAGATAAGAGTTGAGATCAGGACAAGTTATCAATTTACGAGCTATGACCCATGTTATCATTACAATGGTAAGCCTTTCACTTTTACATGTTACATGTTATGCACTCATGCTCTCTCACATATTTAGAAACCCAACAGATTTGGACATATCTATCAAGATATATATAGAACCTTATACATAATTGTATATAATCACTCACTTAATATTGGAAATGCATGCAATACTATATATGTTGAAATTAAAGGCTTAAAAGGAAAACAAAATTGACTCATGAAGGTGCTCTAGCTACATGTATTATTGGTGCTTCTCATACTTGCAATAACTTAATGAGTTTCTAGCAAAGGAGCTCTCTCTCTCTCTCTCTCTCTCTCTCTCTCTCTCTCTCTCTCTCTCTCTCTCTCTCTCTCTCTCTCTCTCTCTCTCTCTCTCTCTCTCTTTATCTTAGCTAATTTTAGAAACCAAAAGAAACCAAGTAATTAATTCATAGGGAAAAAAAAGAAGGCAAAGCAAATAAACCATTCACACACACACACATATATATGTCTTTGATCATCATCAAACTAATTAAAACTCCAAAACAACAAAACCCACAAACAACAACAACACACAAAGCTTGTTCAAATAAACAAGATCAATAGGGACATGACAAGTTTAAGTAGAGTGGAAATAAAGGTAAGAAACAAAAACAGATGCATGGGAGATAGATAGTGGAATAACTACTTGTTTTCCATATATATATATATATAAGTAGCTAGGTAGCTTATAGTAAAGTATGGATCGGACCAAAACGGCTTGATTCCCCATGAGAGGTAGTACACAGGAGGAGTGAAGAGTTTTGATGATGCCCTCTTTGACTTGAACATAGTGACATGAATCCCAGGCTCTCCTCACAAGGCCACCATCATCCTCTCTCTCTCTCTCTATGTATATATATCTCTATCTCTCTCTCTCTCCTCCTCCTACACCACCTCCTTAATTTGTCTCTTCATCTCTCTCTCTAGGTCTTTCTCTCTCTCCTCTTCAACACCTCCTTTGGAATTAGTAGCATGGTAATGATGAGGATGGAGGAACCCATGAGGAGCACACATGGGATGTGTAGGTGGTGGTGGTGGTGGTGATGATGATGGGGGTTGATAGGAGGAGATGATCATGAGGTTTGAAGAGGAAGGAGAGATAAAGCCAAGGTGGTTTTGGTTGTAGTAGTAATAGTAGTAGTAGTAGTAGTACTACTACTACTGCTACCACAACCACAAAAATTGTTCCTCTAATCAACATGGAGAAGTATCATGATTATGAGAGTACCCATGAATTCCTCTCTCTCCTCTCTCTCCTCTCTCTCTCTCTCTCTGTAGGTTTAGATGAGGGATGTGGTGATAGATATTGGACCTGTGATGGGGGCTAGTGAGTAGTTGGCAATCCCAAAAACCCTAGCTAGGGCATGTTTTTTTGCTTTTTATTTTTCCAAGGTTATTGTCTTGGGTTACCAAGTTAAAAAAAAAAAAGGGTCCATAGGATGTGTGGCAGGGAAAGTAAAAAGACAAAGATGTGTGAAAGAGAGCTCAAGAAAAGGAGGGAGGGTTGGGTCCATTGGTGCTTCAGAAAGGGCTTTGGGGCAGATGAGTTGCTATTATATACATATGTAGGGGCTTAAGATTAAAAATATATATATATATATATAATATTATACAAAATATTATTAAATATAATATAAAACTGAGAAAGGGAAAGGTGTGCAGAAGAGAGGAGCCATGTGGCTAGATTAAGAGCAGTGGTGCAGAAAAAAATGTCTCTGATTATATATGCATGTGTGGGGATGGAGAAAGTTGAAATTTGGGTTTATGTTAACTGTAGTGTTGTTAAAAGAAGATATTTTTCTTTTTTAATTTATATTAAATATTATTATTATTAAAGCTGATCATTGACTAGTTTGTTTATATTTAGTAAAGCTGATTTATGTGAAAGATGCTACTCCTACATATCTATATACATATCTATGTAAGTATAAATCTTACATTCCTTCTGTTTAGGGTACGCAAAACTCTTTTAGGTATATTATGTTTTTAAAAAAAAGTTGATCAGACTAGTAAAAAAATAGTGGCTCTTGAGATAGTTGGGTGTAAGATTTACATTTAGTCTAGAAGTGTACACGTAGCATTGCTTTATCTATATATTAATCCTAGCCTGAATAATTATTATTAAGTTAATAAGTAGTTAAATAATGCCATAAATAAAGTTGAGTATGATTAGATTATTTTTGAACTATTTTACGGATAGAATTTGTTTAATAACTGCACACGGGCTTAAAACTTAAGGACCAAATAAAACATGGCCAAAATTTGGGAGGTATTGGCGCAATTTGTCACTCAATAATTTAATCTGGTAGCTAATAATTCAAGATGCGGAAATCGAATTCAAAACCTCTTCAAATAAGAGAGAACTGACTCTAAAATCATATTTGCCTAAAAAAAATTCTATCTAACAAAAAAAAAATAGTACAAAATTAATCTTAACATAATTGACCTAAGAAATAATTCCTTTCTTGAATCTTGAGATAGATAAAGTGGAAAAAGGTGACACTTAGAATCATTCCTGAATTCAGAAACAGTGATCCACCTCAAACACACCATGAAACCCAACAGTAGTGATGCACAATTATTAAAATGAGGGAGCCAGGATTTGATATCTATTTTGAAATCAGATTAATAAGTCCCACCCACCCACCCCAAGGAGTTGACCCACTCAAAAGTTTGAGCAAAAAAAAAAAAAAAAAGTTGACACATGAGGGCCACACAACTCTCTCCCTCTCTATCTAAGAATAGGTGAAAATGTAAGAACTCTCAAATGTACCCATAATTCAAATTATTTATTACACTCCTTATATAATTTTCAATTATTTTGATTTATGTTGTTCTCTGAAATGGATTAGAGATTTTACTAAATTTGTATTGCAATTTAGTTAAAATTAACTGATATTTTAGTTTTTAATTATGCTGATGAAAAATGTTGATTGGGTAACTAAGTTATAATGTAATGACTAGAGTAACTCAAATCAAAATGGCTAAAAGTTGACTTAATGTCAAAATGGGCTATAGTTGATGGGGTCTCCACACATTTTCACCAAATAAATACTATTTCCTTTCCATGGAGAGGCAAAAGGTGTGGGCTCTGTGAAGTGTGTGAGAAAAAAGAGGAGGGGTGGGAGTGGTGGGGGTAAAGGAAATTAAAGTGAAAGGGCCTTACCCTTCTCATCATTGTGCTAACTAATTAATAATTAATTAATAAGAGGGGTTTAATTTCCATCCACAGTGATCACCTCACCCAACAGCTTGGTCCCACCATTTGGCAGGTCCTCTGGCCATCTAGGAAGAGGCTAACCCCTCCCATGTTGGTGCCACTGTTCGACCTTTCGCCTCTATTTTAAGCTTATTACTATCATCACTACCTAGAGCAGTTGACTGATTAAATATTAAGTTTCTATTTTGTTGTAAGTTAATCTCTCCAGTGTTGGTGCCACTGTTTGACCTTTTGCTTCTGTTTTAAGCGTGTGCTTAATTTTATTACTATCATTACTATTTAGAGTAGTTGATTGGTTAGATATTAAGTTTGCATGTTACTAAGTTAATCCCTCCCATTTTGGTGCCAGTACTGTTTGGTCTTTTGCCTCTTTTTTAAGTGTGCTTAATTTTATTATATATTATCATTACTATTTAGAGTAGTTGATCGGTTAGATATTAAGTTCGCATTCTGCTATAAGTTGAAAGGAGTGCGTATGATCTACAGGGCATCTTAATGAAAAGATAGTACTCATTTCACAATTTTTCTATTTGTATTTTTTGTTTTTAGTTATGTTCATTCATATTGAAATATTGAATAAATATAAAAAAAATTGAGCTTACAATGTGGCGCAAAACTACGATAGCATTCTAAGTCTAATTTAGAGTTTCCAGTGGCGCTATAAAGATAAAAGCCATACTATTTGTATAACCCTAAACTAGGTGTAAATCTTACATTCTATTTATCCAAGAGCTACGATCTCTCCACTAGTCTTATCGACTTGTTCTTCAATAAAATTCCAATAGACAAGTTTGTGAAACTCTAGAACAAAAGAGATGTGAGATTTACACTCATATTGTAGGTAGCATTTTCCTATAAAGATAAATTATTGTGGATATCTTAACAAGATGCTTAGCCTAATGGCACGATATAATGAACAATAGACCTTACAGAGGCCCTTAATTAGTAGCACAACCGACTTAGCTTAACTTGTCATTAGATAGTCCGGTTGGTTGGTACCCTTATAAAAATATTTGTGCAACTTCCATTAGTACAAAAAGATTCTAAACTCTAATAAACTTGTCTTCATCAAACAACAACACTTGAATAGCACAAAACACACACCCCCACTCTCACCCACCTACTCCCGTGCACACACTGTTAAAGGTTCGTTTGGTATTGAGATATATCTAACACAAATAAATAAAATAGAGCTTGGAGGAAAATATATAGAAATATTTTTTTTTCATTTTTTTACTGAAATCACAGTAAATATATCGTAATCGATTCATTACGATATAAAAAACATAATATTACTTATAACAACAAATAAAGTATTTTTTTTATTGTACTTTCTTACTCCACACGATGCAATATTATCGCAATCTCAAACGAAGCCTAAGTCTCATACTCTCATATACTAATTTGAAGAGTTACATCTAATTACTAGCTATGTAGTTATTTTTTTTTAAAAAAAAGGTGAAAGTGCAAGAACCAAGGAGTAGGAGAAGGGACACATATATGTAACATGTTGAGAGGAAAAAAAAAAAAAAAAAACTCCTCAATTTGCACAACAATTAACCACGCGTGGTGGGGGACAAAAAAAAGCTATGTAGGAAACAGTACTGCTTATACCATCAGTAAAAAAAAAAAAAAAAAAAAAGTCAGTCCTTTTTCCTGAAGCTTTTTTCTTTTCAACGCTCCCTCTTTGGCTTCTTCTTCTTCTTTCTACATTCTACTTGAATCACTCCGAACACAAAAGAAAGGAAACGTTTCATCAACGATGGGTAAAAAATGGAAACAAAAAAAAAAGGAGAAACTTTAAAAAAGAAAACGAGTTTGGACTCTTCCTTAGCTTTATTTTTTGAGCCAACACGCCGTATATTGCGGCTGGTGGAGTGGTGGTACAATGTTGTTTGGTGAGCAGTCATATCTTGCAGTTACCAGAGCTTTTTTGTTTTTTTTTTATTTAAAATTGACGAATATAAAGCCAAATATTTTTGAGAGATGTAGACAATTGCCCCCTTGTAGGTCCCAAATGCACATGCGCGTTCTATCTGGAACAGTATTCAGATTGAATTTTAGGATTCGATACAGACGACAACCAACTTCTCTAAATAATGATGATAATGTAATATACGATTACACATGTCATATATGAGCACTTCATCAGAGGTGAGTAGGACCGTCGAGCTAATTCGTGTTTGGCTAGTTTTGGGCTCAATAACTGCTCGCTTAAACTGGGTCATAGGAAGATCAAAAAGGGTTCAGCATATAATTTAATGAAAATAATATGACTGGGACCCCTACATAAAGATGGTCCAAAAAATGATTTATCACGTATAATGCACGAATCCTGCGACATAAAACAGTAATGTCTCTCTATGAGGAGGCTCCGCATATAATGATATAATTTCTCTTTTTTTGCTTTTTATGCAGGACATAAGACAAGTAGACAACACTGCTCTAGGACTAAACAGGAGACCAAGCTAGTTTCAAACTTCAGTTTTATTACGAATTTTATAGCACCAAATTTACTGCAACAAATCCTGACATTGGGATCGTTTTGCTGTGTGATTTAGTTTAAACTACACTAGAAGGAAAATTCAAAGAGAAAATGTCAAAAGCTGGTGGAATGTCAAATTTAGATGTTATTTTAGCAAAATCATGGACATTTACTGTTTACACAAAGGAGATTCAAGCAACAAAAACAAGAGGCTCAGAATTTATGGCAAAATCAAGTTATAAACACATTTGCTGAGATAGTAAAGGGGAAAACAAATACAATTCAATATATATATATCCCTAAACATATGTTGACTTACGTTTCAGTTGGTTCTGTCGGAGAGAAAAATTGTAAGATTTTCTACTAACTCGAGGGGTTGTTTTCTGTTGTTTCTAATTGTCGAGGGTAGAGTGCAAAAACCCATATCCTCTTAAACCTTCAAAAAGCGCAAAGAGACGCTTGATGTTGGTGTGTAAAGTGAGCTTACCTTCCTTAAGTAGACTGCAACCCGCATTCACGCCTAATGGCCTCAATAAGCTGCGGAGAAATTACCTCCTTCATTTCTCTAAACGAAGTTGAATCTTTCTCCTTTGCACCTCCGGGTGTATCTCCCTCTCCCCAACCCCGGTATAAAATTAGCTTGTTCGGCTCTCGGGACACAAGAACTGCTCCAGTCGCTTGCTAAGTATATAAAAAGGAACAAGAATAATAATAATAATAATAAAAGAAATATAATGAACGATTGTTTCTGATGTCGGAAACTTCGTTTGAGTAAAGAGCATGCACCTCGAGTTCAAATATCAACTGCTGAACCGGAGTGCCCGTGGCGATCCCTTTAATATTCACAATGGCGAGAGGGTGCTTCTTGAAGTGCGTTTTGATAGTTTTTGCAACACCTGAGATGACATTGTTCCTCCCTGGTTGATAATCACATTTAATACTTGATTAACCACCAGGAAAAAGTTGAAAGAATAGGAAGGGCTTTGGCAATAAAGAGTTTCACATGGAAAACACATACGGAAAGATAGTATTAAAATATTTCCCACCAATGAGGGGGAAAAAAAAAAGCTTGGTACAAAAAATTGGAAACCATTTAAGCTTGGAACTCGATGGAATTTTCTGAAATCAAAAGTTATAAGAGCTTAGGTAGTGAAAATAAACAAGTTTGATATTCAAGAACCAAATTTAAAAAAACTTTTTATGGTTTTACTGACAAACTGATATTGCAGTAAAAGATAGAAATAGGAATTACCAACAGCTATCACTGGCCTTTTTCTCGTCTTAAGGGCCTGCTTTCGTAGAACGAGTCTTTCCCGATTTGAGAGTGGTGAAGCTCTAAAAGGAATTTCTACGTCAGATTCCTCATTCAACTTCTCCTCATAAACAGCTGAGTGCTGCTTATTTGAGATTTCTTCATGTGATGCATCAATTTCTTTATTGGTATCACGATTATTACTTTTGGAAGTAGAACAATCCTGCACTTGCGGCTGAAATTGAGAAAGTTGGAAGTCACTAAAAGAGAAACAACGCTTGAAACGAAAAAAAAAAAAAGAATAGAAAATTAAGTTAGACGGTGTTTAGTTTCAAGTGGGAAAGCAGCATGTGGAAAAAATTAACGCACGATGACACGAGAAGTTACAAAAGTTGTTTCACTACTAGACGCATCTGTGCTAAGTTGTTTCCTCAATAAATATGTTACGATAGCACTGAAATGCCTAAACTTTAAGCTTAATAGAAAAAGAAAGAACGGACCTGTACAGAATCTAAAGGATACGAAGAATTGGTTTCACTTGTTGCTGCATTGACTATTTCTCCTTCATCAACTAAAGCTTGATTGTAGTCTTTTGAATTCGGGGATTCGCAATCTACTTCATGCACTTCCTTGAAATAAAGAAGAGAAACAAACATCACTGAAATGAATAGCATTGCTAAGGAGAAGTAGAATAAACCCAGACAATGAGTATGAAAATGAATCTCAAGTTTTAGACTCTAAAAGTTAACCCACAAGCAAATGTTGCTCAATTGAGCTTCTCCCTAGCTACATATATACTAAACACTGAGAGGTAATTTGGCCTAAGAGGCTAAGTATTTGGCAAATAAAAAATTTGGAGCTTTTATTATGACAGGAAGTTAAAGTAAGCTTTTATCTGTAAAAGAAGAAGCTCCAATTTGGTGCTTCTCGTTCTACTGCAGTGGAAAGATGTAACTAAGTTCCAGTGAAAAAGCTGTTAGTACTTCGAATTGCTTCACTGAAGCAACATTTCTTCAGAAGCTCCAGCTGGGCCAAACAGGCCCTAAGTGGCGGTTTTTGCTTGTTAGCTAGTATGAGATTAGCACCTGCATGTAACCTTCAAAATCCCCAGAGATATTATCGTCCCTGTTTGTAGAGACGTATTCGTCATTTGTCCTGTCTGAGATCATTTCCATAGACTGCGGCAAACTATCATCCTCCTTAGTCTGGGAGCCACAACTTAGAAATTAAACATTTAATCTTGTTAAATAAGATTGTAAAAGTAAAATGTCTTTGGAAAATAAACTCACCATCTGATGCTTCAAATGGTCTATTCTTTGGGAGAGGCTCAACACATGAAGTTTCAAGGACTAGAGAGAAAAACAAAAAAAATGCTTAATTACAATGCTAAGGGAAAAAAAGGAAAAAAAGGTAAAACACAAAGAGCTTCTTGAACTGTAGCGCATTTTGAAATGGCACCTGAACTTACAAAATTTTGTATTTTAACTACCTAACCTTACAGTAAGTTTTTTGTAAATAGTACTTTTAACTTTCTCAACTTAATAGAATATTCTGTTAGCAGAATATTCTATAACATTTTTGACCAAAACCATTAACTAACTAACAAAACTTTACAGAATTTCCTAAAAGGAAAAAAAATATGAGGTAGTAAAATTGGAAGTATTACAGTTCAAGTATCCATTTTGATAGTTCAGGTAAGTTATATACATCAGTTAACCAGCTATAGAGCAGAGTGAGGGAAAGAGTTTTCTTTTTCACCTCACGACGCTGAGCCTCCAAAGATCGCTTCATTGCTTCCCTTTTATTCAACAAAGACTTAGGTCTCAAGTTTGCCGGCCTTCGGTAGTTCTTTCCTCGATATACAATAATAGCATGGCCTTTGCTCACTCTCTCCACAGCTACCAGTATACCACCACTTTCAGCCTCAAGAATCCGAGCTGCACTTTCAGCTTCTTTGATGCAACGGTCTCTCGATATAACCTTTACAAGCTCCCGATATTTCCAGTGAAGGTGCATGTTTTCAACTGTTCCATCAAATACTCCTCTCCTGCCTGAGTATCAAAAGAGGAAAACAGAAAAAGAGTTTCAAAAAAAAGGTACCTTATTGTTTTCCACGGTTCAATAGCTTATATGGGTTACTTATGTAGATCAAGTTCACGTTTACCAGATCATTTGAATAAAGCCAAACAAGTTACTAAATATAAATTCATATATAGGGAATAATCTTCATCTATAAAACACAAAAAACTCAAGAGACAAATGAAAGGTCCCATGCCAATCACCTGAATGCACAAAAAGCAGTGTGAAAACAGTAATCACAATGGACAAACATAAAATCTTGGTATTTTACATTTTTTTTGGTTCTTTAAGAACAATTTTAGACGATAGTTTCTCCATGGCCATGTAAAATATGAAGTGCATCAAGATAGGAAACTGAGAAATTTATTTGTCAACCGCTGGAGGACCCACTTTCAAATAATAAATGTATTGCTAGAAGTGATGAAATAAACTCACCTAGCAATAGAAAAGGATCCATCCTCAACCCAACTTTCCTCAGCATGTATCTTTCTTCTTGTGAAATAGCCTCCCTATCAGGTTCTGCTTTAGGAGGCTCAGCTGATTTTTCCAGTTCAGCCAGAAGCTGCTCTGCCTTTTCCTTTTTGGCTATGGCCTAAAATGAAATTAAGATACATCAAATTAGATACTCACAACAACATCTTTCATGCACCACCAAATTCATGAATGCATTTACAGAATTTCCACAACAAATATTAAGTAAGAACAAAAAATTGAGATGTACCTGATATAATTTAGTCTCCACCCTTTTAAGAGTCGAGCTCACAGCCTTTGTCCTACCCTTTGAGGCAAGAGTTTCTTTTTCTCCTTTTTCTTGAAGTCCATCTCCTGAGGCTCCATCGTCAAACTTAGGTTCAGAAGCATCTCTAACAGCTAAATGCCGCTCTTCCTTGTTCTGCTTTGGGTTGATCAATTCAGAATTCCCACTCTTTCTCCGCTCTTCTATTGCAACAGAGACAGCAGGGGGCAGAAAATCTTTCCCTCTGTAAAATACAATGAACTCCTTATCTCTGGATAGAAGCGTTCCTCCAGTCAGTTGCTGCAATATTTTCCGATACAATGATCATTATCTATGATGTAATTAGGTGTAGAAACAAGTTTCTTAAATCCTAATATATTCAAATTTCTAGAATCAGCATATGGCTTAGTAATCAGAAATTTTTGGTGTTCGAAGTTTCTTATGAAAATGAAAATAGCAAACACAAAGCCTATAGTAAATATATTATATATACAATCCTGACATTTATTGGAGCCTTAACTATTTACCAGATGTTCATATTTACAGCTTGTTTGGTAGATAAAACCTACCTACCTTTAGCTCCTCGGCCATTAAGTCGCTGTTTGTGTTCTGCACACCTCTTTTAATTGCAATCTTAGCTATCTCACATTTCTCCCACAGCTTGATCATGGCGACAGCCAATCCCTGAAGGTTTCTGTTCCTTCCTACAATAGCAAAAGTTGTAATGTTAATCAAATAACAATTATCTACAGATCTGATAAGTACTAAAAACTGAGAGACTATAGAGTCGCACCAAGTGCAAAATGGCATGGTAAGGGCCGTCCGAGCCTACGTAGTATAGTCATTTCCCTATCTGTTAACTTTGGTTTTATACCAAATGGAAGAAGGCGGAAAGGCTTGCGAAACCCAGGAACAATAGGCGGTAGTAAATCGGCATCAACAGGTAGAGGATCACAACCCCACCAATCAGAAAACCGTGGGCCCAACCCATCCAGCAATCTGTCAGCTTCTTCTTCAAGTTTGACTTCACCAGGTAGTTGTAGCCGCACCTTATTTGGAGAACCAACACCAGCCACTAAGGAGGTGCGAACAGGAGCATTATGTACTTCATCTGAAGGGTTTACAGGTAATTTCGACTGTGAATTTGTATCTTGCTCATTTGCTACTTGATTATCCATGCTAGGGTCTGAAGATTTTTGGTCTGCATTTTGATTCTTTTGGTCCCCATCATGGAAGTAAGGATATTTGTAATCGGTGCCTCTATACAAGATAATGATACTTCCAGATCTCCAAACAACTAGACCTCCAGTTTTTCTCTGGGAGTAATAGGGAATCCTAATTAGAAGATGCACCACCAAGTTATCAACATGCAAAGATACAGAGAACAACCTACAGTATAGTAATATAAGCTCGACTAAGATTGAAAGATTTTCAACTTGAAAGCTAATTGGCTTACATGTACAACGTAAAACATTATACTCAATAAAGGGACAAGAATTTGCATACAATTTGAGCAATTTCATGTAAAAAGAATGCTAAAAGAGTTAAAAGTGATCTAAATTTGTCTATTTTATCACTATGTTGCCAATATAATGGTTTCCATCTAGACATAAAAAATAGCAGAGATTGGGAATCTCACCAACTCAAACATCGCAACCAAACGCAAACAAATGAGCTTTAAAATGGCAGCATCTGTGTAAAAGATTCTTCATTTGAATTATAACTACTAACCATCTGAACCTAACTGAATACACTCTATTGCTTTGGTAACTTGCTAGAGTAACTTAATGCTTAAACTCAAGCTTTGCAAGGTTATAAGGTTCGACTTGTGAGGCTGTATACTCTAGATGTTTATATTCTCAACTAAACATAGCTAATAACAAACCAGAAAGAAAAACAGACAAAGTTAAAACCAAACACATGTGGTCGAAATTTGGCCATCAACATGCTATTACATCCAAATGGCGCATAATCCCCAAAGTTTTGGTTGTAAAACACATGCTATTTTCAACGAAATATGCTTATTCCTCTGAGCTAAAAAGCATAATCTCTACATTCTAAAACAGATGATAAAAAGAGTTAAAGATGCTAACTTTGGACCCAAACTCACCTCTAAAATTTCATGGGTTCTCTTCATGTTTATCCTACACAAATCCTCGCACTTGATCTTCACGAGCTCATTCCTCCGCCATCTCTCGTGGATCCCATTCACGATCCCCTCCGTGATCCCCGCCTTGCCCACGTTGAGCCGCTTCCTGATCCTAATCCCCAAGGTCCGCAGCCGCCTCAGCTCCTCCGCGGGGATCGTCAGCTCCGCGACCGACGGCGCGGCCTCCTTAGAATCCCTCTGCGGGGATGGCGCCTGCGCCCTCTCCCTCCTCCACAGCTCCCGGAACCTGGTAATGGCGGCGCCCGTCCCGGGCGCCGGGACCGGGCTCTCCGGGGTGCTCCAGCTCACGTCGAGGGTGGAGCCGACGCGGTAGTTGGGGATCTCGTGAGGGGTGGGGACGAAGATCTCGCCGGGGGAGCCGGGGCCGGCGGTGGTGGGGCGGCGATCGCGGGGTTCGTCGGCGAGGTAGCCGAGGCTGCGGAGCTTGTCGGAGATGCGCTTAATGGCCGATTTGGCTAGGGTTTTGGGGGCGGTGGGGGAGGCGGAGGAGGATCGGAGGTGGGAGAGGAAGGGTTTAGGGTTTGGGGAGGGTTTGGGGGGTAATGGCGGGAGGAAATGGCGGGTAGAGGGGTCGAGGGGTTTGGGGGAGAGGAAGGGGGAAGGGTGAGCGAGAGGAAGAAGCATCGGAGGAGAGAGAAAGAGTTTAGAGAGAGAGAGAGAGAGAGAGAGAGAGAGCTCAGAGTGAATGGAGGAGGAAGAAGGATAAGGTGGTGCTCGGTAGTGGTGACATTGGGGATTTTACAGTTTAAGGGAGGTTGAAGAGAAAATTTCATTCTGGTCCCTGAGTTTTCAAAATTTTGAAGTTTAATATGTCATATTTTTATTTTAAAAAAACGTTCTCGAGAAAATTAAACTGTTTTATAAAAATTTGGCCCTTTTTTTTTCTTAAGTGGATGAAGATAAGTAAATGGTACATTTAGATAATTGGATTTATTTTTATGTGTATTTTTAACGCCAAAATATTTTAATAAAATATTTGGCAAATAAATAGTTCAAAGTTGTTTTTATGGTAAAAAAATAGAAATAAAACTCTGAATCACAAAAGTAAAAGGATTAATTTCATACAGGTTCCTGTAAATATAGTGAATGACAAATATATTCCTACAAAGTTCAACTTTCATATGTTGTTCTTATAAAAGTTCTAATATTTTCAGATATGTTCCTTTGGTTTGTTACCGTTAGAGAACTGTTTATATTTTCAAATTTTGCCCTCATAAATATATCCCTCCAAAAACAATAACAGTATAATATAAGAGAAGTAAAAATATCAAAACTAACCAGGGTTAAGTATTTAACCTATGGTTAACTAAATTTTTCTAACGGATTCAAACGGCAGGAATATATTTGAAAACATCAGGACTTTTATATGAACAACATATAAAAGTTGAATTTTGTAGATATATATTTGTCATTCATTATGTTTGCAGGGACCTGTATGAAATTAACCCAAAGTAAAAAATTATAATTCCTTATTTTTTTATCATAATGTACAAATAATATGGTACAAATATGCACTAATCTAGTGCTTTTCGAGTGACATTTCTCATGTGGTACTCAAGCCAAAGTTCAAAATAGTTTGATAGTTTAAAGGGTCAGAGTAAAAGACAACTCAAATTGCAGGACTATGGTGCAATTTTAATCTACGGTTTCTGGGAGGAATGAACAGCAATGCCCATCTCATTTACGGATGCCATTTTGCGTCCAAGGACCTGAAAGATGGTTCTCTTCCCCAAACAGATCCTCTCCCGAACCCTAAACCCTAAACCCTCCTCCTCCTCCTCCTCCTCCGCTCTCGTCTCCCTCCTCCTCCTCCGAAGAAGAAGAACCCTTGCCTCCTCCTCCGCCTCCTCCTCCTCCGCCATGGGCGTGGGCGTGTTCTGGGACCTGAGCTCGAAGCCCCCCACCACCGCCCTCCCCCTCTACGACGCCGCCGTGCGCCTCCACCTCGCCGCCTCCTCCTTCGGGCCCCTCCGCCTCTCCCTCGCCTTCGCCTCCCCTCGCTCCCTCCTCCCCTCCCCTTCCCCATCCCCATCCCCATCCTCTTCCCCATCCCCATGCCGCGTCTGCGGCCGCAACTTCTTCGTCCGCGCCAAGCTCCTCCGCCACTTCGCCCAGATCCACGAGCCCGAGCACGCCAAGCGCCTCCGCCGCCTCGCCTCCGCCCGCGGCGCCCGCCGCGTCCGCCTCGCCGGCGCGCTCGCCCCAAAGCTCGCCAGGTTCGAGAGGGCCGCGCGCGACCTCCGCGCCGCCCCGCGCGGCCCCGCCGACGAGCTCCGCCGCGCCGGGGTCAGGGTCCGCGCCGTCGAGGGCGCGCCGACCCGCCGGGCGATCCGCGACCGCGCGGTCGCCGCCATGGACGAGGGGATCCTCGGGTGCGTGGTGCTGGTCTCCGACGATTCGGGCCTTGCGGAGGTGCTCGGAGAGGCGCGGAGGCGGCGGCTGAGGACGGTGGTGGTGGGGGACGAGGCGGAGGGGCCGCTGAGGAGGACCGCCGACGTGGGGTTCCGGTGGGCGGAGGTGGTCTCCGGCAAGGCGAGGGCGGCGGCGCCGGCGATGGTGGGGCGGTGGAGGGATCGCGAGACGCTGAAGAGGTTGGAGTGGAGCTTCAACGAGGATGAGGACGAGATCGAAAGCGAGGGTTTTAAGTGGGATAGCGAGGAGGAAGAGGAAGAGGAAGAGGAAGAGGAAGAGGAAGAGAGTGGGAGAGAGAAGGGTCGAGCGCCATGGTGGGAGCTCGATTAGGGTTCAGAGTGTTTGAGGAGGGAATGATGAGATCTCTGAGATTGGCTGAAGAGGTAGAGAATGTGGATACTTTTTTGAAGGCAATGTGTTTGTTAATTTGTCCCAGAGAAAAGTTTAGGGTTTAGAGTTTAGGGTTTAGAAGGCGAAAGTCGGAAGCTGAACTTGGGATTCTCGTAGAGGCGAAGCCGGAAAGGAACTCGGTTCGACGGGCTTGCGCTTTTGTGCAAGTCGTGAGATGAGGTCGCATGCTTCGCTACGATCAGAGCTCACGACTTCGCCTGTCACCCGCCCGATGGCGAGATCTGCTTACAAAAATAGGTCGTCGGTCCATGTTCGAAGACGTAACAAATGTTTCCAGTCATAATAAACTTGATTTATGACTAAACTATAATTTGTAAAGTTTCAGAAATTTGTCGCAATTGTAGAAAAAGAAAGCTACTTGAACAATTTGCTCGTCTAAACTTACCAATTCATCTCAGTTTCCATAGGCCTTCTCCATCTTATATCAATTCACTCATCTCCTATTAATGCGGTACAAATAATACTTTATCTAACAGCACTATAGCCTTCGGCAGGTCTAAACAAGCCCTGAGCCGAGTTGAGTCGATTAGGCTCGATAATTCGGTTTCGACCTACTCTCCGCTAGCCCTGCATGTCACTTGAGCCAACACTATGCATAAGAATAGTTCATTTCCACTCTTTCACGGATGCGAGCATGCGTCCGCATACGTTTAGGGATTGTTTGGATGCGTGAAAGTCGCGGACGTCCGCATACGTTTAGGGATTGTTTGGATGCGTGAAAGTCGCGGACGAACTGAGAACCTCCGTCAACGCCTCCAAACGCTTGTTTTGATCGTGCAAGGAAGTCGAAGAATCATTCCTTCATAGGTACGGAACGTGAGGAGAAGTCGCGGATGTCCGCATACATTTAGGGATTGTTTGGATGCGTGAAAGTCGCGGACGAACTGAGAACCTCCGTCAACGCCTCCAAACGCTTGTTTTGATCGTGCAAGGAAGTCGAAGAATCATTCCTTCATAGGTACGGAACGTGAGGAGAAGTGTTGAGTTCATGCACGGGGCAAAGTTGGGTCCCCTTATCCCTCCACCTTCGCGAGATAGTTGCTTTTGTGGCTTACTATTGTTCACGCATCCCACATGTATCACAACTCAACTATCACATCGTCTCTCATTATAATATTTTATTAAATATTATCGATGAGTCAGTACTTTAAAATTTTAATAAATTATTAATTAGTATTCAATTTTTTAAAATAATATATTAAAATGTTGATTCATTAATAATATTTTTAATTATTCTATTCTATTGCGTATCCAAACAGCAGTTTTATTAGAATCGTGTTAACTTGAAGGTGTTAGGTTTTATGAAACATGAAGCTTTTTTGGAAACAAAATAAAAAAGTTCAAAAGATTTATTTGACTTGAGAAGAATTCTTGCCACAAGTTTTACGAGCATGCATGCAAGTTGGCCACGGCTAAATGAGTAGATTTGTCTTTTGCTTGTTCCTTCTCCTTCTTCATCCGAATTTTCAAAAGTAATAATCTTATTTCCCCACGCTGTCACGTATATCTGTCAATCTGTCAATTCGTTAAAAGCTCTTTCACGACTTATAAGAATACCATGACAAAATACTGACTGTCACGAGAATAGGTGACAAAAATATTAATGATTGATATCTGAAGTCTTAAATTCGAAATTTAATTGTTTCATAATCCAGCTAGGTTTATTTTTAAAAAGAATTGAACAAAGTAGGTAGTTTTATTATAGCGGAACTTGAAAAAATGTATCTATTAATATTAAAATAATATTAAAATAAAATATGTTAACATTATTATACTAGTGGACTAATCAATAGTTGAAAGATTCTTCTCACTAGAAAGGAATAAATCGATTTTTTTATTATCAAACTAAGATGCGAATATAACTTATTTTGATCCATTCATTTTGCTTTACACGGAAAGAATATATACAATTCAAGTGAGTTAAATCAACATCCAAAAGAGATAACTGATGACTCAGATTTAACACACATTTTTTTTATTTTTATTGCATTGTTTTTTACATGTGTTATGTGTGCGCAAGTTTTTTTTTTTATTGGGGTGGTGGATTCCCTACAATGAGGATTGTAGATGTTTGTTGCATCCTCAACACACAACTAATTTAAGCCCAAAGCATAATCATAAGTACTGCATTTTATGAGAAAAAAAATAAAAGAAAAGGAGAAAAGATGTAGAGTTTCAAATTCGTCAAAAATTTAGGGTAATTTTGAAATATCCTTATAATACACAAATTAATTAGTGAGTAGAAAACGTAACAAATAATTCATTTTTACTATAGATAAATCAGAAGCTTTTGAATAATTTTGAACGATGCATGGATTGTTAATAGTTTCTTGTGAATTTCCCACTAACATTTATGGACTAGTAAATTGTATGGAAAATAATTAATTTATTTAGTCCAAGTGAAATTTTTTCCAAAAACATTCAGAATATTTTATAATTATGCTATGAAGAACACAGTAAATACTAATATTCATGTTCACTTCATGTGTCCCCTTAGTTAATTAGTTTCATATATTATCTGTTTAAAGTGTACCTAATAATTGTCGTTCAAAATTATCAAAAAATATCCTAATAATTAATTAAAATCGCTCTTTGGTGAAGCGCACACCTAACTATACCCATGTCCATCAATTCATTTTTAAAATAATTAAACATATCATGCACATTTCCAGTGTGTTCTATCACAAAAATAGTAAAGCATCCAATCACATCTCACATCAAATAATACCAAGCTTTGAGAAACATCTTTTTAAAAGTGATTAGGTTTGCTCCATTAATTTATAACTAAACAATAAAAAGGGTAGTTCAAACACCAAAAAGATATAATAACCTCAAATAAATAATTTTTTATTAAGATATTTGATTAAGAATCCTTTTTGCCTAATTACGTTGAAATTAGATTTCTTCACAATATTAATAAAAACAACCATAATAGCATACATATTTCGTGCTGTAACAACGTAAGCTTGTAAATAAGTTTGTCATATCGCATAATATCAGAGTCGGAGGTATTGAATTTACGGACATAAAGAAAAATGTGTTGAATGATTTAATTTTTTCACAAAATCAAATAGTAAATGATGAGATAGTATTTATATTATGCTAACATCTCCAATTAATTAAGGGACCATTCAATTATTGTGTGGATAAATCTTATGGATTAATTTTTGGTTCTTTTAGTTATTTTCTACTTATATATATATATATATATATATATATATATATACACACACACACTTATAGACTAGTCAAAAAAATTAAAAAAAATAAATAACATGTACATAAGCTAGTCAAAGACTTTTACCACTCAAACTCATTTAATTTCTAGAGTTTTAGTAAACATGATGATTATGTTTTTGAGTAGATAAGTGTCACTCCTCAATCATTTTGGCTTGCAAAACACTATCATGTGATCTCCATATCATTATCTTTTCTTAGTGAACAACAAATTAATCATTGAAGTTTCACAAATTTAAAAAAAAAGAAAAAAAAGGAAAAAAGAGAAAAAGAATCAAAACCTTATCATATACATGCTTATGGACCACCCACCTCCAAAGAGATCAACACCACATGAACTATTTAATATTTTAACATTTTATATGGAGTAGCAGTTCGTGTTCGTGTTTGATATATCGTTTTAGCCGTGCAATACAGTCTAACAATTTGTTTGATATTCAGAGCTGCTCGCAAGTTAAAAATACGCGTTCTTCGTGTTCTAGTAAAACTAAAAGTACTTAATTTATTTTAATTTGCTTAACGTGTTATAAGATATAAAAAAGATTAACCAACATTGTTGCATCAGACACGATATATAACACTACGAAAAAGATTACATTTAAAGACATTTTTTTTCTATAGTTAAAGATACTTAAAAGCGTCTCAATATAATCTAATGTCGCATTTGAAAGCATCGGCAAATGAAGAGTCGTTAGGTATATACCGACGCTTATGCCAACGCTTATGTCAAGCGTCGGTAAAATATATTTTGACGCTTTAAAGTGTCAGGATTTTTTAAAATCCTGACGCTTTGAAGCGTCGGAAAATTAAAAATAATAGTAAAATTTAACATTTAATAAATTAGTTTATTACAATATATAGTTCATTTGACAACGCTTTTTGAAGCGTCGGTATTTGCTAAATTATAGGAATGCTTGGGGACGCTTACTCCAATCGTCGTCTAAAAAGCGTCTTTATATTGAGATTTTTTTTGTAGTGATAGAAATAACGTTATTTTTAGAAACCTACCTACCGACGTTACCTTAACTGCTCATCGTATTGGCGTACTGGCAAAGGAGTGGGCTGAGTTTTGTATAGCTGGGTGACTTCTGTGTTTTTTGTTTTTTGTTTTTGAGAGAAAGGTAGCATGCTATCCGCTTCGTTTATTTTGTTTAGAAATAAACTTAGCTGGAAATGTGAATCAACTAGGATTCAAACTTGGGACCTCAGGTACCAACCACCAAGCCCTTTCCCACTTGCGCTAGGGACGGTCGGTACGTCTGTGTTTTTTGTTAGACTCTTTGTTTCGACGCTTGTACTTATTTTTCCTTTGCCTGTCTTTCGAGACCTTTTTTTTTTTTACTTTGCCGCCTTTATGAGGTCTTTGCTGCTTCATCCTATGTAGCTAAATTTATTTACCTAATGAATGAAGCATATAAAATTTTATTTTTTTTTAAAAAAAAGTTGTTGCATCATATGAAGTCATAAGAGAAGCAAAAATATCTAAATATTATCTATAATAACTTGGTTCGTGTCACATCATATTATGTTGTTGCGTTACTTTCATTTTAGACGAATTCGCTTTGTATTGTTTCCGAATGCGTTTCATTAACTTTGCATTGAATCTACTCAATCGCGCTCGGATCATATTATTTTGTGTCGTGTTTAGAATCACCATACGCCATACACTGTGCGCCACGTGTCTCACGCTGACCCAACCCACAAAGTGGGTCCCACAAAGACCGACATAAAGTGGCGACACGTGGCGACCGTTCCGACATTTTGGATGGAGAAACGCTTTGCACCTCCTTTGCATCTTCTAGCCCACCCCTATTTTTTGTGGGCCCCACGGAGTAACTCCACGTGTCGTAATCATGCGAGTCTCAACCCCCACGTGCCATGATCACGAGAGCCCAATCATAGCAAGTCACTGTGCGATTATGTGTCCGTTACACCGAAGAGCTTTTATTTATTTATTTTGTTTTGTGTACGAGAACGTGTAGTGTCGTTCTTACCTTTTCTTAAGTCCACTCAATAGCCTCATTGGAGCCCAATCCCACTCCCACGTATCTACCGCTATTTTTGGAATCATCTCTCTCCAATGATTTTTCTCAGTGATTTTACATATTTATCCCTAAAATTCATTTATTAATATTTCTTTATGTAAAAACTTAGTTTTGCATATATTAAAAAGGTATACTATTGAACTATTATGCTTTGTTGGATTGGATAGAGTATCTCAGCTAATAGATATTTTGTTCACCTAAAAAAAGAAAAAAAGAAACTCATAGATGTTGCTGGAAAAGCACGAATAGATCCAAACTCAGTTGTGGATGAAAAAATACAAATATTTTCTAAAAGGTTCATATAAATATTAAAAATACTACATGTATATGCATAATGTTATAGAATATACATCATACATCTCATCATCTAAGTATTTTTAAACTGTTTTTCAATTTTTAATATTTTAAAAAAATTGATAAGGCAACGAGTAAATCTAAACTTTTGAGAGGCCAAGATATAAGTCGACTTTCGCCTATATTATAAGTATACAGATAGTATTTTTGTGCAAAAATTTATAGTTTATAAGAATATGTTGATGTAAATAGATAATTTTGCAGAGACTTATACGCAATTGTCTATAATTCTAAAAATCACTAGCCGTGTCCACACAATGGGCACTGAGAGAGGATGTGAACAATACACACTCTACCACTCTCTCTCTCTCTCTCTCTCTCTCTCTCTCTCTCTCATCTCCCTTTATAACCACACACCCTCTCCACCTCTTCTCCTCACCCATTTCTCAAGCTCTCTACAAACCATACTCTCTCTCTCTCTCTCTCTCTCTCTCTCTCTCTCTCTCTCTCTCTCTCTCTCTCTCTCCTTATACACTACCAATCATGGTAATCATTAACATAACCAAAAACACCAACATTACATGCATGTTCTCCACATGAAGCTATATATATATATATATATATATATATATATATATATATATATATATATATATATATATGCTTCATTTCACACTCTTTTGAGCCTTTATTATTTAACTTATAAACTTTACCATATTTTGCCATGTTTAATTCTCTTTTTTCTGATAGGTCCACGTTGGAGGTGCTTATGCAGATGATGAGAGTGGTGACAACAACTTAGTTGTAGATTTCAGAGGAAACCCTGTGGATAAGTCTAAAACTGGTGGATGGCTCGCCGCAGGGCTCATCTTAGGTGAGGCTTTTTTTTAAATTTAAATTTTATGCAGAAACACGGTTTATCAAAGTCGGTTTTAAAGTAGAAGTTTCAAATTAGAGCTGCTACTTTTGATATTCAGAAGGGTATCTTATCTTAGAGTTTAGTTGGCATCGCTTCTGAAGACACCTTTTGTTCGAAGCAAGTGAAGTAGAGTTTGTTTAATTTGGAAAGTTATTGATAAGAGCGCATATTGCGCTTTCTGGCCGAGCGTAAAATAGTCACTTGGGTTGTAAGCGATACGACAGAAGCGTTTTGCTTGACGAAATGCTAGCTACATGTTACATCAAAGCCAAACATGCCTTTTAGCTTCCTGTCACAACAAAATAACTGGTTTTTTTTTTTATCAATTTACGCCACTTCTCAACGAGCCCAAATATGTGATATATAAGAGTCTATTTGCTCCTAGCCACTTTTGCGTATATCTACAACAATACTAATTTTAGCTAAGCTTTTCTCGATTGATAGTAAAGTTCTAAGAGTTATGCTGTGGCGAAAAGTAAAAATGAGATTACAATTTTTATAATCAGAAGTTTTCAATTTTATGCTTTTAACTGGGTAACACTTTTCTAATTAAAAGCAGTACTGCACTTAACAGTAGGACCTAAATTCATATATTTGCAGGAACGGAGCTGTCGGAGAGGGTGTGTGTGATGGGGATCACGATGAACCTGGTGCCATACCTGGTGGGGAATCTGCACCTCTCGACTTCGCAATCCGCGAATGTCGTGACCAATTTCATGGGCACTCTCAACCTACTCGCCCTCCTCGGCGGCTTTTTGGCCGACGCCAAGCTCGGCCGCTATCTGACCATCACCATCTCTGCCGCCATCACTGCCACTGTATGTTGACTATCTAATGAATATCGTATCATCTGAGTAACAATTAACTTCGCTAGATCAAAAACTATATAAAAATATTATTAACGAGCCAGTATTAATATATAACACTTAATTAGTCCGTAGTAGTTTACTAATTTAAATTAAAAGATAATTTGCTCAAAAATTTAATCAATAATATTCTAGATAATATGTGTTTAATTTTGTCCTTTTCCTCTCTATTTTTTGGTTTGTCACATTCAATCATAGTCCATATTTTTCATGATAAAATTAAACTAACTGAAACAATAAACTTAGTTGCCTTGTTACTAGTAATAATTGACCTATGAATTGATTAAAACAGAATAATAAAAGTTTAAAAAATTAGAAAAAATAGTATAACATATTTAAATTTTATTTTTCCATCTGCAGGGAGTTTGCCTGCTGACGATTACAACGTCGGTCCCCGGCATGCGGCCGCCGGCCTGCGACGACTTCCGGCGGAGCCACCACGAGTGCGCGGCCTCGACCGGGAGCCAGTTGGCGATGCTCTTCGCGTCGCTCTACACGATCGCGCTCGGCGCGGGCGGGATCAAGGCCAACGTCTCCGGCTTCGGCTCCGACCAGTTCGACAGCCGCAACCCGGAGGAGGAGAAGTCGATGGTCTTCTTCTTCAACCGCTTCTACTTCTGCATCAGCCTGGGCTCGCTCTTCGCCGTGACGGTGCTCTTCTACGTCCAGGACAACGTCGGCCGCGGGTGGGGCTACGGTGTGTCGGCCGCCACCATGGTGGCCGCGGTCGGAGTGTTCGTCGCCGGGACGCCCCGTTATAGGTACAGCAAAAAAAACAAACAAAAGAAATTTACCGCTCATGAAAAGACAATTTAATCAATCGAAGTACAATGCACGAAATTTAAAACAGTGATCTACTAATTTTTTTTAAAATATTTTAATATTTTATGTTCGACACAGATACCGAAGACCGGAGGGGAGCCCGTTGACCGTGATAGGAAGAGTGTTGTGGTTGGCGTGGAAGAAGAGGGGGTTTGACTATACCGAGGATTTGACTCGTCTCAACGAGTTCCACGTGGCAAGAGTGGCCCACACAAATACGTTCAGGTAAAGTGACTAAAAAGCAAGGGATTATTTACGGGTATTAAAGCATGTGTTGGGTGCATTTTATTGGCGGTGGACTATTATTTAATAAAGAGTACAAATACAACGCTAACGGTTCTCGATTTGTGATTCGAACAAATTCGATCTTTGTCACAGAATACGATGCTATAATACATTTTTGAAAATGCAGGTGCTTAGACAAAGCCGCGATCATCTCATGCGAAGATTCTGAATCAAATAAGAAAGCGTCGGATGCAGCAGCAACTGCGACGCAAGTCGAGGAGGTGAAGATGGTCCTCAAACTCCTCCCAGTCTGGTCCACCTGCATCCTCTTCTGGACCGTCTACTCGCAGATGACCACGTTCTCGATCGAGCAAGCGACCTACATGGACCGCCGCCTCGGCTCGTTCCTCGTCCCCGCCGGCTCCCTCTCCGTCTCCCTCTTCCTCTCCATCCTCCTCTTCACCTCCCTCAACGAGAAGCTCCTCGTCCCCTTCGCCCGCCGCTTCGTCACCCGCTCCCCCCAGGGCCTCACCAGCCTCCAGCGCGTCGCCATCGGCCTGCTCCTCTCCGTCGTCGCCATGTCGGTCGCCGCGCTCGTCGAGAGGAAACGAAGGGCCGCCGCCGTCCACCTCGGCACGGACATAAGCGCCTTATGGCTCGTCCTGCAGTTCTTCCTCGTGGGCGCGGGGGAGGCGTTCGCCTACGTCGGCCAGCTCGAGTTCTTCATCCGCGAAGGGCCCGAGCGGATGAAGTCGATGAGCACGGGGCTCTTCCTCGCCACGCTATCGATGGGCTTCTTCCTCAGCAGCGTGCTCGTCGCGCTCGTCGACAAGGCGACCAACGGGGGGTGGATCAAGAACAATCTCAATGAAGGGAGATTGGATTACTTTTATTGGATGTTGGCGGTGTTGGGCGTGGTGAATTTCGCGGTGTTCTTGTTTTTCGCTAGCCGTCATGAGTACAAAGTTTACAACTACAGTTTGAACGGTCGGGGGACGGATGTAGATGTTTTGAAGGAGGAGATGGTTGAGGAGACGATAAAAATAACCGATGTATAGAAAATTCATCGGTGAGACGTAATATTGTAACGGTCGATGATTTATATTTTTCATCAAAATTATATAATATATATATTTTGGTGTGCACTTATATTGAGCAACAATTTCACCAACAACAACAAAGAATAACTTAATTTTTGCACATATATACCCCTTAAATGATATATACCAACAAAGACAAAGACACAAATTTTTGATGAAAGGGTGTTAGAAATAACGAAGGTTTCAAAAGAAAACTTTTTATGTTTTTGTCAGTGCTTCTAGCCTTAAAAAAGAAAAAGAAAATGCCAAAAATTATGAAAGTTGAAATTTAAAAAGTCAAATGGGGTCTTAGTTCTAGTTCATCTGAGTCAACAATTCAATATGCCATTCAAAAAGTTACACCAAAAAAAAAAAAAAAAAACATAGCATAAATTCCGCGTAACTAGCTAATTTGTCATCGACCCTTTCAATACCATAGTCTAAAAAGTAATCCTATCTGTACACTCATAAAATAAATATAAATTTCATGTTCTATCCGTATGAGGATTAATAATTTTATACTAATATGTAAGATTAATACCCCATTATTGGAAGTACAAATCGCAGTTCTCTAGTCCGAATAGGATTCGGGAACTACTTTGCTAAAAAGTCGGCAAACAAACTTAACATTGAAGTCGGCGATACAACGCATATCGTCACCGAATTTCACATCCCACAGAGTTCCTCGCCGCCACCGATTTGAATCTTCGGCATTTCGTCGCCGAATCCAATTTCCGAGGTAACTCGTCGCCGAATTCGTTTCCCCTTCATCAAATACAAATAGCAACGAACCCGTCTCCTTCCCCTCTCTCTCTCTCTCCCTCTCTCTCTCTCTCTCTCCACCTTCGCGCTCCCTCCCATGGCGTACCTCAGCATGGGCGAGGCTCACCGCCGCATCTCCTCCTACCTCTCGAGCTTCTCCGACGCCATCGCCGCCCAGGACGGCGGAGCCCTCAAGCCCCTCCTCGCCGTCTCCTCCTCCTCCTCCCCTTGCCCTCTCCTCGGCGTCGCCGATGCCCTCGTCGCCTTCCACGATTGGCCCCGCTTGGTGAACCAATCGGAGAGGTTCTCCAACCTCGGGGAAACCCTAATCCCCGTCCTCCGATCCCTCCACAGCTATCGCCTCCGCCGCTTCGCCGACGCCTACGCCTCCTACGAGAAAGCTGCAAAGTAAGAGGATCTCTCTTTCTCTCTCCCCCCCCCCCCCCCCCCCCCCCCCCCCCCCCTCTTTTGGTGTTTCCGATGAGATTTTTGGGGATCTGACGAGGTTGGGGTGGTGGATCGCTCAGTGCGTTCCTACAGGAGTTTCGGAATTGGGAGACGCCGTGGGCGTTGGAGGCTATGCATGTCGTAGCGCTCGAGATAAGGTTGCTTGCTGAGAAGGTAATCGTGATTTTTTTCCCCCCGATAAAAGACAGGGTTTTTAGCGTTTTGGGGGAGAAATTAGGGTTTAGGGTTTAAATCCTCTAAAATTTTGTAGGCGGATAGGGAGTTGGCATCGAATGGTAAGAATCCAGAGAAGCTGCAGAGCGCAGGATCGTTCCTGATGAAGGTCTTCGGGGTTCTTGCGGTATCGTGCTCCAATCTCGAGAAAGTTTTAATCTTGTAGTTTAATTTTGTACCTTGATTGTGTTAAATGTCCTGTTTTGTTACATGCAGTGCTTTGCCAAAAGTATTAGTTCGGTTTAGCTCAGTTTTTCGCTCAATAAATTACTTTGGTTTCTAATTGTTGCTCGAAGCACATACTCGGGTTGTCGAACAATCTTCGTGATGAATGGTAGTTAAAGGGACCGATTTTCTGATAACCAAACTTTCTTTTCAATTATAAACCAATCTTTGAAATCCCATGTGAGGTTCTTTGAAGTGAGCGAGGCTTTATAAGCTTACTTTTTCACCCCATAGATAGATCAAGCTAGATAGATCAATACACCATCTTGTTTCAACTTCTTATTTTAGTTTGTGTTTCTAGTTAATAGTTATATTTAGATGGAAGAACATCTCGACGCTGATTCAACTTAGTTTCATCCGTATTATGATGATGGAAATGAAACTTTTAATCTTCTTGGTCCTCCATTGCTTTTAAGCACCAGTTATGTTTTTTTGGTAACTTTTATGTACTCATCGCAGCCTTCAAATTTTACAGGGCAAAGGGCCTAAGCGTGTTGGAGCATTATATGTCACCTGCCAATTGTTCAAAATATACTTCAAGGTTTGTTTTTTATCTCTTATTTTTGTTGTTGATTGGATTCCTTATTTTGATTGTATTATTTTAATTGGGGTCTTTTTTTTATTGCGTTGTTCTTGGGTTTTGTTGCCGGAGGAAATACATTCTTTTGCTTGTACGAACCTCTTAAAAATTTACTTTAACCTTCTCAATCTAACATAGGCCAAACTGAAAACCAGATCACCAATTAACATAGATTCTTTCATCAAGTCGACTTGTTTCAGATTGCTTCACTTAATTTCACTATGCAGCACTGTGTCCATATGTAATGACTCCAGGCTAATTTTTGCTATTTATATTTTGCAGCTTGGCACTGTTCACCTTTGTCGCAGCGTCATAAGAAGTATTGAAACTGCTCGAATATTTGACTTTGAGGAGTTTCCTGCAAAAGACAAGGTTAGGGAATTAAATGTTTTTCCGCCATTAGTGTTGAACGGACATTTTATGGCTTTAGATCCATATTTATTGGTTTATTAACTGTCCAATTTTGCTTGATTCACATAACAGGTCACATACATGTATTACACTGGTCGCTTGGAGGTCTTTAATGAAAATTTTCTTGCTGTAAGTATTGCTTGAATGCCAACTCTCTCTTTGCTATTCTTTTATTACTATTCGAATGCTGCTTGGAACTGTGATATTGAAATTGGAGGAAATGTCTGTTTTGCCTAGCTCTTGAACAGATTTTTCTATTGTGAAAAGTAGCAGGCAAACGATTGGCAAACAGTAAGGTTATAGCTTTTGCTATATAGAAAGTTGAAATGACCTTCTGAGCTCAAAAAGTAGAAGCTCCATTGAAGCTTCTACTTTTGCTTCAGTATGAAGCTGCTTTGTTTTAGTGCTTTTCGACACTCAATAAGCACAACTGTAGAAGTTCCACAGGGCTAGCAAGCATAAGCCTGCCATCTATTCAGATTTCTGATTTTACTAACAACCTATTCAGGCGAACAAATAGTGAAGGATATTATAGCTTTTTTATCTTTTGAGATAGGACAGGCCGATCAGAAGTTAACGTATGCATTGACGCATTGCAACACTAGAAGTCGATCAAATTTAAGGTACTCCTCTTTTCTTTTTTGCAAGTGGTGTTTTGTTTTCTCGGCCTCATCATTTATTCTTGAAGAGTTACCTGTACAGCTGATAGTAAAATGGTGATGCAGCAAAATTCTTCTTTAAGAAGGCTTTTTTTCCTAGTTACTGTAGCTTTTTTGAACAAACATCTTTATTTACCGATTTCTTACGCATTAATTATCATTGAGTGGCCAATAAATGTCTTCAAAGCTGTATATTTTATCACAATCAGATTCTAACTTATTCTATTTTGGATGTAGGATGATTTTGAAGTATCTTATTCCAGTAAAGATTTCAATAGGTATCTTGCCTAAAATGTGGCTTCTGGAGAAGTATAATTTAGTTGAGGTATATGATCTTGTGCTCTCCGCTTCTTTAAAAGCACAATGAAGTACTTAATTTTCCACAATCACGATCTGATTCTTGAATTCGTTTTTGCACTCTATATTATTGTATCATAGTGGTATAAATCTGGTACTGTTGTTAATTTTGACCCACTGTTATATTATCCAAGAAAAAATTGTATCCATGGGCTTGAAAGCAGATGGAAAAACTTTATACCTTTTTGTTTTACATACAGAAAATTTGCCAACAGTAGTACACCGCAGTTCTAGATGAAATGAATCATAGCAGGTTCTTTAAATTATTTAGTACATCGAATGCAAAATTTAGCATCGAAATTACTATTTGGCCTTTGTTAAATTTATTTTTTAAAGAATACCTTGATTTATCTCTGATTTTGGCAAATTAAAAGATGACTTTTGCTAAGGATCAAAGGTCCTCTTCAGATGGAAGAGCCAGCTTTTTACAAATCATAAGGTTTTTAAATTTTTGTTCTACAGTTGCTAACTTGACTCTTGCAGTATGCAGATGTTGTGAATGCTCTGAAAAGGGGAGATCTCCGACTTCTGAGGCGTGCTCTTCAACAGCATGAAGACCAGTATGTTTTTTTGTCATCCTTCACTCTAGCTAGTACTACTCAAACTTCCGTTGCTAACTCCTGTACCCTTCAGGTTCTTAAGATCGGGTGTGTACCTTGTGCTGGAGAAGCTAGAACTACAGGTCTATCAAAGATTAGTGAAGAAAATGTAAGTGTACGCATTATGATAACTAGATTGATTTTGATTTTTTTCCCCCAGTTATATCATTTAAAAATGGGTAAATTACAACAGGATTCTTAACCTTCAGTGTAATATCAGTTTGGTTCTCTGCCTTTATGTTTTACAATTAGGTCTGCGACCTTGCTTTGCGCTGCAGTACAATTCTGTGGACCCAATTATAGCAACTCAAAAAAGTCGGGACCAAACTGAAACTATTATAAAAGGTTGAGGATGAGCGGTTCAATTTACCCATTCAGAAAGGAATATCAAACTAAGCTGAAAAATCGCCATCAAAGCTTTGTAATGGCTCGAAATTGACATGCACATCTTTCTTTCGCAGTTACATAATCCAAAAACAAAAGGACCCCAGCAAGGCACATCAAATTAAGCTGGAAGTCATTGTCAAAGCGCTGAAATGGCTTGAAATCGACATGGACGTCGACGAGGTACTTCTCATTTTCCCTTCATTTTCTCAACCTTGTGTTACCAACATGCTACATTTCCATGTGATTCTTCTTATGTAAGTAACATGATCTGATCATTACTCTCTTGTACTTTGCAGGTGGAGTGTATAATGTCTATTCTCATTTACAAGAACCTTATGAAGGGTTATTTCGCGCACAAAAGCAAAGTCGTCGTTCTCAGCAAACAAGATCCTTTTCCTAAACTGAATGGGAAACCCGTCGGATCGTAACAGTAAGACTTCTTGTAGAATTTTGCCTGTTGATGGTAGGGTTTTTTGTTATCTTTGCTTAATTATTGTTGTAAAACTTTTTGTAGAACAATTCACAGTATAAGCATAGCTAATTTAGTGATTGAACTTAAATGTAGCAGGTGGCCTTTTTGGGCATATTTTTTTAATCTTCATAATCATTATGTAATAGTTTCTTCACCATTTCAAGTTCCCCATTGATCTTCTTTTTTTTCCCTTTGTTTTTTTTGTGTGGTTGAACTAGTTTGCCAAATGGTAATCAAAGTTCTATTTTTGTTAATAACATTTTTAACTCCATGTTAACTCTTCTCAGAAAAAAAAGAGAGTATATAGAGAAAAGATAAAATGGTTATTTTCATAAAGAGTTTTTTTTTTTTTTAGAGAGAAAGGTAGCAGAACGCTACCCGCTTCATTTATTTCTTTTAGAAATAAATTTAGCAAGAAATGTGAATCAACTAGAATTCGAACTCGAGACTTCGGATATCAACTACTAAGTCTTTTGCCACTTGTGCTAGGGACGGTCGGTATAAAGAGTTTGTTAAGATGAGAATCTTGCAACATGCTCGTGAATCGCTGCATGTGCATACACGTTGGAGAAAGGTTCGAGTGTTTGTTTATATTATTATTTTCATTTTCATTTTTTAAATGTTTTTGTTAATTTAAGGGACCAAATGAAAAGCTTTTGTGTATTCATTGTAGTTGGTGGACCAGTTTTGCAGCTTTTGCTAGCGTGCTCTGCGTGGTAGTTGAGATATTTTATTTTAATAAATTCTCCGTGTGGTGGGTGCAAAAAGATTGTGTAAGGTACAGGTCGTTTCCAGGATAATTGCTAAAAATAATGATTATTAATTATTTTTATATTTTTAACTAAATTTATTTTTTAAAAATAAATAAAATAAATAATATATTTTCTTTTTTCTTAAAAAGAAACAAGTTGTGTAAGGTGACCTTATAGGTAGATATATATAGAAAAGAAGAACCCCTCCTTTATATCTCACTCATTGATTGAAAAAGTGCAACTTCAATCAATAAATGAGAGTTAAAAGGTGGGAGTGAATGGATTGAATATAAATACTATAAATGATTGTTTTTTTAGTTACTTAAGCTTTTAAAAAAATAATTAGTAAATCTGGTTGAAAATGTTGGTACTAATCATACAGATATTTTATTATCGAAATAGCTATTTTTACCGTACTTTATAGTGTTTGATAGAATAGAGGGTATAACTTTCATTGTCTCCAATTTATTTCGCGGAGCCTAAGAATATATTTGTTTCTACGAAAGGTAAAATTATTTTCACTCCTAAATATTCACTTTCGTTGTTTAATTTTATCGCAAATTAAATTTGTCCGTAATTCTACTTTTTCAAAACACCATAATCGATTTTGCCCTTAATGCTGACGAAGTTAACAGTAAAAAAAAAAGTGAGAAAAAAATAATCAACTGTAAATTTTTTTTATAAAATAAATAAAAAATTAAGATAATTATAGATTCAATTTTTCAAGCAAATAACAGTAAAAATATATTTTTTTAATTTAAACTTGAGTTTAAGTGAATGTTATTCTCAACCTAAAAATTATTTAAAAGAAAAAAAAATGGCTTCGCACCCGCATATATCGGCCACATTTTTACTACTTTTTTCCAATAAAATATTTATTTATTTATTTATTTATCTCTCTCTCTCTATATATAAAGATAAAATATACACGTCGCTGTCCTTGTCCTCTTCTCTCCCCCACTCCCCTTTTCCTCTTCTCAGAGCTCGTCTCCTTCCTCCTCTTCCTCCTCCGACGATCGTAGTAGCCGTAGCCATGGCGTCGCCGCCATTGGAGATCCCTCGCCGCGGCCTCTTCATCGACGGGGAGTGGCGCGAGCCCCTGCTCAAGAAGCGGATCCCCGTCATCAACCCCGCCTCCGAAGCTATCATCGGTTCGATCGCCTCTTCTCCCCCTCCCTCTGTTTCGATCCTAGGGTTTCGGATTTTGGTGTCGGCGTTGGCTCAGTGTGCGGCGATCGTGCAGGGGACGTGCCCGCGGCGACCGCGGAGGACGTAGATCTCGCTGTGGAGGCCGCGCGAAGGGCGCTCGCGAGGAATCGGGGCCGGGATTGGGCGCGCGCCTCGGGGGCCGCGCGCGCCAAGCACCTCCGCGCGATCGCGGCGAAGGTGATGATGAACCCTTTGAGATGATCTTAATCTTTTTCCTTCTTATGTTGGAGTACGCGATCTCGGTGCCCTTGCTGTACCTTTGAGATGATCATACTTTAATTTCGTAACGAAATCGTAACTCCATGACTAAATTTCTGTTAAATAGTCCAAGTACTAGTCGATGCAAGGGAGTATAGTATCAGATTCACACTGATTAGTGCACTAGAATTGAATGATATGTAGGTTACATCAGATTTGAGGTTCTAAATCTTGTTATACCCAGTTCAAATGAGTCAAACTTACTTCATTTTGAACTGGATATTCTACAAAATCCAACTTCTAGCCGTAGTAATATATAATCCAGACATTTTGTTGATAAGAAGATGGTTCTTTGAGCATGTTAGTTCCTGTACTGATCTTGTGCTGCATGCAAACATGTTCTGCAAACATGTTCTGCTTTCAACTTGACCCATAGTTCTTATTCTTTAATTAACTGGATTCTCAATAACGAATTTCTTATTCATCAGTACACCGACAGACACTTATGCGCTTCACCCTCTGGGTATTAGAATGGTTTTGGAACTTCTTAATGTTAACCTGAAGCTTTCTTCTACGAAACTTCGTTAGTAGTGAATTGTTTTTCTAGATGTCATTATTATTTACTTACTAGTTTCTGTGATTACAAAGAGATGTTTCCTATAACTTAACAATAGGAAGTTCTTTTTAAATAAATTTAATATGTTTCATGAAGTTAAACTACTAATATCAGCTACTATTTGATATGAGCAGGTATTCATGAATAGTTCCACTGATAAGAAAAGTGCTTTTTTACTACTGAACTTATTCGTTCATTGTATTATTATTAGTCTAATTAAGCTCTATAATTTTGGATGGTGCAGATAACTGAGAGGAAATCTCACCTGGCTAAGCTAGAGGCAATTGATTGCGGGAAGCCTCTAGATGAAGCAGCATGGGACATTGTAGGTCTACTAATTTTAGAAAGACTAACTGTTTTTTATTGGCATAGCATGCAGATTCTCACTGCCTGCTCATTCATTTTCCAATGTTCGGTCTTTTCAGGATGATGTTGCTGGTTGTTTTGAGTACTATGCAGATCTTGCAGAAGCCTTAGATAAAAAGCAAAAGGCTCCAATCTCTCTTCCTATGGAAACATTCAAGAGCTATGTGCTTAAAGAACCTATAGGAGTTGTTGCATTGATCACTCCCTGGTACATGATCATTCTTTGTGGAGGCCATCTTTTTATACTTATTGTATCTACTGATATTGTGTGCATGGGACTTGTATCAGCTATGTAGTTAAACCGTTACATCAACACAAATTGAAATATCATGTTCTTTTTTCTTTTCTTTTTTCCTTTTACTGGAAAATGAAGGAATTATCCCCTATTGATGGCTACTTGGAAGGTCGCTCCTGCCTTGGCTGCTGGGTGTACAGCTATTCTAAAGCCATCTGAATTGGCTTCAGTGTAAGACTTGAAACGTTTTTACCTTTTCTGTTTTTCATATAATGTAACTGGCTATGACTCGACAATATTTTGCCCTTCAGGACTTGTTTAGAGCTTGCTGATGTGTGTAAAGAAGTGGGGCTTCCTCCTGGTGTCTTAAATATAGTGACTGGGTTAGGTCCTGATGCTGGTGCTCCTTTAGCAGCACATCCTCATGTGGACAAGGTTCGGTTTTATCGCTTGATGCATGCATTCGTTTTTCATTATAGTGCCGCTAAGACTATTCAAATAGGAGATGCTGACCCTCTTAAGTGCTTGAAAAATACTTTATTTGTAATGGTATAGATCGCTTTTACTGGAAGCACGGAAACTGGTAGAAGGATTATGACTGCTGCAGCTCAACTGGTCAAGGTTTGTAAATCTTGATTGGGTGAATTATTGTTGTGTTTCACATTTCTTCTTTGTTTTCATTAGCTTGCAATGTTCTTAATTTCTTAACTTCTTTCTTGATTGTTTGATTCGGTTTGATAATGATGATTCATCTCTTTGCTCTGATCCTCATTTTGTTATTTCTTGTTATCAGCCTGTCTCATTGGAGCTTGGCGGTAAAAGTCCTCTTATTGTATTTGATGACGTCGACATTGACAAAGGTCTCTCTCTCTCCCCCTCTCTCTTTCTCTCTCTCAATTCACTTGAGGAATTAGTAACTTACCATCTTGAAACATTTGACCAAAGGTGAACTATGAGAGCACAATTTGTGTTTTTGTCTTGTGATAGTACATTTAAGGCCTTATTAATTTAAAGGCTTCGTTAATTCAAGACAGCACTGAAGGTTCTTTTTATTATTGAAAACAGCTGTTGAATGGGCTCTATTTGGGTGCTTTTGGACGAATGGCCAAATATGCAGTGCAACTTCTCGTCTCCTCATACATGTAAGTGTTTGGGTACCGTTGCTCATTTTGCATAATGTGTAACCATCCAAATTTTTATCCTAAATATTTACATTAGCACATTTCTAGCATTTATTTTTTATCATTCATCGTTTATAGCTGGAGAAAATTTCCTTGCATTGCAGTATTCTAACTGTGAAATTTCAGGAAAAAATAGCAAAGCAATTTTTAGAGAGACTTGTTGCGTGGGCCAAAAATATTAAAGTCTCGGATCCATTGGAGGAAGGCTGCAGGCTTGGGCCTGTCATCAGTGAAGGACAGGTATTAAATTTCAGTAATATGCGCGATTGAGTACTATTATATTGATTGAGGAAGAGAGAGATCATAATCATTTCTGACATCTTTTCAACATGCTAGCTTAAGTCGACCATTTAGATGATGCTCCTATATGTTTTCCTTTTGGTATTGTGGAAATTCTTATCCCATGTTTATCTTTGTTTCAGTATGAAAAGATAAAGAAATTCATCTCAACAGCCAAAAATGAAGGTGCGACTATTTTGTCCGGTGGTGTTCGTCCCAAGGTAAGTCATCCTCTCTTTCTTTGAAGTACATGCTTTGCTCGTAGTATTGTGATATATTTGTTCGACTACTTGGAAATATGCATATTAATTTGATGAAATTCGCAGCATCTAGAGAAAGGGTTCTTTATTGAGCCTGTGATTATAACTGACGTGAACACATCGATGCAAATCTGGAGAGAGGAAGTTTTCGGGCCAGTCCTCTGTGTTAAAGAATTCAGCACTGAGGAGGAAGCTATCGAACTTGCTAATGATTCTCAGTATGATTATTATTATTATTATTATTATTGAATTCCATGTATAGATCTCTTTTAAATGACAAAATATTCTGCAAGCACAAGTAATTAATTCTATCTTCTAATTTTTATATCCAGTTACGGCTTAGGTGGTGGTGTGATTTCTAATGATCTAGAGCGGTGCCAGCGGCTAGCTGAGGTATGCTCAAGTAATAAAAAAAAATATATATATTATATTTACTAAATTTGCCATGATGATTTTGTTTCTCTTACACAATGTCTAATGATCCAATTAAGTGCTTTCATTTAATATGTGTGACATTTTTCTGTTTCCTTTGAGAGAGAAAAGATGTGGGATACATCGAATCACGTTTAAACCAATGTTAACTAGAATATCTCGATTTGCCTCTCCAGGAAATTCAAGCTGGGATAGTTTGGATAAACTGCTCACAGCCCTGCTTCTGTCAAGCCCCTTGGGGAGGGAACAAGCGCAGCGGCTTCGGTCGCGAGCTCGGCGAATGGTGAGTTAATTTTTTTCGTTTTATTACCCCCCTAACCAAGTTCATACTATGATTAAATATTTTTTATCCTTCATGAATATTCAACCTGCATTTTGTTCTCACTTAAATTTAAATCTTGCAGGGGACTCGAGAACTACTTATCCGTAAAGCAAGTGACGCAGTACGTCTCCGATGATCCGTGGGGTTGGTATGTATCCCCCTCCAAGCTGTAGACGTGATAACGGGCGGAGAGAACGGATATGGACGGTGAGATATGTAGGATCGTTTGGAATAGCTTTATGAACCTCCTGTCAGGACGGCGAATAATAAAGAATAGTAGCATGTAAAAGCTGTTGTATGATGATATGTATGCAATCGTACGGTTTGGGCCGCCACTTAATGTGTTCTCATGGATCCTTCTGGTTACCAAGTTTCGCTTTTGGAAAAATGCTCGCTGAATCAATTACAAAGAACTATGATATATGAGCCAACGCGTAATGTGCTTGGTTTGCTGATGCGTTAGTTGATTGAATTGTGGCTTTACTGCGCTCTCCAAGCTTAAGGCCTTATTTGAACGTTGAAATAAATTATTCCGTATAAATTTTTTTTAGTATGATTATAGGTAAGAAATTTAATGTTTTTTTTTTACTCTTTTAAAAATCTTGTTATTCATAATCTTTTTATCTACAAAAATAATTTAAAAGCCGAACATAATATCTAATTTTAAATATTTAATAACACTTTTGATTAAATTAAGTATATAAATTTTTAAATTTAATTAAAAAAATATACTGAATAAAATATTCATCCAGTCCAACAAGGCTAAGTTTGCTTGCATGATCGATACGGTCTTTGCAACATGTTCCTGCAGAGGCACAGGAGAGCAAATGGGGAAGACGAAAAAAAAGGGGGTAAATTCCCAAAGAAAATGCACTACTATAGTACACGATTCCCCAAGAGCTAATCTATAGTAAGCTGAGAGACTGTAGCACTGCATTCAAGTTCGACCAAGTTTCATTAAAAAACATAATAATAATAAAATACAAAAGACTACTCTGAGGATTACAATTTTTGAAAATAAATTTGCTATCCGGGCACTTTTTCATCTGATTAGATATGCAAATCCGGAGTCCATACTATGCTACCTAAGAAACAGCAACAGCATCTGTTCATGTGTACTCTCCCATTTCGTATGAAATTAATGTCCATCGCCTATTAGTGGGACAACAATGACAACGGCAACATAAAAGAGAGAAACTTATTTACACAGTAGATGGAACAACAATGTCGGGTAAAACTAATAATACGCAAAATAACAAAGCTTTTAGATTTTGCTCTTTTTTTTTTTCTTCTCCCACCTATCAATTAAACCTGGTATGGAATTAGGATCAGCATTGCGTGGGTCTCTTGTAAGTCGGCGGCAGCGTTGGGCAGTTCTCGTTCATTTTCGAGTACGGTTCTATTGTATTGTACTCTGGCAACTCCATCCTGTATTCTCCGAGTATCTGGCAGAAGGGAAGCTTCTCCTCCTCCGCGTTACACCAACTTGGCAGCCGCGTTTGGTTACTCTCAAAAATCTTGAGCATATACGCATCCCGAATCTACAAACCAAGAATATATTGAGTTCGAACTGGGATAGAATAATATACATTGGTGAAGATAATGAGAGTACTTTGAAGAGGCTAGAGATTTAAGGCCTGTTTAGATGCTGGAACTGAGATATCCGGTGATAATTCGTGATGTATGGGAGTTTCCACATGTGATCACGACCTCATTGCAAAGGTCCTGATAATCATTAATTTAAAAGCTAAGAGTATACTACCTGCGAGGTGATCTATTAATTAGTACATTTCGACAAGAAGGATTTACGGACCTTGCATCTACCGCCTTGTGGATATCTTTTCATACTCCTAATCAAACCAATTACCGGAGTTAACAAAAGAGATATACCAAACAAGATATTCTCAATCATTCAAACAGGCCAGTGGTAAAATGGTTGGTAGAAGAAAGCTAACGATGAGGGAGAACGAGTAATACGGTAGTAATCAGAGGCCACAACAATGAAAAAAAGAGAAGAAGAAAATTCAGGAAAAAGAAAAAAACTTTTAGAGTGGAACTTCAACTATCCTGGGCCAGTGATGGAAAGCTCAATGTACTTACAGTGAATTCAGTGACCTGAATGGACTCGGAGAATGGGGCAAACAGTCCGGCCTCTTTATACATCGCAAGAACAAAGGCGACACATGTAGTTGATTTACCATCACTGTACACCCATTCATCTTGTTCGGGGATGGTAAGTAACTGATCAAATGTCATCCCGCGTCTTTCGGTCTCAGCAATGATCGCATGCAGGTCCAAATCCTGAAGGAAATACCTTTTAACTTTAATAAAATAACCCATTAGCTATATACATGGCAAAAATAATATGCATACCTCAGTTCCAAGCCGCTTGTTAAGGGCTTCATTCCACATGTTAGCAGCATAAACAGGTTGCAATCTAGTCCACATGGACATAACAGACATTACCTTTAAAAAAAAAAGAGAGTATAGTAAAAGTAATCATTGCAATGTCAACTTGGATTGCAAATTTCAACATAAGACTAAATTAAACCAGACCTTGTTCAATATTAAATATTGATCTTAAAACAGATCAATTTCTAATTTAATTATTAAACTGTAAAAGAATAAATCACCCCTCAATACGCATAACCATCAGCCTTATCCTAGTATTGCCTGAGAAGTAAATATACAACAGGACATGACATCTCTTCTTAAAGACTATCCGACATAAGCAAGGAAAAACAATAGGAGATATGACGTATTTGACTGAACATTAAATTTCAAAATATGAAAAGATCAATACCAAGTTAGAATCAAGAGGCGGTGGGTAGTTGTCAGCTATTGTGTCAATCCAGCTGAATATCATGTTGTGATAACCATAGGGCTTTCCTGCCATGTTCTTGGCATATTCCCAAGCCGCTGTCTCATTAAACCTCGCACGCAAGTCAGGATGCAATGGCAATAAAGCTATCTGAGGGTTGGAGTCATCCTTTAGCGCCAACTCCCACCATTCATCCCACGGAATTACAACAATAATTTCCTCTCCCTGCAACCATTTCAGAGATAAGAAAGAAACCCCATCCACTTAAATGATAAATGTCCATGTTCATCTTAATTTGATATATTTGAGGATTCTTAAGAATAATGGACTGCTGCCACGGCAACCGAGTGAGACAATGCAAAGGGGTCAAAGGCAGCAATGCCACAAGTGACGAGGAAAATTTTACCAAGTTCAACAAAAATGTGTGTGATCAAAGAGTGATTGATACTGAAACCAATTTAGCAAGGTCACAGGGTATTTGCTCAGAGTGGTAATTTTAGACACCACCAATTATAAAAAAGGAAAAAAAACTATAAAGTAAAAGATCTTAAAAGTACCTTCTCATTTTCATGGCCAGATTCGCCCACCCAGAGGTTGCCCATCTCATCCTTTAAACAAACCGCCGTGTGCCCTGCGAATGCACCAGTCACCCATTTCTCTAAAGTCTCAAATCCACCCCATCGTCCGCGGATCTTTGACACAGCCAAGAAGTCACCGGAGTGAATATCCTCTACATTAATATTTGCTATCGAAAGTTGGGAACGTTTCTTAAATGTGGCACCCATGTGCTTTTCTAAAAAGGCTAAGTTCGCATTCTGGCCCCAGATAGTGTTCGAAAATAGGGGTATGACATCAAGCAAGGATAGCAAAGTTCCGAGCATCCCGGATGGCATAAGGAAAACAGAAATACCATGTTGTTTTACCTGATTGCAAAAATTGAGTATCAGCATAGCGGAGATTAAATTTTGTGACAAGATGAATAAAAGGTACAAATTTGAAATGTTAACGGACATATTCGATTTCTGCTTGTTCTTCCCACGACTTTATCTCTAGGGTATGTTCTCGTGCGGCAAAGTAGTAATCCCATGTTATCCTGTATGGTGTCGCAAATACATATAGATCCATACACGTCCAGCTGTGTGCTGCCGAAGTCTACAGAATAAAGAAACAATTGTTTGATACGAAAGCATTACAAAAACAAAGAAAACCAAAAAAATTACATAGAAATTTCGGGCATGAAACCAGCAAATGATCCTACCAATCCATTCTATACACAACAAGCTACAATGAAGTCAAACTAGAAAGCTATATCAGAAAATAGTAGAATCTAGATTCTATAGTGGTGCCAAAATGGCGTATTGCATTGAGTTGAATAGCAAATTGGTCCAATTATATTGTGATTTCGTATTTGAATCAATGGTGAACTGTGACACCTCAAAACTTTTTCAGAGGTTAACGTTATGAATTACTTGAATAGCTCGACACTTCATTCCCAAGGCAAAGCAGATCAAATGGAGCATAACAAATGGTCAATAACGCATCAGATCAAAGCAAATCAGTAAAATCTCATATTTACAACAATTGAACCAATAATTGAGCTCATTCCGGCATAATTTATGCTAATTTTCACATGGAAATATAACACATCTTATGAATTACTTAAATAGTTAAACAAACTTCATTTGCAAGATAAAACACAGGAAATCAAACATAACAAATGGTCTATAAGGGGCCAAATCAACTCAAAATACTACAATCTCGTACTAATTGTAGATCGAAACGAAGAAAAGAAGAAGAGATCAAGCGATCTACCTTGAGGTGGAGGATCCCCCCGCCGAGCCCCTCCTCGCGATCGCCCTCGGTGAGCTCGAGCCGCGCCTCGTTCTCGAAGAAGCAGGCCCCCTTCCACGCGAGGGAGCTCCCCGAGGGGTCGGCTCCGACGGAGCCGACGAAGGAGGGCAAGAGGTCGACGGCGCTGTGGATGGTGCTCATCATGGGCCACGAGACCTGGCGCGGGAGGATCGGGAGCACGTCCTTCACGCGGAAGGGCACCTTGAACCCCGCGGCGATGGCGAGGTCGGATCCAAACCCTAACCCCAGGAGAAGGACGATCCACACGTAGCCGAAGCCCCGATGCGGGGGCGACGGGTGTGCCATGGAAAGGGGTGGATCGACCTCTTCTTCTTCTTCGTCGTCGTCGTCGTCTTCTTCGTCCTCCTCCTAGGGTTTGGTTCGATCCTCTTCTCTTCTCTCTCTCCTTCGACTTTTTTTTTTTAAGGTGAATTTCGGGGTATTTTTTTAACTAATTTTTGATCGATACATCGTTCTAGAATTTTTCGTAGGTCAGAGTCCCCTGTGAGCGTGTAACTACAACAGCGGTGGAAAATTATTAAGATTAATAATAATAATAATTGTACGATGTACGATTGGTCCCCAACCTTTACCGGAGTTTTCAGTTTGGTCCACAGTCTTCTAATTATTTAAGAATCAGTCCTGTAATCTTTAGCCATTTTTTCACTTTGGTCCCTACCTTCTTCTCCCCTGTGCAAGCTCTTCGCATTCAAGCCCACAATGTCGTGGCCTATGCTACAATTGTACACGACCGTAATGATCTCTTTTCAAATATTTGATAGAATATACTATCTATTTTTCTAAAAAATTAAAAAAAATAAGTGTCGAGATTGATCAGAAGCTATCGCTTTCTGACACTGAACTATATTAGTAGTAAACTTTTATTACAGTTGGCGTGATCTATTTCGTCAAAATTAATAAAAATTTAGATGATTCAGACCTAAATAAAGTAACATATAAAGGTTAGCGGCCTAAGAGACTAAAGTAAATAAAAAAAAATGCTGGTAAATGTTTGCTACAAATAATACAATTAACCTAATTATTTTTATTCAAAAATATAGTAGATGAAATTGTTTTAAATCTCGACCATTGGATTAGGCATCTACGGTGGGATGTGCATGCTTTGCTTTGACCAGGATGGGGACCGCGTGTTAAATGTTAAAGGACCAATTCTGTTAAATGGTATTTAATTTTAGGCCCAGTAAAATAAATTAAATGGAGAAAACGTTGCCCTGTAAAGCTACCCCACACCCACCAAAAAGGCCTGGTGTTTTTTTTTTTTTTTTTTTTTTTTTTTTTTTTTTTGCCAAATTACCAAAGATTTTTTTTTTTTTTTTTTTTTTTTGCAAATATGTGATAAATTTTAGTAAATTTGGTCATACATTTTTCTACTATCTCAAATAGGTTGGCGATGTCAAATGCAAAATTTTCTAAAAATGAATTGACAAATGAGAACAGTAATATTTTGCGAAGTATAAATATAAAAAATATGTCAAATAATTTTAATAAAATTTAATATTTGAATACAGTGTTGGGTGTAAAGACATATTTGGATGCCAGTTTTATGTGCATAGCCAAATCAACAGATTGAGTCACACATTTCCATATTTCATCCTCTTTTTCAAGTTTCAACTACTTGTATCAAATAAAGTATACAATATTTCAGGCGATTCAAAGCCATGCTATTTGCGGGTAAATTGATCTCACAAATTTGTTAATTTCTTATTAAAAAATTCCACTTTCATTCCTTTCTCAACTCACAAATTTTTTGACCTATTTAAAATAGCAATAAAGTGTGGTGTAACTTATGCAATATTTTATACAAAGTGATTTTTTTTTGCTTTTTAGCCTTGTTTTATATAATTTCAGTTATCATCAAATGTATAAGCCCCAAATTGATTCTTTAAACCTTTGATCCAATTAAAACTCGAATAAAAGATCCAAATTCAAAAGCCTAGCCTAAAAATGCTAAACTTTAAATAGTAATTAGAGATGGAAAGAAAATTACTAATTAGGAGTCAATATTTTATGAGAGAAACTTGCCTATTAATTCGAGAGAGATGCATGTGCATGTTTTTAAGATTTAGAAAGACATATATATAGTAAATATAAATTGATAGCAATAACTATATAATTTGTAGAAACTAATTACCAAACAACACTACACTCCGTCAATAACAATAAGCAATATATTTTTTTATTATTAATTATTCAAGATTACAGTGAAATTGCACCATGACAAATGCACTTTTGCTGTCTCTTCACTTATTTGGCAGTATTGCACTTCTCGCATGCATGCGAGCATCGCCTGTTTTATTCGGGCCGGGCACTCTTACTCCCGGCTTCTTTCGCCTTCCGCGCCTGCGTTTTTCGCGCGGCGGTGGCGAGGGCGGCGGAGAGGCCGGCGTAGAGGTCTGCGGCGTGATGCATGTTCTCATTGAGCTCGCCGAGGAGGGCGATGTTGAGGGCGAGATCGTCCCCGATCTCGGAGTCCCGATTATGGTCTAGCTCGTTGATCAGGGCCCGATTCTCGTCGAGTATGTCCCAGGCCTCCTCTAGCCCGCTCTTCACCGCCTTTGCGAGTCTTTCGCCCCATCCACCGCTCACGCGACACTCGTTTGCGAATTTCGAGACGAGCGCCGCACGTGCCGCCTCCTCGTTCGCGAATTTCGAGGCGAAATTTGCCCCCTCCTCCTCCTCCTCCATCGGCCTAACTGATCTAATCGAGAATAGACGAAATAGATTTCTTTTTTCTAATCCGGGAAAAATAAAATTTGAAATTTTTCAAAAATTAAGAGAAAAGAGATTAAAAATTTGTAGAAAATTGTTGATTTTGGGCGTACCTTTGAGATCTCAAAATTCTCTTTATATATATATAGAGAGAGAGAGAGAGAGAGAGAGAGAGAGAGAGGTGTAGAAGGGGGGCTAGGGTAAAACCAATAGGTGAACCTATCTATTGGGGGAATTCTCAAATCTCTCAAAGAGAATCCCCAATTAATATTTGGTTTAATTGCACTGTGGATGCTAATCTTCAAGTTGATTGTGAATTTGTTTCCTATTTTCTTAATTTATAGCAGTTTAAAAGCCTATTAGTAAATCTAGAAATTTATAAGACGCGTGGCAAATTTATGTGTATCTTAGTGGTTAAGGCAACAAGTGTAAAACGCATGCAGCGTAAATTGTGAGGTTCTTAATTTAAATTTTAAAATGAAACATAAGAGTGTGAATTAAAAAAAAAATTTTCTTATGTTTGGTTTTGGGTTTGGATTGGGATGGATCCCCAATTAATATTTGGTTTAATTGCACTGTGGATGCTAATCTTCAAGTTGATTGTGAATTTGTTTCCTATTTTCTTAATTTATAGCAGTTTAAAAGCCTATTAGTAAATATAGAAATTTATAAGATGCGTGGCAAATTTATGTGTATCTTAGTGGTTAAGGCAACAGGTGTAAAACGCATGCAGCGTAAATTGTGAGGTTCTTAATTTAAATTTTAAAATGAAACATAAGAGTGTGAATTAAAAAAAAAAATTTCTTATGTTTGGTTTTGGGTTTGGATTGGGATGGATTTATGGAGAAGGTTCAAGCTAAGGCACTATTGGCATGTTCCTTGAAAAAAAAAAAAAATCTTTTTTCAAATATTTTGAAATGGTATATTTACATAGTGCTGGCATTGAAGTAATTTACATAGGATTTATATCTAATCAATCCCATTAAGTTATATGAAATTACAAATATTTATTCAAATCAATATAATAACTTCGAGTTAAAAAAAATTAAAAAGTAATTGTTAGTCCGTGCACTTTTAAAGCAATGTTGTAATTTTTGCAATGATAAATATAATTCTATATGGAATATTGTTAGAGAGAATTTTATTGAGTTGATTATGGTATATCAAAAAATAAAAACTAATGTAACTTTTGATATGAATATTAAATCTGTTTGTTAGAGATAGCGATATTAACAAATTTAGTAATACTAATTTATGTTAATAAAAAACATGTTAAAAAATGAAAATATTTCTCAAAACTTTATAATGGAATCCTAATTTCAAGTTACATTATACGAGTATTATACCTCAGTTCCGCACCAAAGTACGTATTTATCCATTTTGATCCCAGCGCGATCAAGCATCCAACGGCGGAGATCGTTTCTCGTCCTCACGATTTACTTACCAAAACTACCCCAACTTCTTTCTTTTGAAGTTCAGAAACTGAGGGGCATTTTCGTCATCCGGAAACTCTTTATATACCCCGTCGAAGCATTTCTCCCGCTCTTCTCCCTTCGCTCCACACACTCCTCAACGAGAGAGAGAGAGAGAGAGAGAGAGAGATGGGGGGTTCGATGGCGATGGGCTCTTCCGCTCCTCCTCCACCGGATCCGAACCCGAGCGTCGACATCAAGAAGAAGAAGAAGAAGAAGAAGAAGGTAAGAAGAGATCGAATCCCCGAATCATTTCATTCTATGTGATTAGGATAAGATCGATGTTCCTATTGATGAATCAATCCTCCGATTCCTCCCCTTTTTTTCGTTTTTTTTTTTGTTGCAGAAAACCCGGAAGCGGCTTCTATCCGAGATCGGATCTTCGCAAGATCAGGATCGGAATCTCTCTCAAGGTCACAAATCCCCGACCACCAAATCACAATTCGAAATCTCGCTTTTGCGCTCGAATTTGAGCTCAATTTCACGATCTCCGACCTTTGGTTCCTGTTACTCGCAGCTGAGATCGGCAATCAGGATGAGAGCGGGGCCAAAGAGAAGCGCGATGAAGGGGGAGAAGCTGGGTCTTCGCGCGATCAGGATCAGCACCACTCTCAAGGTCACAAATCCCCGATCCTTGAATCGTGATTCGAAGTCCCACTTTCGCTCACTCTTGAATTTGATCTCAATTTCACGATTGCCTACCTCTAATTCCTGCCATTTACAGCTAAGAACGTTAAACACGACGAGAGCAGAGCCGGAAAAGATGGTGATGAGAAGGGAGAAGAGATCCAGGAGGAGGAGAAGGGCGAGGTCGCAAACGTGGTTGCGCCTGAGGCCTCGTCGAGCGCAACCACGGAGAAGACGAACCCGGCGCCAAGATCTCCGTCCCCGCAGCCGATTTGCCCAATCTGCTACGAGAACATGGATGCGATGGATCTGAGCTTCCACCCCTGCAAGTGCAGGTTCGAGCTCTGCCTCTTCTGCTACAACCACATCATCGAGCAAGGTGACGGGCGTTGCCCCGGGTGTCGGATATCCTACGACACGTCTGAGTGTTAACGGAGGAGGAGAGTGGGGGAGGAGATCTCATCGTGCATATTGCGAGGTACGGTTTCCATCAACCTCTGATGCTTCTTTTTTCCGTTTTAGCATATTTTGAGTTTGAGGTGTTAGTCGCACGTGGGAGTCATGGCACGAACGAACGTAGAGACTAGAGATAGAGAATGGTAATAGAGAAAGGGAAACGGAGGTCGTATAGAATAAATTTCCTTCTTGTTCGCCGTTTGGAACGGATTTAGATTCCGAGAAATTGAGGTTGTTAAGTACGGATTTGGAGGGAAAGGATGAATTAATGCGAATGGTTTTGATGAGAAATGATAATACAGAGATAAGATTGGAAGAAACTGAGAAATGGATTGAGCCTCTCTCGATAAGCCTTCCACTATGCTATTGATGTGTAGACATTTATAATGCGAAAGATTATGATTGAATTATACATACAGTTTGAGATGTCATATGGATTTATCAACATATACTATATTATGAGATATCTGTAGAGAAAGTGCTAGACGGAATCATCTAAGATGCCAAGATTCGACCACTCACTAATGTGTTTATGTAGGACACTCCTAATTTTTTTGGAAAAAACAGATCTAAATGACTATGACTTAGGAGATTTCTTGGAATGGAACCTAGAGAAAAGCTTAAAAAAACACACACTTTAACTCACTATTGGATATTTTCTTAGATAAAATTGGTTTGAGATTTTTCGAGAGAGGAAATCGTTTGGGGGGACTGAATAAAGATAAGAAGAAATCGGTCCTCTGGGGAGGCGCCCTCTCAATTTACTGTTCTGTCCCTCTAATTTGAAGGGGGGATTTGATGTCATAGTACAGCAGTTTCCTCTTGCATGAAGTGAGATGCATGTTTTTTCTTGGTAAACATAAAAGGTCATCAAAAGCTCTTGAATTAGAGATATCACAAACTAGCAAATAAAACCAGAAAAGAGAAAACGACTTGAAGAACGTTCACCTCCAATCATATCTCAACCTCTTAATACAGCCTTACGCTTAAAGTAGTAGCTGGAACTTCTTTCCTATGATCATGGACCTATTAGTAGCTATTGTTGAACAAGATACAGGCGCACGTGCTTTGTTTGTGCATTACAGAGGCAAGTGGAGTTTTCTTACTTTGTGGATGGCGCCCTATTTGTTTGCTCTTGATTGAGGAACATGAGAAACACTCTCATTTATGGCACTTTGGTACATTTATGATGAACTCCTGAGTTTGAGCAATCTCTGTTGGGTCAACTTTTCATCGTCATTAAGGATAAGTGCTCGTCATAGTTAAGGAGCAATTCTTGTTCATCGCGTTGGTAGATACTCACCACCTTTTCGAAGATAAGGAAATGAGCTGCAAAGGAAAGAATATGTTCTAGTTAAATCATCGCACATAGTAAGTTAGTTTCAGGGGCCTAGTTGGCTTGGCTGGAGCTTCCAATATAAAACAGTTTGGTTAGAACCTTTGGAAAAGACACAAATAGTTGTATCATTAATATCTCCTTGACAAATTTCGATGCCGCAGGAGCAAAGGCTTCAAGCAGAGCTTTTGTTCTGGAGGCCCAAAAGCTTATTTCAGCTTTGTGCTAAAGCAAAAGCTCTAAACTACTTATTTCTCAAATGCCTCATTCCTAGAAGCTTTTAGTTTTTGGGGTTAAGAAGTCGCTCCAGAAGCCAGGCCAAAACACGCAATAACTCGTATAGAGACTATCTTATAGTCATGCACTAGAGAGAGATAAATAACAAGTTCATGAGTGCCTAGCTATCTTTGACAGGCAAATCAGCCTCTTCTCGTGTCATGAAGGATATTACTACTAGAAAACTTAAATTGGCTTACCTGGCGAGCAACCTGCATAAGCCGCCTATCGCTTCGAGGGGAATCCACAATTAGGCTGGTTTTCTGTGACTTCACTTCAGAATTTCGTTCATCAACCATTCTCTTCAAATCACTTTGATTGTCAGGGATAACACTCTCTGCATTGCTGTCCAAAGATTCTCTCTTCCGCTTCCTCTGGAATGTATATTTCAGAAATCTAACACTCTCAGCTTGAACTGAATTTCCATGGCATTCAATAGTATTTTCATCTGTGGGTTCAGATTCACTCATCGGCAAAGCAGCCTTCTCAGAATTCTCTCCACAATTAGAATTTGGATTTTCCTTTGGCAGCGAATTAGTTGATATGTTTTGAATACCCTCACTGACAACGAATCCATTGCTATGGTCAGCTGCTTTCTCAGAATCCAACTGGCTTTGCTTCGTAATACTTGGTCTTTTCGCTCTTCCTCTTGTACATCGAAAGAGTCCAATACTTTCCTTTCCAAAAGGAGCATCCGGACATATTTCTGTATTTCTGCAACTCACATTTTTATCAGGCATGATTTTTTCATAGATTGCAGCACGGTTGTCTCCATTGCTTACATCGGAGCAATTATTACTACATGATTTATGAACTGGTTTCCCCTTGTCCAATAAAATAGTAGGCTTACTATTATCTTTGGGAAAATTCTGTTCAAATGCTCGAACACGTTGTGTCCGTCCCATGCGATCTTTGCTTCTCATCATAGCAGACACTAGATCAGGACCATTTATTTCGGAATCTAATTGAGATCCAGAGGAGAAACACACGCCATTGGAAACGGTACTTTGGTTGTTCTCCCGGCAATTCACATCATCAAAACTGGCACGTCCATTTCCATTTTCCTTAATAGATGAATTGGCTAGGTTTTTCTTCACATGTTCCAATTCACCATTTGTTCTTTTAAGCTCTGTTTGAAGAGACTTTATAGTATCTTCTGCCTCATGTAGCTGAACTTCGAGTTGCTGAATTCTTCTAACATGGCCTGAAGATTGTATTTCTGCTTCTTTAAGCTGTAGATAATTGTATCAGTAAGAGCAATCTTGTATTAAGAATGCAAGACAAACAATTTGGTTAAAAGTAAGAAAAAGTATCATGCATAACCAACATCCATTTTAGGAACCAAATATAGGATGGATACGGCAAAATAATCAAAAGGATTAAGATTTGATGCCACATAGCTATATGAATTAACAAACACTCAACAACACTCCAAATAAGGAATTGAGAAATTATCCCGTGGTATGCTGCGAGGTAGAAGAAGAATACGAAGTTGATAATCTCGTCTTCTTCAAGAGAATTACACCAAACTTCTTCATCTTGCCATAATCCTATACATTTTAACTACTGAGAGTAATGATAAAGTTCCAAATCACATGGTTCCAAATGTCGTTTGAAACCCTTAAACCCTCCTATCAAATGCTAAATTCCATCAAATCGTTTTCTGAATCTTTCATAACTCCTGATTTTACATTGTTTTCCTCTTTCCCATATCCAGAGCATAAAAATTGTGCCCTAAGCTAGTGGGCATTTTCCCAAATAAATTCAGAAATTACTTCCATGTCTATATCCGTGAGGCATGAGCTCATGCTCATGTATTTTAACTATTATCCTTCCCCCTATTTAGAACCATCGAAATTTGCCCTGAGATGTAAGAACAACATCAAGTGACTAACGAGGTACTACACTGAATCCTGTTATATTGTTGGTTGATAAGTCGATATTTATCGAATCCCACCATATTTCCTGTCATATTATGGCACAAGTTTGAGAATGAAGCTTCTGTAAACCTAAAAAAAAGTAAAACCTATTCTTTTCTTGATTTGATGTGGTAGAATTAGAAATAGCTTAAAGTCTGATAGTGTAATGTAAATCTTAGACCTCCTACTCTTTTTTTGACACAAACATTTAAATGGTCGACTACAAACCCATCCTGCCACCCTTAACATAAAGATTAATCCACTACACATAGATGCATGCAATAAATGGATCCAATACACTTGGGCATATGTATCGAGCCCATAAAAAGAACAAATGCCACAATAGCCCCAGTACCTGCAACAAGTTGAGATTTTCAACCACAAATTTAACTGCTAAAACATGCATCAAACACCGTAATTCATCATAGCGAATATCCATAAACAGTATATGCTAAAAATGGGCATATGCGGGATGAAACTAACATTTCATACTCTTAGGCACTGTTTAATTCGGGAATAAGACTCTAACCGCGACCACGAACAGCTATTTCCAACTTAACCCAACCTAAGCTTCACAATGCCCGAATGCTAAATCAAGTAGGGAACCAAAAATAACAAGAAATTGTAAAGGAATCCCAAAATAAGGATTTGAAGTAACTCAATTAATCCAAATCTCTACGTAGTGCATACTAAACTAAACACAACACAATAAAAGTTACTGTTTTTAGCTCTTTCCTATCAAAGTAAAAGATCTAATCTACTATTCATGAACATCAACAAAGGATATATGATGATTAATCAAATAAAATCACAAGCTTCTAAGCTAGAGCTCGAACCAAACAAACATTTGCATTGAACAAAAAAGGAGATCAAATTATATGAAACAAGAGGGGAAAGAAAAAAGGAGGAAAAAGAAAAAAAAGGGGGGGACCTTAGAATCCATGATCGCCTTGAGGCGGAGAATGGTGGCGAGGGCGTCCTCCTTGGCGGCGGCGGCGCTCCGCAGCAGCCCCGCGGCGCGGAGCTCCGACGCCGCGACCCGCGCCGCCGCCTCCCTCGCCGTGTTCACCAGCACGTCCGCATACGCCCTCTTCAGCGCCTCCGTTCTCTGCTCCAAAACACCCGCACCCAAATTAGACCATGCGAGGGAGCGCAATAAGAGGAGCACGAACGGGATTTGTTAATCGCTAGGGTTTGTATCAGTGTTCTTACCTCGGATTCCGCCATTGATGGAGCTCGGAGAATGGGGGCGTGGGGATGTTGATGGCGGTTGAAGAGGGGAGAGAGAGACGAGGGTGGGCTCTGCGCTTCCGGTTTTTATTTTTTATTTTTCCCCTTACTTTTTTCGGGTTTTTAGGTAGTCTACAGTATAACGCTCGTATAGAGACTGACATGCGGGGCCCACAGGGGGAGAGGGCAAACCGTGATATGTCACACGTTGCACTGACGAATCTCCCCGTCCGTTTTGAAATTTACTTTCCTGAACCCGGTGCATATGTACAAACTCTGCACCACACCTATTCTTTCTTTTTTTTTAATTATATATATAATAATCACTTTGTTTTGGAAAATTGAAACAGATTAGGACCCAGATATATTAGCAGTTTGAGGTTTTATAAGAGCCTTTTTTTTTTGCTGGCTAATGTTTGTAAGATCCAAAGCATAATTTCTCTAAATCTATATGTTAAATCAGAAGTTATAAACTTGAATCTCAAACTTGTATACAGACTGTGAAACACCATATTATTAGATTACGAGTTATTTTATAAAAGTTTCATCAATAGAATATTATTGAACTACTAGTGATTCACAATCTAACTAGTTTATTTTGTGTACTATTTTTTTAGTGAATCAGATTAAGGATTCAGTCGATCGGATCATGCGAACTCAATTGATTTTTAAAACATTTTTTGTAATTTGCTTTTTAACCTAGTTATACAATTTTCAGGAAATTTCTTAAAAAAAAAGCGACCCAGGTAAAGTTGTAAAAGAAATGAGTATGGAATTAGGAGGTGCACGAATGTATGAATGAACTGGGTGTAGGCAATTATTTCCTCTTGGGGTCAATTCCGTTACACGTGTCATTCTACTTTTGGTGGTTACATCGCGTTACGAAAACGAACCGAAACGAAGCGGAAATTCTCGTGTAACGGTTCCGTGGGACACACATGAACGGCGGAAAGTGATATGTAATCCGTTACACCGAAGACCAGTATACCACCTCCCCGATCGGACGGTTTAGGATGCGTTGGGTCGAAAATGGACGGCGGATGTAAGCTGAGTGGTTGACCCTCAAGGGTTTCCTGCACGGAAAACATGTAACGCGAAAGGACAAAAGTTCTATGCGGACATCCTCATAGGATAATTATGATGACAAGCACTCCGAACCGTTCATCAGGAGTCAGTTTAATTGGATGTAGCAGTAAGTAGAGCATAGTTTTTTATACATGCAGTCGAAAAATACAATAATTATAACTATATATGTCTTGTTTGGTGTTATCCTCCAGTTGAGTTGGCTTGTTTCATTGTTTGGGTTACAACTTCTACTGTAGAGAATGGACCGATTCGGCATAGGAGCTAATCTCATGTAGCGGTGGCAATTCGGGTTCGCAAGTAGTGTTTGTGTCCGACAATCATGTTAGTCCGATGAATTTAAAGATTATACAAATGTTTGCAATTGGACCTTAGAATACTCGCTTGTTTCTTTTCATGTCATAAAGTCGTGTCGGTGTCCGACAATCATGTTAGTTGCTCCAATTTGAACAATATAGAAATGTTTGTAATAGGACCTAATACTCAAAAAATGGCCTTGCTTCTTATCTGGGTTGCACCATGCTATGTTGTTTTTGTGTTAGATGGTTTCCAATTCCTATCATGTCAATTTCAAATTCCTCTCAAAATTTTGCGTTGTGTTCAATCGTGTCGGATTTGTGTCAGTGTCGTGTTCGTCATGCTGGAATCTATAGTAATAGAGCATTACCTAAGTGTTAATAGCTCTTCATGTTGCACTGATTATATGATTTCCCGGTTCGCCGGTGATGGTTTCCTGATGGTTTGATTGCCTAGATGATTGAATTTAGTTTGAAGTTGCAAATAGGTGAATTCTAATTATGACTAAGTTTGCGGATACGATTTCGGACTTGCTAAAAATCTTTGTAAATCTCTGTTAACTTGCTCACTCAATCCGCTAACACTTGGTTCCTTAACTTGTTTCCACTTTCCAGATCAGTGACTATTCTGCAGATAATGATGCCATATTGTTAGTCATTGTACCAATTACTTAGCAAGCATACGGAATTTTATCATCTCGAGCTTGCAGGATGGCCAAGGATCTTCATTCAGATGGTTTGTATTAATTCTGAATTATGAGATGACGATCACAGTTGAGAGAATCGTACTTTTGTTTCCTCACTTTGTTGCAGGAACCAGAGCGATTCGTGTTATTACCAAAGTTGATCAAGCAACTGGAAAGCAGAAATGTCCTGCTGCTGTTCAGGCCCTTACTTCGGAATCAGGGTTGGCGAAATGCAGCAGATATTCAGTGTGTAGCTCAGCTTGGCCAGCCTGTTTCTACCATTTCGGCTAAAGCTGGATTCTTTGGCTCTGAAAGTTCACTAGAAACTGCTCGGCAAGCTAAGAGCAAAAGCCTTAATCCATGGTGATTCGAGAAGACTGCCAAGAGATAAGGAAGCAGATGAAAGTCAGGCTCCCAGACCTCTAGATAGGGTAAGTATTTTGTCCAAATTTGTGTAGCTACTGTCTACTTAAATGTCTTACAAATGGTTAATTTGCAGTCACTGATGCTGATATTTTCAGTTCTGAACCTGAATAAAACTGTGCAGCATGCTGTTTGCAGTTTCAAACTTTTCGTCTTTCCATTTGAAAGCTTATAGAAAGCTTTGGGATGCTCCTTTAAGTTGCAGCATATTAATCTAATGTAGCAAACAACTTCCTCTTTTCGCTTTCGTATCAAATGTACTTATCAGGTTCATAGCAGTAGCACAATCTAAATTGTGGATGAGGAACTCTAATACTGAAGTGATTGGCGAATGCAATGAGACAAGTACATTAGGCACTGCAATTATGTGTATACCAAGGCTCCTTTGCAAATTTAATTATATGCCTTTCTGCTGGATCTTGTACGTGGTATTATTCGTTGCTGGATTTTGTGATCTCTAGCCAGATTGAACTATCTTACTTTTCCTGTGGCATGCTATTGCAGGCTTCGCGGTAAATCTCAGATAGTGCGGGATGAATTGGTTAGACTTGGTGAACAAATGGTATGCTGTGCTGAAGGAACCAGGGATCTTGATTTAGAGCATTGTCGAGAAGTCAAGGACAAGTTTCTCCAGCATATCGCAGCTGGTGAGGTTAGTGAACCTTTGTTTTGTATTCTGTTATGAATAATTTTTGCATTTCCATGTGGTTATAAATTTTTCGTTTCTTGAAGGCATATTAAAATGACAATCCTTCTATATCTCAACAGTCATAAAACTTCATGAAATCTTGCCGCTACTTTTGCCCTCTAGATGCTCATTTTTTGTTACATTTTGCAATAAAATCTTGCTATCCAGTATTTACAATTGGCATGACTTTGAAATCAGATAGCTATTATGATTAAACAAAGATTTACTACTTACTACCTATTCATTAGAAACGGACGTAATCGCCTTTTCGTAGGCTAAGATGGTGGACTAGATCAGTGGCCTTAGATCTTTGTTGCGCAGTAATTCAAATTGAGTTATTTGCAAGAAATTAAGCATTTTGTGTTGAATCCAACTAATAGGTGTATGGACACAGCAATTAAATTTTTCAGTAGAAACTTCTTATACCTTTTGAAGTAGTAGAAAGTGTTTGAACATCTCAAGAAGTCTAAGTTTTACCTTTGTTTGTTTTTCCGGTTGAAAGTCATGATTTTTTCTTCTCTTCTTTTTTGTTTTCTTTTTCTATTAACTCAATTTAGAAGTGTCTGTTAACTTCTTCTATCTTAGTTGTCTAAATTCCTGATGCTGAAGATTGTTGAGAAATGTCTTGCCATTTGAAATGTTAATGACATAGCAAACACTTCATGCTGTAGATTTTTTAATTTTGAAATTTTTTTTGTTTAACTGTTGTTGATTATTAATCCTGCACCTACTTATTAACCTGATTTGATGCAGTGATGTTATCATGGATATTATATTGGTTCCGGAATTAAGCTAGTGGATACTTAACAATAGTATCCAGTCACATCACGATAATATGGAAAGGATAAGATGGATTATATTGATAAGCATCTGATTGCTCATTTTGAACAACCTTATAGTAAAATCCAAATATTTTACTAGCCTTCAACACTAATAGGACAATTTACACACCCCACTAAGTAGCTGATCCATACCTAATCCAAAGTATTGTGATTTGGATCTGGAAATAAGGTCCTATATAGCTTATGTCATAGCACATTTTATCAAGATGTAGTTGCCTAGTTAAGCAAAGTTATCTATTAAGTTCATCTCCTCCATAAGTTTCCTATCCGCTACACCTTGTTGGATTTAAGGCCTTATTTGCATGATGGAATAAGACATCCAATTATAGAGTAAATAGCACGAAGATTTTTTTGTATGATTGAAAGTTAGGTGTTAGATTCCTGCTCATCGAAAAATCTTGATATTCATAATTTAATAGGATAGTATATTTCATTTACGAGATATTTTATTTTATTCTAAAAAAATGACTTAAAGACCAATAGTAGTATCCCTTCTAGACAGTTAATCACACTCCTCATCTACTAAATATTATATACTTCTTGAGTAAATCAAAGAGATATACTGAATAAGATGTTTATACGTCCAAACAGAGCTTAAATTTGCTACACGTATTCAACTTTGGTAAATTGCATTAGCAGTAGAGTTTTAGTTTATTTCGTAAGTTTTTAAAGTGTGCATCAATCACTTAGCTTTTTATACTGTTTCTTGTTAATATTTTTTTTTTGATCACGTAGAGAAGAAATTATTGCATGCACATTTCTTAGTTCTTATTTTTAATTCAACCATCAAAATTTTAAAAGCTCGGTTTGGGTGCATAAACATCTTGTTCGGTATGTCTCTTTCAATTTGGTCAATGAGCGTGATCAACGTTCAAAATAGCATATTCGACATTTAAGTTATTTTTTTGAAATAAGATAATTTTTTTTTTATAGGTGAAATGTACTATCCTACCATATCATGGATACTAATGTTACCCAAAAGATCGATCTAGCAGAAAACGAGTTCAGAAATATTCATTAGTATCCTACTAGGTCCAAAAATATATATAAATACCTTCACTCACGTGTATAATGGATATGAAAGACACGTGACATTGATAGATGATGTAGAAGATGATGATTTCACCTATTATATAATTACGAAATTTGAACCCCTTAAATGTCAAAGCTGGGGATTGAATCACGACTTCACAGAATGAAGGAGTTTAGAATTTACTCAAATAATCTATCTAGTTGAAAACGAGTTCAGAAATATATATTAACCATCAAGACCTTTCAAAGAATAAACTTAAGTTCTTTTCTTCCAATCATGCAAGACCATTCTCAAACCGTATAAATTATTCAAATTGTTGAATAAATTTTTGTTAAATTATATGAAACAATCGTTATTCTTCAAAAGCTTAAGCAATCAGAGAACGATATTTTTAATATTTATATTCAACAATTTTGACATCCAAACATGGTCTAAATAAAAAAAATAAAGCTCCAATTTAGGGGATGGTAGGATTAAAATATGGAATGCGATGAAAAGCGGATGGATTGGTAGTGCACAGATGTACAGATGCAATTGGTGCGAACACTAATTTCTCCTCTCTAGAATTTTTTTTTCGCTTCGTTTATTTTTTTAGAAATAAACTTAGTTGAAAATGTGAAGCAACTAAGCTTTGAACTTGAGACTTCGGGTACCAGCTACCAAACCCTTTGTCACTTGCACTAGGGATGGTCAGTCTCCTCACTAGGAGGCTGATGATAGGAATTACTATAAAACAGTACAACAAAATTGCAACTTCAGATGTACACTTTGTAGATTCAGGGACCAAACTGAAACTCTGCCAAAAATTTAGGAAAGTTGTAGAATATACCCATTTCAACTTTACTCAATCCTTTATTAGAAAATGTTCTCAACATGGAAAATGCCAAGACCTAAAAGTTTAGGGCAAGTCCCATACTACTAAAGGAGGAAGGGTCTATAGATGCTCTCCACTCCACACATTTAAATGATGATTTATGACAACAGAGGCATGGGCCTATATACACTTCCCCTTGTATATATACTTTCTTTTTCTTTTTTCCCCCTTTTTTTCCTGGGTGAGAAAAAGTATCCTTTCTTTTTCACTGGTCCAAAATGTAGGCTAGGTTCATTCTCTAGATGGTATCTCCCCTTTTTTGTCTCCACGCCCTATTTTAAACATGATCACATGTGGATCACACCCTAGCCACAAATTTGATTCCGGGTCCCACCAACTTGACCTTATGAATCCCCACTAATTTAATTGGTGGCTTCTTTTGACTTCATCTACTTACTATGCTTCATTGATCATATGGTAACAATGTGTTGGTTTACTGAATTATAGAAGCTTTAGCTATTTCATAGTTCAACTTGTTTCAAGAGCTTTTTATTGGTTGGTCGCGAACATGATTGTTAAGATGTTAACTTTAGGAGGGAGAAAATTTTGGCTCTTCTGATTCAAAACGAGTCGAAAATCATTCTAATTGGGGCTATTATATAGGTACGGCTATAGATTTCTCATTGTGATATATAGATTTGTCACTGTATCATCAATATATATATAAAAAAATTATGAAAGACTCAAAATAATTTTTGTTATATAAAGCTAGAATTTAAGGTTTACAATCCCAAAGTAAATCTTAGAGGATGAAAGACCCAGAGATGTCGACAAATTTTGCCGGAAATTAGGGGAAATTTTTTTTAAAAAAAACCCAGTCAAATGAACCTTACTTGTCGAGGTTATGTCCAATCATTCAAAATCAGAGAAATGTACTGTCATCGCCTTAGCCACCCATTTGTCCTTATTTTCAGTGGTTGGGTGCTTTGATGAAGATAGAAAATTTGTTTCAATTAGTCTTAGCCATTGAAAAATGTTATTAACTCGATAGCTGCCACGTGACAAGATTTGATGTTGACGTGGTATTCACATAGCAATTATTGATTGGCATTGATATGATATTATTTTGTAAAACTTAACAATATTTTTAACGGTTGATTTTTTTTTTTTTAAACAGGAATATACCCTATTTGATACAGGATAATAACCACTACACAGGAACTGTGAAAGTGGGGAGTTACAGCACTTGCACTCAGTCTCGGCAGCTCGAGGCGTGCGGCCGAGGTCCAAGACAAGCACACCCAAAAGACACAGCCAACATATCCACTTGCAACAAAAACATACGCGTGATCACAACAATATACAATCAAAAACATCGTATAAACCTCAGTGCAGAAAAGAAAACTAACGGTTGAATTTAATTGAAATAAATAATAAAGTCAGGAATTCAATAACAAAGAAAATAAATAAATGTTGGGGACAAAATGAAAAATTGGTAAAGGTCGGGGACCCTTGGTGCAATTAACCCATCAGGTTTTGAGACATGTGTGTTGACAATTGGTCACATAATGTGGGAATTAGCTATTCATGGGAATAGCTAAGTTCATCAGTTTCTTTCACTTAGTACCAATGATTGATTGTTGTATGTGCATATTTCAAAAGGAGAATTAGTTGACTCTTTAATTTCCTTCATCAATGCATGTTGTTCGTGGTTCAAAATTGAGATGCGTTGTCACTCTCCATTATTAATTGGAATACCACTTACAATCTATTACCAAGAACTAGGGGTGTTCAAGGTACGGTTAACCTGCACTATATTTTCTTTTTTCTCTCGTATCAATTTCATTTGGTACAACAGAATCTCGCAGTACCATTCTCTTATCCTAATTTGTCGGTTAATTTGTTTTTCAGTTTCAGTCCTAAATTAGTCGTCGTTCTCAGTTGGTGCAAATCTACATTCTGCTTATGAGCTTTGGCATCCGAAGCCTATAATCCGTAATATGGTTAAATAAAAAACTAGTTGTGGTAGCCAAATCAGTGGTTAAACCACTGGTCGAACTGGTTAGACCTTGAATAGTAACATTTCGCGCTATTTCCTTGTTTCGGTGCGTCAAATACTATGTATTGAGTATTGGGTGAGACAAGTAGGCCCTAATGTTGCCTATCATAGTTGAGAAAAACAAAAGAGCCAAAGATTAGCTAAACTTATAAGCTTGACATTTTATTATTTGGTCCATCATTTGATTGCAAATTAAAATCATCTGAACTACAATCTAATCTTTCTGGCAAGAAGAAGCTCCCCAAGGAACTCAAACTTCTCACTCTCTCAACTTCAACACTAAAAACCGCTCGCACCGGTCGGTGATCGGACAATCTCGAGTCGCATTTCTCGTATCGGGTTTGCTTCCATCCCCTGCCATGCCAAAGAATTCGATCGCACCTGCAAATCAATTTCAAATAATTTATAATCAACAGTATTCATTTTAAATTCATGAAAAATCAGAAAAAAAGGGAGTAAATTTACCATGCAGGTGCGCGCCTTTTTTCGCACTTGATATTGTGTGTACAACCATAATACTCATCTGAGTTTGGATAGTACTTATATGTAGGGGAAAATGTGATTAAACCCTCATTCCAACCTTCGAATGTTCGACCAACGGAGACCTCGGATTTTAGCTAAAATTGCACAACATCATAACCATGTTATAGGATTATCGATCATTTCACTCAAACAAGGATCAAATAATTCATTCTCAATTGCAATTTTTTTAAAAAAGGAATAGTTAGTACCTGGTCTTTCTCTAACAAGATGTTCCACATCTTTTGTTCGACGAGAAATCGCGTCTTACTCTCGGGCAAAGAGATTCTATAATTCAAATCGCCAAGTAAGACAACGCGGCTGCACGAAATAAAATATATTTTAGAATTTTTATGGAGATACCATGAAAATTAAATATGGAAAGTATTTCTATTTTGTGGATAGTCTCAAATGTTGATGATGATGCTGTTACACATATAATTACTATAGATAGTGCCATCGATTTGAACAAGTCATAGAAGTTGTCAATTAAGAATTAGATTTGCTCTTATCTTGTGAGTATTTAGTCTACTAACAAATGAAGATTCTCTTTATGGTTCTCACTGACCTTTTGTCATGACATGGTTATGTCAACTTCAACTGGTATTTATTGTTTTAAACATTTTAATGTGCCTTAGATAAACTTCCAATTAACTACCTAACATAGAAATATTTTAAGCTTGAATTTAGGGTGATGAGTTGCATAATCTCTTAATGAGAGAGAGAGAGAGAGAGAGTTTAATGGTGTATTATATTTTATATTTGACACTTTCTTTCGCATCCGGGCTTGAGATCTTCAGCAAATGTAGATTTTGAGTAAAATAATCGATTGCTCATAAAATTGAAAATTCTAGTGAAATAAACCATGTTAGGTGCATGAATTACATTAGTTTAAAACTTTTAATTTTTTTTTACTTACTCATGATCAAGGATCTTTTGTGGAAAGTCAAGAGAGCCACATCGGGGGAATCTCGTCCTCGCAAAGATATCCGCCATGTCCGAATTCCTTAGAAGCACATCCCCTTCCTTACCTCCAGAAGCCAAGTGACAGCAGACGAAGCAAAAGCTCGTATCGTGCAGGTAAAACCTAACCGATACCGCACCCTGCCCTCGTAGAACACAAAGCTTAAGCTAATTACCTTATTGTTTAGGTTAATCATAAACTTAATTAATTAGTCCCTAGATTTGACTAGAAGTTGCACTAGACAACAATTTTAACTACATTTTATCAAAAAATTTAGCTTACCTTATTTCCTAAGCACCCCATAATGCCGCAGCCGACGCACGAAACACTCGGATGATGAACATATTGCCAAAGATCACCCCTCACCCACACTGAGGCCATAATTCCAACCATTTGCTTGCTTATGATGCATCTGAAATTTTCTGCTGCCTTTTTCCCGCTTGATCCTTCACATGAGCTTGGTGCAATTTCTCTCACTTGGTGCAATTTCTTTCTCTCCCCTAGCTTGGTTTCTTCATTAGCAATATTTTTCTTTTCGGAAAGCGACTTGTTTAGGGTTTCTCTGATGAGTGAATTCCATTTCATGGAGACCCAACTCCTCTCAGGCCCTAGCACATTTTTGGCACTCAGTGGCACAACTTCTTGGAACCTTTAATGACCACAAGGATTCAAATATTAATTCTTGGCTAAAATGCAAAAAAAAAAAAAAAATTAAAAAATGAACATTTATAAATATCATGATTTTCAGATTGACCATGCTTAAATTTTGATAACCACACTTTAATTAACCACCAAGAATAGTTGTGGTTAATTAGTAAAGTGAAAAATCGCGATATTTTGTAGGGGTTTTGTGCTGTTTAGCAATTAATATCCTTTCTAATAGTAATTAGCCATGCACCAAGAATCACAGCTATATATTATTTGCTAAACTTGGTACATAAATATAATTAGAAGAAAATGGAATTTACCCTAGAACATAAATGTCATATGAATTGTTGTTTATATCCAACCAATCCTCCAAATTTAGATCATCACTTGGCGGCACGCCTCCGACATTCCATGTACTCACAAACACCCTTGTGTATGAGACCATGCAAATGGTCACCTTAAGATTAGTCTCTTAACAAAAAATAAAAAAGGAATTACTGCTCTCATAGAAAATAAGTGAAAGGTTTAACTCAATGAATCATAAAGCTCACTTGTACTTAAGAGTGTTCTTTTGACCCTTTGAGGGTTTTTTGTGCAAGGTTGAGTCATCGGAGCTTTCGATATCGAGCAAACTCTCCACGGTCGACGGAAAGTCTGCGACGAACCGATGACTACCAAGTGGTCGGTGGAGGAGCTTGTTGGCCACCAATCTTGGCCATATGACCTAAATCAACACAAACAAATTGTAATGTCTCAAACTTAGCTTGTAGAGAGAGAGAGAGAGAGAGAGAGAGAGAGAGAGGTGCTCACTTCTCCAAGCTTTTGGTTGGCTTGCATAATGCTAGTAGAAGATGGAGGCAATTTGGGGCTTGCTTCGTTATGGAAGGGAAGAGGAATAAAGGGGTGGAGAGAGTGCGCATGAGTAGATGATGAGAGAGAGAGAGAGAGATCACATGTAGAAGCCCAAGAGAAGAAGTGCTCCTTACAAGTACCCTTTATATCCGCTGATATCTTTCCTGACACTGTATATATATCCTAATATATATATATTCATGACACATGAGTATATCAGTATGCCAGCACATTAGCAGTTTTTTAAGAACCTTTAGTGAGAGTTTGACTGAAAAGATGAAGAACACAGTAACAAATTGCTATGTATTATGCGGACACTCCATATTCTAATTGTGCATTATATCCCTCCAACTAACCTAAATTATCATTTGAGATGCACGGTTAGGTTAGAGCTAGCGCCCTTTACAGAAACTTTCTCGGTGCATCTTTTATCTGAGCTGAGTACTCTCTTTTAAGGGTACACGTAACATCTACCACTCCTAAAAGATATAATAATATATATGGCAAGTTGGGGGGAGAGGGAGCATTACTGGTGACGTTGAAGATGATCAGTGTCAAACTTCTTATAGGTGGAAACAATTTTTAGAGATTTAATATTTAAAGTCATATGATGAAAGAGAGGAGGAATTGTAGGCCCAGGGATTCTGTACTGTTCCAGAAGCTTCCTCATTGGTTTAATAGTTGCCATTTGTGTGATCTCTACTTGTTAGTTAGTTGAGAGGTTTTTTTTTTTTTTTTTTGAGTACTAGTAATTAAGGTGGGAGATATTAGGTCCACAAAGGCCTTAGACACACTTGTGCAACTTGGTTCAAGCTTGACTATTGCTTACTGGTTGTTGCAATTATTTTATAGCTCAAGTGTGACAACTTGTGCGCGTGTTAAACGAATTGTATTAAACAAAGATTTATATCTTGTTTATTTGGTTGTGATTTTCTTTTTCCTCGGCTAAGTATTGTCACGATCCGACTCGCTAGCAATAATAACTCGTTGGGTCCGAACCACCGGCCCAAAATGCTTAAGCCCAGTTATTATTACTATCGTGTGAGGCCTCATATATTCTAATCAAAATAAGTTTCTCATCCGATGTGGGACTATTGGGTAAGGTTGAAAGTGCAGATGCACCTCAGCTAACAGAGAAGCACATCGCCTTTTGTGCATATATTTTTTTAGGACATTTTTTAGGTAAATGTTCGATTAATCATGTGGAACACAGTTTGGAACAACGAGGACCAAGGCTTTAAGAATTCAACAAAAGGAGAGTCTTGTAGATAGGAAAAAAAAAAAAACAAATTAAGGGAGTATTAATTGGTAATGCCGGAGACGTTAACAATGTTGATAGTAATAGTAGTGATGGAGACGATATTGGTGATTATTGTGTTAAAGGTGGTAGCGACACGATACTAATATTATTGCTCTAAATAGTGGTGGTAAAGGCAGTAGGAGGTGACCGCGGTGGCGGTACAAGAAAGCTCAGCTCTTTTTTCTTTTTTTTTCTTTTTTTTCTTTCATTAGAAGTGTGCAATGGTGATATTACTATTTGAAGCAAGGATTACTAAAGAGAACATCTAGCATGCTAAATCTCTCTATTTTCCTTGTCATTGGAATTTAGTTTGGAGAAAAAGAAATTGATATTAAGATTATTTTTAGACTACAAATTCATCACAACTACAGATAATGTACATAAACTATAAACTATTCTCAGCAAAAGAGACATAAATGGATCGGGTATTCGGGCCTACATTTGAAAAAGCTTCGGTAGTGAGCCTATGGACCAAAGAAAAGGTCCAACACTTTTTTTTTAAAAAAAATTTGTGAATTTTCTCAAGGAGATGCCATGGAGGAAATTAAAAAAAAAATCATTACAAAAGATGAGTAACATGAAAGGAAATTAATGATGTTTATAACAATCTCAAATGATTCATTAGATTAATCCTACAATCAGCCCATTTGTATGTAAGATGTATCAATATTAGTAACTAATAATTAAATTAAACATTAATTGTTCTTGTTATATTAAATACATCTTTTGCTCTACCAGTTGTTAGTATGTTCATAATTTCAATGAGCTTATAAGAATTTAGCTAGAATCATGAAGAACTTCAATTTGATTAAGAATTTTTTGAGAAAAATTATCAATCCTCATACTCTTATAAATGATTGTAAGAAGAACCCATAATTTATTTTTCAATATACCATCATTCTATTGGCATGTAACTTTGTAAATATAAACAATTTCATTACTTCATAGTCTTATTTTTGGCTCCTAACATCATTAGAGAAACTTTTATTATAGATCTCCTAGCTTTTCTTATAAGATCATTACTTCATCCTTTTCAATCCCTTTTCGGCTATATAATAGTTCTCAATATATATTTGAAGTAAATTTGTATATAAAAGGCATGGACTTGGAAAACCTAGAAATATAAAAGACGAAGTACTAGAAACAGTGAGATTGAAAAAAATAGGAGCCTACACTATTGGCAAGCATCCTGCCTACATTGCAGAGACCAGGGTGGACCAAGTCGCAATCGAGATCCATGGAAGTGAATTGGCTGACTCTTTTCTAATAGCTCGAGCTTTTGAAATTTTAGTTAACGCAAACGATCTAGCATACGCTGCAAAAAAGATAATGAGCCATTGTGGTCCAATTTAGCAACATGTGATATTAATGTTAATTCTAATGAGACCCACTTGAAAAGCACCCAACTAGCTAGATTCAACTTTGCCCCAAGGATTAGGTGGACCCTTCAATAAGTAGAGGATGATGATGCACTACATGTTGCTTTTGTTCCTTTGAAAGGGTGAAAAGAGTAGGTGCATCAATCACTGGTGATGTTAGCCATTTACATATATTTATTGGTATATAAATATTAAGCCGCTTTCGTGGCGAAATCCCAACCAAATATGTTGTAAGGCAAGAATATATTTTACACAAAATATAAATTAATATATTTGTAGAGATATTTCCGTATTAAATTATTGCAAGTGTAATTGGATTATGATATTATTTAATATTAAAAAGTTGTTCACTATGTAGCAAATTTGCAAGTATACACATGCACTAGAGAAAGAGTCAAGCAAAATTTGCTTAGTGATAGTAGGTAGTGATGATGATGATGATATGTAAGATACAAATTTTGATTGGGATAAGATTTTTTATAAGATAAATTAGCTATCATATACATTTTAAAGTTTGTTCTATTGGAATTTAAATGTTCTTCATTCTTTCTTTTTTTTAGAAGGAAAAATATGTTGATACTTAAGAATTCTTTAGCTTCACTTTTCTTGTTCATACATAATATATATTTCAAAAAAGAAAAAGAAAAAGAAAGATGGGAGGATTTTTGTATATCTCATTTTCTCTTAAGATATCTTATCGCTTTCTAATCAAATTTATTCGATATAACTTATCAAAAATACTATTATGTATTAATTATTTCGCATGGCATCAGAACTGAATGTTTTGAGTTGCTTACTATTATATGACAAATATATAATTCAAACAATGTCATTAAATAAATGTACTAATCTATCCTCTAAGTATCTTATGAAAGGAAGGTTTTGTATTTTATGTAATAATAGAAACAGTCAGATACCTTCTTCACAAAATGCTAAGGAATAAGTGCAAACTAATGGCTTGATTAATGGTTTTAATATTTAAATGCAAAGCCAAAACAAGTAATTAAAATTTTAGATATCCACTTTGTTGGTTTGTTCATCATTAATTGACCCATTTAAGGGTGCACTTTATGATATGATATTAAAGTCTTTTTAAATAAATTAGAGCTTCATTAACCTTTTCTTTAATCCATGATCTGCTTACATATTGCCCACTAATGGATGCTGATGTATGAGAAGAGAAATAATACAAAGGGTTTGTTTGTAATTGTTTTGCTTGTTTAATTCTTATAAAAACTTCTTGAATCTTCAGTGTAAACATATAATTCATATCAAACAGGTTCTATTGAGTCATATAAAATGATAAAGAGTTTAATAAAGGAAAATAAGTAAAAAAATTATTTTTAATTATATTTTTTGTAACGATTCAGTCCAACCGTGCTAATAATTTATTAGGTCTAAACCACTGGCCCAAAATATGTAAGCTTAGTTATTAATATTGTTATAGTCCTTCGCTGTTTTCAATGAGGAGATGTTCTTGTTAGATCTAATTTTCTATTTTTTTTTCATATAGGCACTGACGAGAAAATATTTTCTAATCCAGGATCACTAGACGATATAAGACACATTTTACACTTTCTGCTGATAAGGCGGTTTTGATAATAAATGTAATGATACCAAATATAACGCTCTAGCCCATTAACACTAATAAAATATTATGCTCTAATCATTTTCTCAAAATATTTAAATTTAGTTATTATTTTTACAACACGTAATCCGTATTCATATATAAAGTAATTGTTACAAAAAAAAAAGAGTTCCTCTTTTCCTCCATAAACTCTTACTAGAAACTTTTTGGGTTGTAGATTTCGTGAAGTCTCCTAATTGTCGATTCATCTTCACATCGAGGTCAAATTATTATTCACATCATGTGTTAGGTGAACACTTCGATCTCAAAGGACTAAGGTTCCGTTTAGATTTCAGACTGTACGAGTCACGTATAGGAGAAAAAATATAATAAAATAATATTATGTTTGATCTCATTAGCCATAACATATCGCGCAGATTGTACTGATATGAAACATATCTATGTACGAGGGTTCTTAGAACTAAGAAGCGAACCCTATCTTTAACTAGGGGGCGTGGTGAACAAGGTAAATTTTTAATTTTTTTAATTATTTATTTTTTAATTTTTATGGCCTTTTTCAATAAAGAATTTACTGGTTTTACAATTGTACAAAAATATATTAATTTTTTAAATATTATAAATTTGATCCGAAATTTTAATAAACTGACCAAAATATATTTATTTCTCTCTCGTTCTATCTAAAAATATAATTTATTATTGCAAAACTGTAAAATCGGTAAATTATTTATACAAATTAACCCTTTTTTATTTATTATTATTATTATTTTGTTTTTATTTTGGGGTGCGTTGGGCACCTGAAGAAAAAGTAACGCGTCGCGTTCGTTCCACGCTATTACATTACGTGGATCGTTCATGGATTATTACGAATACTACGTAATATAATAATAAATAAAATAAATAAATAAAAAGGGGTAATAAAATGTATGGAGTCTCCTCACCTATACAATTTTTTAAACAAGCCCTTTCAATTTTTTATTTTTTGATTAATACTTTCTCAACTTCTAAATTTATTTTTAAGTTGTATTTTCTACTTGGTTATATTTAATTTTATCAAATTTAATAAAATTTATTCGTTATTAACTATTAGTAACTCTCTTTTTATTTGCTAAAAAATAATAAAATTTGTGAACTCAGTAATAAATTTTTAAAAACATTTCTATGTTTTTAACTAATTCCAAAAAAATGAAAATTGAGAGGGCTCAATTTTAAAAAAAAACAAAAGCTTTAGGGGTCAATTTCAACAATGGATATAGTTGAGGGGTTCACCAACTCTCCATACATTTTCACCTTAAAAATTGCACCTAAAAAAAAGAGGGGAAAAAGAGAGAGGAAAAAGACAAAGCCGATACGGAGCTCCGCGGGGACGATAATGGCGACGCTGAGCGTTCCCCCCGTGCTCACCTCTCCTCGCCAAGACGCCATTGATCTCCACAAAGCCTTCAAAGGTAACCCCTTAGATCCATTTCTCATTATTGTTTTGTTTTGTTTTTTTTTTTATGGGATTGAGGTAGATGTATGGGTTTTTGCTTCGATTAGGGCTAGGAAGGATCTGTTTCTAGTTAGATTTTAGAAAAAGTTCGTAATTTTTGTGTTAATTTGAAGGATTATGGTGAATAAAAGTTGATTGGCGCCGTAATTGATGTTAGGGTAACGAATTTATTGCATTTTGTGTGCGTGTTTTTTTTGTGCGAATTTAGTGCGTATTTGGCTTCAGGAGTTTAAATTTCTCTAATTCTTTTTTCTTTTCTATTTTATTTTGTTTGAAATGGATGGAAAAGGATTGAGTTTGAAAATACTGTGTTTGGAATCAAGTGTGAATAGAATTCAATTAGCTTTAGTTTAGAAGAATCCGATGCCATTCCATTGCAGATGATAAAGGTTCCTCTTTTGAATAAATTGGAGTTGCATTGGATTCCAATTCGTTTTATTGTTTGGAAAAAGATGGGATTTTTGGGCTATTTTATAACAGAAATTTTGGACTAAGGATACATTATAAGTAACCACAAATTGATTATGGAGTGAATTGATGGAGAGATTTGATTTTAATGAGGTTAAATTGATGAGATTAGTTCAATAAACATATGCATGACCAAGTCGCCTTGTTCTTCGAGCTAAGGGTGGAAAAAGAATTCGGCTCCGTATGATAGAGAGGGTTCTTCTCATTCTCTCCCCCGTTAGTTTGTAGAATTTAGTTTACTTGTTTGGACAATGCTTCTTATAAGATTTTTTGCAGCAACTTGTTTTCAAAGGAAAAAATTATCTTTTGAGTTCGCAAATTCAATCGTCTACACAAAACTGTGTATAGAGTTGTGCTTTATGCTATATAGGTGAAATTGTATCTCTCTCTCTCTCTCTCTCTCATCTAGTGTGAAATTTGCATTTTGCATCTTAGGTTTTATCTCTAACAACTTATACTTTATGTGATTGTTAGTGTTTATAGACACTGATTCTATTTAAGGCCTTTCATCTTTTACCGCAGCTTAAGTATTTCCGCAGCTAAGTACTCTCGAGTAGATGATACCATTCTATACAAGTCAGAAAGCTGCTTTTGACCTGTTGATAATGATTGCAGGGTTTGGTTCCGACACTGCGGCAGTTATAAATATACTTGCTCACCGCGATGCCGCTCAGCGCGCTCTCATTCAACAGGAGTACAGAGCCATGTATTCGGAGGACCTCAGCCATCGTATATCCTCCGAGCTCAGTGGGCACCTTATGGTACAAAAGAATTACTCTACTCCGTTGATCGAAACAAACTATATCTCATCTATTACAACGAGGGTAGATAAGCATTACCGCAAATAGCTAATAGTTGTTGCTAGCTTATTTTTCTTTCACGTGTGTTATTATTTGTTTGTGGCTTACTATGTTAACGTCGCTGTAACCTTATCTTAAATTGGAGTCTTTTTCCAATTCATGGGGGCTGATTGGTCTTTTATTGGAAAAAAAAACTTTTAAAATAGGGACACGATTGTAAACATAACATAATATCGCCAAAAAATCAAGCTTTTGAAGGGTATATATGATAATTCAGAATTTACAAGGGCATATAGATGATTCTGAAGGGTTGCATATGTAATTCTCTTATCTGGTTTGTTTCTTTAATGCCAGAAAGCAATGCTGCTGTGGATCCTTGATCCTGCGGGACGTGATGCCACCGTATTGAGACAGGCGCTTGGTGGTGATGGTATAGATTTGTATGCAGCCACTGAAGTTATATGTTCTCGGACGCCATCTCAGCTACAAATAATTAAACAGGCGTATTATGCAAGATTTGGTGTTTATCTCGAGCATGAGATCCACCGTTACACCTCCGGTGATCACCAAAAGGTCATCTCTCCACACTTAATTATAGTTTTATCTTTCTCTAATCTATTTTAGAACATTTTTATTTCTTTCACGCCAAAAATTAAACCTCTTTGAGTAGGTAGAACTGTCATTAGCGCTCTTTCATCTGGGTTGCATTAATAATTCCCATCTTAATTTAGAAGAAGTGTAAAGAAAGCTTTCATAAATGTAAAAGATGGCTATTTTGGTTGCAACTGAACTCTTTCACTTCGAGAATAATATTTCGTAAATCTACCTGTCATTCAGTAATAAATAGTTCTATTGTGCCAATTGAATGTGTTGAAAACCATAGGGACCATTTAATCAGATGATTTAGGAATAGAACTTGGAATCTTTCAAGGCTTGTGAAATCTGCGGTGCATCCAAAGGTAAGCTTCACACTAGATAGTCCAAAGAAGCAGTGGTTACGATATATCCTGTTATATGACTTGCTAACTTAAAATGACAAGTAGTTCGAATTCCTCCTTTTTTTCTCTAATTTAAATGGTTTAAAAGGAATCCAAATTGTTTCCGACTAACTTAGTGAGTGCATATTCTTGTATTTTGTAGCTTATGCTAGCGTATGTTGGAACGCCACGTTACGAGGGCCCCGAGGTCGATCATGCGATGGCCGCGAAGGATGCAAAGGACCTTTATAAAGCTGGGGAGAAACGATTAGGGACGGACGAGAAGACCTTCATTACCATTTTCACTCAAAGAAGCTGGGCTCAATTGGTGGCTATTGCTTCCAATTACCATCATGCCCATGGTAGAACCCTTCAAAAGGTATCCATTAGATTCTTCATTAGTTTGATTTGTTTTCACGATGCCTTTTACTTACAGAGAATTTGCAACTAGTTCATTTGACTAGCTCTCTTTTTTTTTCCTTTCCTTTCTGTTTCCAGGCCGTGAAGAAGGAAACATCTGGGTATTTTGAATTTGCTCTTCTTACTATCCTTCGATGTGCCGAGAATCCAGCCAAGTTTTTCGCGAAGGTATTATTTTAGGATTTTCGGGGTTTTATAGTGGCTACCGAAACTTTCAGTTCTGCCAACTGGGTCCCCTTACCTGTTACATGTTTACTGTCTTTGATTCTTTAAAATGCCCGCATGATTGCCGTATGAATCGTCTGTCTTCTGCTTCGATATTTCTGCTCATTCTGGAGTTTTTTAACCGAACGTATACGAACGTGACAAAATGCGAAGTTTACAGAAAAAGTGGGAGGTTGAAAACTTAAGTGAAGCTCCGCAACAAAAAACTGATCTGAACTGGTCCAGTATCTCACATAGTTTCGAAAGCTGATCCGAATTTCGTTTCCACCAAAATTTCAGGTGCTGCGCAAGGCGATGAAAGGGTTAGGCACAAATGACACCACACTGATAAGGGTCGTGGTTACGCGGGCCGAGATCGACATGCAATATATCAAGATCGAGTACCAGAAGAAATACAAGAAGCCGCTGAGCGCAGCGATCCATTCGGAGACGTCGGGCCATTACCGAAATTTTCTCCTTGCTCTTGTTGGGCAATAGCTAAGTTATGTATCATGGAGCCTTCAAGTGTGTGCTTTTACTATTGTGTGTTGCTTGTGAAAAACTAGATTGATTGAGTGATTGATTGCATGTTGTACATATTTGGAGTTTGTTTGTTTACCTTGATAAGGTTTTTAGTGTATTTGTGTGATTATAGTTTTAACGATTTAAAGCTCTTGTTAATTATCTAATGGTTATTAGTCATAGTTTTACAATTTTATTTCTCACCGTTACATATAATCTGATAACACATAGCTTCTGTTAGAAAATAACATTTTTAACACCCATTGAAATATACAAAACAAGAAAATCGATTTAGTAAAGGAATAAAATAATCACTTTCCAGAAGAAAAAAAACAAAATGCTTTAACTGTTAACATTTTTTAAAAAAACAGAATAAGAGAATCATTTTACAAAGGAATAAAACTCGCTTTACTGAAAAACCAAAATTCTTTCACAGTCAAGGATGAAATTGCACCCCACAAAAATGTTTGAGGACTAAAATGTTTAAGCAAAGAGTTCAGAGACGAAGTTGCAATGTCACAAATTCCTCTTGAAGCATACAGTTTAACATCTGCATTATATCTGCACCCATAAGAAGCACAAGGAATAACAAAAACATAATACCGATTCGTTTATACCGAAAATGCCAAAAAAACCTAAAAAAAGAAGTAAACATGTAATAAACACTTTTAACTAAATTCATAGTTCGATCATACCAAAAATGCCAAAAAACTGAGAAAAGAAGTAAACATGTAATAAACACTTTTAACTTAATTCATAGTTCGATCGCAGTATAACCTCACAACATCATAGAAACTGAAAGTTAAAATAGCAACAGCTCAGCATCTCCAATACAAGCTTGAATGTAACACTCAAGATTGCTACTTTGGGAAAAGGATGTTGTATAATTTTATGCAAGATTGAAGGGTGGGCTTTTACTTTATTTCTTGGTTTTGTCGAGCACCTCTATGTATTTCTTCGGGACGCCGTAGTGGTCGACAAGATGCTTCGCCAGGTCGTCGATGACTCCGCCTTGAACCAGCACCTCATGTTGCCCCTTTTTGCCTGAGGATGAGTAAAGCCATAACAAGTTTACGGAACGAAACTAGAATATCGTTCCACATAGGTAAATATAAAGAAGGAAAAAAAACCTAAATGCATGATTCGGTCATGAGTAAGAATTTCGAGCATCACGGTGCATTAAAACGTTGTGCACCGTCTTATTTTTCATTGGAATAAAAGGGTACGTGGACCATATTAATATTTCCAAGGTATATCACCCAAGTCGATAACTACACATAGGTGATGAACTCTTTAAAGGACAAAAATGTCGTTATCACTCAGAAATTGATGTTAGTCGAAATGCTTTTCAACCTTCGATCAATATATAGAAAGCATCAACCCTTGCACAATAAAAAAGCTGCAAAGGCATTCTCAAGGCAACTTTAATTTGCGAAAGCAGCAGCTTGATTGAAAATTTCGAGAGAAGGCAATAGTACCTGGAAGTTCTGCCACTGACGTACTGCATGCGAACTTCTTTTGTAGTTCAGAAGCTAGCGATTCCGCATCCATTAAAAAGGACTCCAAACCTGAGAGTCTGGTCACTTTCTTGTTCCCTTGCCTTCTCTCCGTCATTATCTGAACAGGTTTAATTGCGCCCTTTCGCACAGCAACCTCATTTCCCCTCGCTACTCTAAAGTGCACTTGCATGCGATTTAAAAATGCAGACCCTAAATCCTTCTTATGAATCTCGGTGGGATAAGTTGAGCCCTTTTTGATGGTCCCTTTGAAAAGAGCATCACATAGTGTTGCATCCAAAACTACCATTGCCTTGTTTGTTGGCTTGACCAGATTTTCCTTCTCAACATAGCTTAATCAACAAAAATCGTAATAGGCATGATAATGAGAATAGAGAAGTTCCAGACCAAATTGCGGAAGAAAAATGAAACATTATAGTTTTTGAGATATTCTGATATGTATACTCCTACAAAATTATCTAATTTCACCATCTCTGAGAAGTCTAATTTTTCACATTGTGGGCTTCAAAAACCCATTCTTCTACAGATATAACCTCGTACTAACAAAAATGAGTTTTTTTCAAAGAACATTTTCTACTACAAAACCTACTTATCTGCAATCAATAAGATGAATCCCAAAATAAGATAAACGCATTATGTAAGAAAACGCTCTATCGGGGGGGTACACGCGAAAATCCAGATTACACGGGGTATATATATGTAAAAAGGCCACATCAAACTTTTAAAATAGGAATATATACGGAGTTAAGACCTAGGGGAAGAAGCAGACCTAAAGACTATCTCAGATGCCTCGGATGCACTGTAGTATTTCCCGGTGTCAGCTCCAACAGAAGTAAATATCGGGTTGATGTGCGTGCTCGGTTTGTAAATCTCAGCGACCTCAAATTGTAGGTTGACTTTGGCTTGGCTAGCTTCCCCAACAGAGGAATCATGCTTCTGATTGACAGTCTCTTGCACCCGTTTTTCTGGTTTGAAAGACATGTAATCTGGGTGGCCGCGATTGACACCTAATAACATGATCTCCCTTTTATACTTATCTTCTTTCGCTGATATCTGCCCATAACATACAATCAGCATTAACAACACAAATAAAGGTTAAAATTTATTAAACACTCACTACAGATGCAGATAACCCCGTGGATATTTTGCAGTTTTTGCAGTTTGCACTTACCTTTATCACTATTCAAAAACTACAGATAACCCCTCTCAATTTGCTTGCCCTCTCGAGTTTATAGGAAGCAATCCTCTACTAAAAGGATATTAAAATAATGCATGCATGTACATAGGATTGAGTTAAAAAATGGTTTGTTTAAAAAATATACTTGCCCACGGGCGTAGGCACGCAAAGCATGGCAAGTGTTTGTAGGAAACAACCACAAAAGATCTCCTCCTTTTTCACCTAGATCAATTAAAAATAATATAAAATAGGTGCACCCTCGCTCGTCAAAATGGATTAATGGGACCTGAGGAGCTTTGACCGCTATGAAAATAAAACCATACTAGAATCAAACCATGCTCACCAGGCCAGCAGAAGATTTAGATTGCAGCCATTTGGATAATTTCTTGTGTGACGATTTTTTGATGTCCAAAGTGGTGCCTGGAGGCCTGCAGGGAAGTATGTAATTTGCCCTGTACATCATAGAGGGGAAAGTATGTTAAAAACAGTCATGAGAAGAAAGGACTGTGAATAATGTTCTCCATATACTCCTGTCTTTCTCAGGAAGAAAAAAAAAATTGATTCCAGGACTAACGGATCAGCAAATTTGAAACTATCTATCATGAAGAGGGAATAGTAGAGGTGATTAGTGAATTGCAGAAAACCCTCTTGAAAAAAAAAAGAAGCAATCTACACTTCGCCTCACTGAAAAAATGAAAAATCATCATTGAATTAAGCTGTTAGCACTTTGGCTGCCATCTGCCACATTTTCTTGTAGGAACTGTCAGAAAATAATGAAATACACCTAAAAGTATTAAAGAGGTATGATGAATATTTAGATCATATTTCGACATTACCTAGCAGTTCCTGCAATAAAAGCATATAGTTAACAGCTTAATCACTGGGGGGACGAGTATCGGTTTTTATTTTCACGGTAGCAAAGGGGTAGTTTTGCTAAAAGAAGGGCTTAAGCATTTTGTCCAAATATGGAACTATTTATTTTTCAGAAGGGAAAATTTGAGGTTATTGTGGTGTAGTACCATAACGTGCTTCCTGGCATGGGAAGGTCTTTATCTTTTACAGTTGTATGCAATGCTTGCAAAAGGCATTTATCCAAAAGAGCATCTACATCTTCACTTGACGTTATGGTCTGTTGTTCCTTCTCATCATTTGGTTCTTCTTCAGTAGTTACGTTCTCTGACAACTTCAGCGCACCCATATCTTCAGTGACTTCTTCAGAGGTTTCAACTCGAACATCATCATCTGCCAAAGTACCAACCTGATCTCCTTTTTCTACAGTATCGCCATCATGATCGTCATTTAAAGAATTACCAGAAGTTTCCCCAAAGGTATAAGATAGCTGAGAAACTGAAGATAAAGCAGGATCTTCAACGACAACATCTTCTAAAAATCCTGCATTTGGGACAAAACGGCCTTCAACTGAATCCCTATAAGAAAATGCAGTAATAAGAATGTTAACAAAGATTAGTAACATAGCTCAAAGAATAAGAATGCTTTTAAGTCCTCTTGGTCACTATACTTGCCACAGCGAGTCATGATAATAATGCATTATCCGCAAAGCCTTGCCACGTAGACCAGCTTTTAGGACTTCCGTGCTGCTCATTGTGGTAGCCCCCACCTGTAAAAATTGTCAAACTACTAAGATGATCGTACAGCAGTAAAAAAAAATAAAAATTAGGGGCATTTTGCAAAAAATTTAAACCCCTTGAAAACTTGTTCAAAGAGATGGCAGAAATGCAGAAAACCCCTCTTGAAGTGTTGTCATATGTACTTAACCCCCTTAAGATATTAAAACCTACATATAATTATAACCCCCTACACTTCCACCCATATATATTTTTTGTTTAAGAAGGATACGTCTTAAAAATGATACTTCCTACCATAGAAGGGGTAATTATGGGTATTTCAGATCATATTTTAATATTATATCACAAATCATGAATTTAAAAAAAAAAAAAAAGACCAAAAGGAAGTTAACTGCTAATAGTCTAATCATCAAAGGGGTAAAATGTAGGTAGGTATATATATCTCAGGGGGGCAAAGCGAAATGGTGCCGTTTTCAGGAGGGGTTTCTACTTTCTACAATGTAGACTAAAGAGATTAAATTAAGTAAATGAGGCTTACAGCGATTGGTGCTGGATTACCAGGGACTTTTACTGCCCATGGCTCTCCAGCTAAGAAAGACGGAAGCCCTTCTGGGGGTATACTAATACCAGGAAACATCAAATCAGCCCCTCCAATAACAAAGCGAGAAACCTCACCACCCTTCAGAAGAAATGCAGGTAAAAGCTCTGGAGCCTTCCAGAGAGCATAAACTGCAAGATAAAGTAATACACCATTAAGAAAACCACATACTGTTAAGAAAACAAAGCAAATGCTTCTGAATAGCCCAATGAACCCACATTCTCTAAATTATAAATAAAAAAAAAATAGCCCAATGCACTTTCACTAATTCTGGCAATGATTAGAGAACTTTCATGTCCAATCTATCTTTCTTGTTTCAACAATGCCTAAAACAACAAAATAATGCCAACAAAAAAGAATAATTAATAAATGCACATAGCACACGCACTAGCCAATAGGCCATAGCACCTAAGAATGGAGTTCATACTTTCTCATTTCTATGGAAACTCGTCTATTGCTTCCTTCAATTTAGCTGTCCCCTGATATAGCTCTCTGAAATCTAATACAGCGAAAGTGAACATACATATCATTCAAAATATAAGGGCACCCTAAGCGTAAAGAAGGCACCGTCACGAGAGAGCAAATATTAAAATTACAAAAGCTTCAAAATATCTGATAGTTTGGATACCACATAGCATTTCTATGGTATGCTATTAAGGCCTAGATTGGTAATGGGGCGGCTAAAAGCACCTTTTTCAAACTTTGAAAGGCCCAAAAATTTCAAACCGCTCTCCATCTTCCCCTTTTTTATGCTATAATATTACAGTAGCAACCGCTACCGGAGAAGCATGTGCTCACAGGCTTTTCCAGTAGTGGTTGCCACCACAACTTCATAGCATTAGAGGAGGAAAGATTGGAAACGGTTGAAATTTATAGACCTTCAAAGCATAAAATAGGTGCCTTTAGCCACCACATTACCAAACTAGGACCAAAGAGGTCTTCAACAACAACAAGCGAAAAAAATTTGATAGTTAACAAACCAGATAAATAGTTTACAAGATATAAAATAAATAAATAAACAAAAGAACATAGAAGTCTACTAAGGTAAACACTTCTTTTCTAGAAGACCATAAAAAGTAAATGATTATGATAATGGAACAGCAGTTAGATATTAAAAAAAGATAAAGAAAAGTCAGCATGTGATAGACAAAATAAATTTTATAAACCGAAACCTGCATGTAGCAGTGTCTAGGAAGAGGCAATCATGCTAATTTTGGTAATCAATTAAGATATAGTAATAGTAACCTGTGGGGAACATCTCCGTTCCTCGCCCATCAACATCAAAAAGCATGGGAAACCCTCCTTCTATGCCATATACATGCACGCGATTCGGATACTTAGCTACTGTTATCTCTGCCTAAATACAGAAGTGCGACAAGATTAAAAAAGAAATGATTAAAATGGAACAAAGTATGGAAACAATTAAGACAATGAAGACACTGAAGTAATCCCAACCAAATATTTACAATGCAGAGATACGACTAGATTTGAAGTATCAAAAGAACTCATAAACTAAAAAAATCATGCCAGGGCACTCTACAGCATGTCATATACCTATGTTATTGAACAAAATTAGCCAGAACATCCATACATGCATGACGTAAAAGCACATATTTTATAGTTCATATCATGTTCAGATTATACTAGCCAAAGCATAATAGGCATCAAAACCGGAAATTTGAGTTTAACAATCAGAAAGTAAGGCATCTATTGCACGAATGATTGTTGATAGTACACATATTAGCAACTAGCTGGAGAACAAGTTACCCTGAAAGATAAACACTACTAGTACAATTATGAATAGCTCAATTTCACACTTGAAACGCAACAGCATAAAAAAATAGAACTCCTTGTAGCTTTTCTCAAATTGCAACGCCGCCCTATGCATATAAAGTCTACTCCATATCTACTGATTGAACAATGTATTTGTTTAGTAGTTTCTCATTTCTTCTGCACTTGAATAACAAGTTTTTTTTTAGTGATTTTCTTTCCGCCACATTTTGCATTTCAGGTTATGATGGCTTGTTGTGTATATCCTGAAAGAGTTCCTCCGTAAAAAATCAGCACTTTAAGATAAAACGAGACATTTGCATTACTTCATACAAAAAATTTTGAATCATTACTTTCGGAAGCATGCATGCATGTTGTAGTCATTACCTTAGGAGGAAGAATGGCATCGATATCAGAATCAGAAGCTTGTGGAAATCTTTCTTTTGCAGTTCTTCGCAGCTTCTTCTTATCTGCTCCCGATAAACGCTGCAAAGCTTTTGCCTCGATTGGCTTTTTGAACATGATGAGTTTGCTCTAAAGCTGCACGATATAAATTATAGCAGCATTTCCCGTGTTAGCACAATACAATCAAATGATTTAACTACATTAAAAGAAACAAAAGGTTTTGAAAGCCAAACTTAGAAAAAAGCAACAAAAAAGACTACTTTTCGATGAACTCTTCCATTATTGACTATTTTTACGTGTGTTGAGGATTCTTCCCCTTATCAAAAAGCTATTTTGCTATTATTCCTTCCTACCTTTACAAGCTAAAATCAAACAACGCAATTACAATTTTCCAGCATACTCATTTTATTTTCAAAACGCGAAATTTGAAGTGATATAGTAGCTAACTAATTAACATTTCCTTAGTCCAAAACTTACTCCGACATTTCTAAAAAACTAGGAAAGGAACAAAAACCACTTCTAAATTTTCTGAGTACAACCAATTCCTCTGAGACACAATAAACAGCTTCTCACTATGTGATTAACTAAAATTGATGAAATGAAACCAAAAAAACTACAAAAACATCCTACTAATCCCACAAGCGCCATCACAGTACCATCTAAATCGCACTTAGAACTACTTAAACTTCTAAATAGAATCGAGTAACCGATTCCTTAAAGAAACTTGCTAATTTATACTCAAAAAATACAGGAAAAAAAAACGAGTACAAATTCGAGAAATGGAGAACTCGATACCGCGAGAAGAGATCGATAGTTGAAAGATGATCGAGTCGTGATCGCTCGAGGCGATGCGGCGGCGGAGGCGGTGGAGAGAATCGGAAGATTCTGGAACGGAGGGAGACGACGGATATATGAGTCAGGATACAGGGTCGGTGCGTGTTAGGCTTATTTAGGACCCGTGTGGTTCAGTAGAAATTATCCGTGAACCGGGTGCATTTTTCACACCCGTGAACTACTTATTGTGCGGTAGAGATCAAATGTGGATGAGGAATGGAGGGTGGATGGAGAGCGGTGCAACGATACTCAGATGCACTCGGTTTAGGAAATGATTGGTTGTGGTGAACGGGTGCGCCGGGTCTGAGTTTGCGTGGTTCGGGTCGGGTCGGGTGCAATAAACACTTTAATAAGGCTCCGATTGGGTAGCGCACAATAGAAAAAATATATTGTTTATTTTTCGCAAGTAATACCTCATTATTTTATCGTAATGAATCGATTAAAATATATTGTTTACGATCCAAATGAAAAATGAAGCATACTTTCGCCTAATTTTATTTTGCCTAATAACGATAGACACTTATTAATATATTAACTCAACTATTTATTGTAAATCTAGTGAAATGAAACTACCTATAGCAACAACAATGAAGGGGTTGCAGTTATTATTCATTCAATAGGAGAGTTTCTCTTTTGTATAAAGTAAAAAATCCTATTTAAAAGGTGTTTAAGAAACCCCTCACTTAATTGTAGTAGGTTAGTTACGATTAACACTATGTATAAATAGGTAGCTAGTACTTCTCTCGTAACTCAATCACTTCTCACGTATTATTGCGAGTAATAGAAAAAAGTCTAAACTCTAAAAGGAGTTATATGGCCCTAAACAGGATAAGAATGAGCAATTTTGGATTTGTTGTGCTGCTCGTGCTGATATTTTGTCATCTCCCAACAATAAAAGGTTTTATCGCTGTCGATGAACCTGAGGATCAGCCTCAGATCATCATCGACCGTGATCCCTTCGTTCGCGACGTAGTCGACTTCATCGACAAGGCGGTGCATTACGTGATCGACAGGGTCCCTGATGACGTGATCGACAGCAAAAACTTAACATGGGGGATCCTAAAATTGTTCGTCGAGTCGAAAGTCAACCCTTACCCTAGGCTCAAGGGCAGTAAGTCCTTCAACATCCTATTCCACTACATCCACACTTTGAACACAAAAGTCTTCCCCAGGGGCAGCGGATTATTCGGATTGTACCAATGTTTCCATGAGGTGTTTCCGAGGTGTCTCAACGAGCATAAAAACGTGGCGAGCAAAATCGTATACCGCTTTCAATGTGCCTATCAGTTTTACAGATCGTGCAATTATAAGAAATATGCGACTCGCAAAGAGCTCCAAGTTCCTGATGTCAACAAGTGGGCTGTGTGATCTTCGCTTCACAAAACGTTCCTTTTTTTTTAAATTTATGAGTAGGAATGAAAATAAATCATTTTTGGGGCGGATATTGAGATTTCCGCCTTTGCACTCATCTTTTACTTTTACATAGTAGTAATATTTGGTTATATGTAGCCTCACTTTTTTACTATGATTAATAATATAAAGAATGTTTTGGTTATTTAGCGTTCGTGTTGAAAGAGTAAATTAAATTTATTTTACTTCCATTTATTATATAACAAGGATGCTGTATTGAGGGATGAGTGACATTAAAAAGCTGATTTTTAATTAAGAGATACACCAATAAAATGTGGTTATTATTCACTTATTAAATTTAATAGAAAAATATTTCAGAATCACTCTAATTTTGATCATCTTGCAAATTTTAGTTTACCCTAAGGGCATGTTTGGTTCGCGATTGGAATAGGAATGAGAAATTGAATTGGATTGCTTTGGAATGGAAAATGGAATGACGAATCATCCCAAGACGTTTGGTTCATTAATGGAATGGGTATCGGAATGAAAATCTAGAATTTTTGAGAGGGTGTTTTGATTAAGAGAGAGGAAAGTGATGAAGGGAGAGGAGGGGAGGTGTTGGTGGAAGAGAATTTTTAGTAGTTTACTTGGGAATGGGCCACTCCGGTATTCAAGGCCGGATTGGACCATCAATATATTTAGTCATTCCCATTCCAAAGTGGAATGAGAGTTGGAATCCGATTCCTTTAAAACAAACAACAATCATTGGAATCAATGAATCTCATTCCGATTCCATAGTCTAAAATAGGTGAACCAAACATGCCCTAAATATTTTCATAACTGGAAATTTATTTTCTTTTTTTAATCCACCACTTAAACTTTAAAGATTATAATTATCACCTAAAATATTTTGTTGTAACTACTTTAAAGCTTTTATTTTCGTAAAATTGGTTCAGAAAATTAACTGTGATCTGAACATACAAATTGATTAATTAGTCATTTCGCTATAAAAAAAAAGTTCAAATTTTTTGTGATTATGTGACTAACCAATATATGATAAAATTAACAAAAATGTAGTTTTGTGGTGAATTGCCACGGACATATTATTTAGTGGGTAAAAATTCAAGCACTTTAAAATTTGACAAAACTTAGGCTTATTTTAAATTTTTTTAAATTAAATTTAATAATTTTAAATTCAATAATTCGGTTTTTTTTATTAATTATTTGGTCGATTAAAACCGTTCTCCTCCAACGAGCGAGAACGCTCGCCTCAGTCGCCGAACCCTCGGCGATCCCGTACGATCGCCTAGGGCATCTTCTCCCCTTAGCCATGGCTCCGAGGGGTCTCCTCGGCGCCCTCTCGCTTCTCCTCGCTCTCCTCCACTTCTCAATCCCCGGTAACTCCCCCTCGATTCCTCCGCTCTCCAATTCATGGTGTTCTTCTCGATCCGATCGAAAGAAATAGTAGTAAAAATCCCTACTTTATGAGTAATTTTAGGAGAAACGAGTTCATAGATGGGAAAATCGAAACTCCGCGCTTCGATTTGGATCAATTTGTGTACTATTTGGCTTGCTAAGATGTTCAGTGATTGCACTAAGATCGTAGTTCGAGTAGGGAGATTTGTTAAGTTCAATTGTTGATTATGTTTACTGTTCGATGCACTTCTTTTTAATCGGATGGAGTAGCTTGTAAAGTTGCTATTTTTGTTGTAATTTGCTTTTACTGGGCAAATCGAGGTGTATGTATTGAGATGCAAATGATTGTCTGAGGCTTGTAGCTTATAAGTACTTCTCCGAGTTATAGTTATAGTGAGAAAGGTTTTTGGATGATATTTGTGCTGAGTCAAGAGTCTGAGGGGCTTTGCCTTTTGTTTTGGAAGTGTTTAGCATGTTCATTTGTTCGTTTTTGTCATTTTACAAGTATTACATGTGCACAGTATAACCCGAAGTCTCGGACTGCTGAGAAAATTGATGAACATCTTGATCTATTAGTGTACGTCTACGGAGAAGACGCTTCCGCTTTCGATCCATTTGGTGAAACGCTTCTTAGGAAGCGTTTTTGTATTTCTTCTTATTCAATAATTCGAATCAACTCTTCATTTGAGATGCCACTTTTTTTCTTTTTCAGGTTGCTTATTAGCTTCTTACTACTCTTCTACTTTAATAAAATACTTTCCTTTAAACGTCCAGGAGCTATTGGCACTTTGGAGTCAGTTCCAGATCTTGAGAAGGCGATGTACCTAAATATGGAAAGTTTTCCTTGTGTGAGGCTTTTGAATCTCTCCGGCGAAATTGGTTGTGCTAGTAAGTGTGCGCAATTTGTTTCAATTGTATTTTGAAGTTCCAACATTAATGTTATATTTAGTGCCTGTTTTGTATGGCTTCTCGAATAGCTCTTGATTTCTAGAAGCTGCAGACAAGCATTTGGCAAACAAAAATTCAAGAGGTTTTACTTTGGGCGGGAAGCTAAAAATAAGTTTTTCGGGCCTAAAAGTACGAAAGCCTAAAAGTACAAGCTCCAATTTGTAATTTTTGGTTCTGTTGGGGTGTTTCAAGTTTCAACGAAAAAGATTTTAGTGCTATTCTGGACAAATATACGCAAATAACACATTTGTAAAAGCTCCAACTAGACCAAATAGGCCCTTACTGTGATAAATTAGCAAGGACTAAATATACCTCGATATGACCTTTGATGAATAAAATCTTCCTATAATATACTATCGCTGTGAAATCAATCGCGTCTTACGCATATTCGAAAATAAGATGATTTATCATTCATCGTTATATTTTCAGATCCTGGCAACGAGAAGATCATTGCGCCAATTGTGAGATTTGGAAAAAATCATGATCAGTTGGATCGTTCGTCTGCAGTTTTTCTTCCCTTGGAAATGATGCAAAGTTTCTTTCAGAGGTATGGTGCTCTTGCTTTTGAAATCTCTTTGTACTTTGATTAGAACAGATTAAAATTAAAATTGTCATTTTCAGATCACAACACTATTTTTTAACACTTTCTGTTGATTGTTTTCTTCCTACTGCAATGGTATTGATCAAGTGAATCGGTCAATGTCTTCATGTTTTATCTCATCTATACTTTCGTTACGTGATCCCTATGCAGCCATGCAATTCCCCTCAAAAGTTAGTAAACTTCCACTTTTGTTGTTCAGGGTTTCGAGTGATCTCGAATTTTCCAAAAAAGTTGCTGGCGTTTTGGTTGAGTCCAGTGGTCAGCAGAATAATTCATTTGGTCAGTTATTTATGTATTTTCATCAACCTTGTTTATTTACATTTTGAGGCTTCCATTTTGTGACTTCACTACTGAATTTCATGATTAGAGGAAATGAAAATTTAAAATTTTTGACAATATAGGGTTCTCGCCAGTTGAAAAGTTTCCACAAGCTGATTTTGCGCCATATAAGAACCACAGTTATGAATGGAATCCTGTTGTAAGTTAATTGAAGTGGATTTGACCTCTTACCACCCTATTGGCAAACTTGTGTTGTGTCCTGCAACACGAAAGTTACTATCATGGTTTCTGCAAAAAAGCTCTAATGATGATCTTGTTATGTAGGGTTCTGGTATTATGTGGAACCGATGCAACTTTCCTGTGTTTTTACTCTCAGCGCAGAGCACGTTAATTTTGCAAGAGGTACTTTGCCTTTTTTATTGTGGTTTTCTTCATTATTGTTTTCCTTTTGGTTGAGAGTGCTTGTTGCGTTCCCCCCTTTACTTATTCTCCTTTTTTTCCCTCTTTTGCTGCATTGTATGAGTTGTCGTGTGCAGAATGCTGTTGGCTACTTGGTTGGACTGTAATTAGGGGCTGTTTTACTTAATTCTCTCTGCGAAATCATCTATTTACTGTTTTAACATATATACCCCTGCAAATATGAAATTCTATATATACCGCTTGAAAGTGCAATTTTTATCAAAAACTCTCAAGTTTTGGTACTGATCCACCTCTTTGGTTATGTATGTGAATAGCTTAACTTATTTTTTTGTCCTTCCAGATTGCAAACAATGATGCCGAGAATAACGACAAATATCCAGCACATGTTGCTGAGTTTGATCTAGTCATGCAGGTTTGCGATTTAAGTACTTTCGATATGCCTAATTTAGCAATATTAAGTTTTTATTAAGTTAAATAACTGGAATATTGCTTCTCCACATTGAATTGACTTCAGACCACAAAAGCTGGAACTCATGATTCAGAATCTTGCCTGAAAGAACAGTCTTGTCTACCCCTAGGAGGTTATAGGTGAGTTTTCTCTCGTGTGTGAGAACATTTTGCATATATCTTTTGCCGTATAGTCTTTATTCCTTGTACTAATGCGATATTTGTGACTTACTTTATGAACTTTTCACTCAGGACATTTTAGTCCCTGCATTTACTCATATGTTGAAATTCCATCCTTGGCCATGAAAAATAATCTGAAAATACGTTAGCCTATTAATGATTTAGAAAATTGTTAAAATGGTCACTTATAGGAAGGAGTTGGATTATATTTTCAGCGGGAGATGAAATTGAAATATACAAGAAAATTCAGGAACTAAATTTTTATGTGAAAAGTTCAAGAACCAAGTCACAGTATCGGGATAGTAAGGGACTATCCATACATCTTATCCTTTTGCAATTTGGGTATTACTTTTCTTTGAACATGTTTGTCTCTCTCGTTTGATATTGGGAAATATAATAGTTATATTAGATTTGCTATTGAGGATTTGAGTCAGTTAATTTCAATTTCTTTTATTTGGGTAATAAGAAGTTAAAACATTCTGACAAAGCATGCTGAAGCTTAACTGCTTGCAACTTCTTTATTCCTGTTCATTGATTCTGACACCTCAAGGGCAGTGTATGGTCTTCGCTACCGCCAATCAATGTTTCATTGACGAAACCGCTCAAACCTGTAGTAATGGCCATAGCATCCCTGGATTCTGCATCATTTTTTCGTGATCGCAGCCTCGGTGCTGATTCTCCCATATCTGTAAGTTAATTGTATTGAAGTACTTATTTTATTGGTCACTTTTGACTTATTGCTAGAGGACTACAAGGATTAATTTTTGATTGTTCAGGGGTTAATTGCTTTGCTGACTGCAGTTGACGCTCTTTCTAATGTTGAGGGCCTAGATAAGCTTAAAAAACAGGTATATATGATCACAGTTTGTTATTTTACATATACCCTGTTGCAGAGTCATTATTTATATATATAATCCTGTAAAACAGATATATCATATGTGCTCCCTGAAAGTGCAGTCTGTTACAAAAATATCTGTATTTTAAGTTGGGGATCATCCAATAATCCAAATTCATGGGAGTTTGTTTGTTTTGTATTAAAATAAGTTTTTAAAAGCGGTGTTTTTACAAGGATAAATATGTAAGAAATTAAACTTTATTTATTTTTCTTGCTATTAGATTTTCTTCACAACTGTTAGTAGCCATCTATATACCTCAATGGACTAGTTTGTTGGTGTGTCTTGTAAGTTCATACTTATAGCATCATTCATAATTGGTTCGAACTTTTGGAAATCTAAGGCTGTTATAGTTGATTAATCACATTATGTTCACCACCCATTACGTAGAGATGCATTTAAAAGAAAATATTCTTTACATTATTGTAAATATTTCAATAATGGCCGACTTCTGATTAAGCCTAGTAGGTTTATGCAGCTTATTGATGAAACATGAGAGGTGTATAAAACTATACTACATTGTTTATAGTTCTTAACAGGTGAATGACCATAAAAATTTAAAGATTTAAGGGACAATGTAGTTCTTAGAGCTACGTCGTTAGTTGCATGACATATTATTTTCTCAGTATAATGATGGTAGTATGATATGTAATTCTCTATGATTCTTTTACCCAGTTTTCAAACATTTTGATATTTCTGCTATCAAAGTATAATGCTATGTGTCTATATGCAGCTTGTTTTTGCAGTTTTCACGGGAGAGGCATGGGGCTATCTCGGTAGCCGAAAATTTTTACAGGAATTAGAGATGGGTACAGAGTCGGTGAATGGCCTTAACAACACATTGGTTGAGCAGGTAGTAATAGATTCAAACATTTGTAATTTCAAATTTTATTTTACCCTTTTGAGTGTGTAAACCTAACAAGTGCCTTTTTGAAGACAATTCCGTCAAGATGTGCTTTCTCTGTTGCAAATTTTAATCGATGAACTTGCAAGTAAATTTGTAACACTCTAGACCGGGATGATGCTTTTAAGATCAGTGCTTCTGCCTGTGCTTTTTTGCTTAGGCCTTAAAATTGGGATCCCACTCAAGCTTCTTGAAGCGATAAATAATAAAATCTTATACATGGATGAACAGTCCTTAAAATAGATTTGTATACGGGTGATCATTGTTCTTCTTTAAATTTGATTTTTTATGCTCCATTGGCAAAAGAAATTTTACTTGTCGAGTAATTCCGTAATGATTATTTCCACAGTGGCTGCATCTTTTGGCCTCTTCTTATCAGATATCTATCCGCTTCCTTATTAGTATGATTTTCATATCTTGTTTATCTATTTTGAAATAATTTTTTCGTCTTTAATTTTGTTTAGGTACTTGAGGTTGGTTCAGTTGGCAAGGGCTTAGTTCAAGGGGGTACAACATTTTATGCACATGCAGGAGGGGTGAGTATGCCATATTCTTATGATGGCTAAGAAGTTTTCCAATTTACACAGTAATATGCTACTGTAAATGAACTTTTTTCTTTAAAGTTAATTCTACATCTTACTTGATATATCTCTTTGCATTAGGAATATTATGGGACATTTATTTTATAATGAATGCTTTACTAACTAAATTAAGCATTTATATTTCGAAGTCTCCAGATTCATAGCCTGATAAATTGGAATTAAGAGAAACATGAATTGAAGAGATGACTCAGTAAATATGCATAATTGGATTATGATAGGAAAGGGCGACTGTTGACAAAGAAATATAAAAGATGTATTTACTGGCCCAAGAACACTAGCATGTTATGTACGCGATATAATTATGTTACTGGAATGAACTATTGTTGGTGAATGGTTGGAGGCTTTTAAATGATTGAGAATCCCATTTGTTGCTTCTCTAGGAATCATCTCTCACGAAAGAAATTCTAAGTGCCCTCCAAAGTGCCAGCATATCACTCGGTACAGACAATGTCAAAGTCAAAACTGCAGAGACCTCAAATCCTGGTGTTCCGCCATCTTCACTTATGACTTTTCTTAGAAAGGTTGGTCTAACTGAGATCTTTTTTCAGTGCTAACTGATAAATAGCTTTATTTATACTATTTTCAGTGTGTCCTTAATATTGATTCTCTCTTACCAGAGCTCGTCAACTTCTGGAGTTGTGTTGGAGGACTTCGATTCTTCTTTCACCAACAGATTTTACCATAGCCATCTTGATGATCCATGTAACTTCATAATCCATCAATCATTGACATTATACCAAATCAGTATTTCCTTTAAATTCCACAATAATATGATATTTTAAAAATGCAGCAAACATCAACTCTTCATCAATAGCAGCTGCCGCCGCTCTAGTGGCCCGTTCTTTATACGTTCTTATAGCCGGTGACTTGCCGCTGAATCTCATGGCACTGAACTCTATAAAAGTCAATGTCTCATTGGTTGAAGAATTAATAGGATGCCTATTGACTTGTGAACCGGGTCTATCATGTGGCATAGTAAGAAAATACATTTCTCCGAGCAACATTTGCCCGAGTCACTATGTTGGTGTTTTCCTCGACTCGCCCCCTGACACACAATTTCCTCAATACGCCGATGATACTTCTAGATTTGTCTGGAACTTCTTGGCTGACAGAACTTCTATTAAGAGGGATACTTCGAGTTCATGTGCGGGAGAGTGCAGTAATGTAGGTGAGATATGTATTGGCGTGGAAATTGAGGGCAAAGGCCGTTGTGTTAAATCTACAACCAGGTAATTTCTTTTTTTTCTTCTCTGCCACTTTATTGTTTAATGCAATCGGTGGCTTTTACCAGACAAAGTTGACAGAAGGACCTTCCTGTCATTTCTTTCTTTTTGTGCTTTCTCTTGGTTTCTCCTGCGCCTTGCCAAAATAATTTAAGGTTAAATCAGGGTTTACTATGAAATTTATCCTTTGACGGTTTGTAAGACCAATTTTTCACTATTTCAGGTACGTTCCAGCCTATTCAACCAGGCTTAAGTTCGAAGACAATTGGTGGCATGTCCTGCCCCCAAATTCGTCCGATCCTATGGGAGCAGTAGACCCTATATGGACGGAAAGCTTTTGGAACACAATCGGCCTTAGGGTTTATAGAGTGCAGAGTGCGACTTATGACCGTATAATCCTCGTCGGTGGAATGAGCATTACGATTACTTCCTATATTGCAGTGATTGCTGCGAGAGCTTATCTAGCAAAGGCTGTGAAACGCGACTGAGTTTCTCTCCAGCTCGACTCTGGTAACTTATAAGCAGGTCCCTGACTATTGAAAAAATTTCAAGAAAAACCGGCTTTCCGTCTTTCCATTTAAATCCTGTAGTTTTGAAATTTTCTTTCGTAAAAAAATCTTACTGAGCATCTTTTAGTGGGCAGTGTTAACTTCCTCTCCTGATTACATATTATCCGTTCCAAACTTCATGCGAAAAAAAATTTAGGGATCTTCATATGAAGTTTACAAGAGTGAACACACAATAAAGAGGCGGCAGATAACAGAATGTTCCGAGTCTCTACTGAAAGATGCTCAGTAGGGATTTCTATGAAAGAATAACTTAAACAGGTGAGGGATTTGTACGAAGAGATAAAAAGTTAGGGACCTTGGTATGTTTTGAAAAGTCGGCGATCTTCATATAAATTTTTTCCACATTTGGGGCCAATCTCAGTTTGTATAAATTGGAAAAGATCTAATTTGACAAAGCTTGCTGTTCTAATTAGTGGCAATTGAAACTCTGTATATCCAAGAGCCTCGGGCCTTCAGATTAGATCAAAGAATACAAATTGTTTCCTTTCCTGTTTTCGAATCTTTTCAGTTTTTTGGCAGTATGGGAGGATTCATAAGAACTATTAAGCTTTTGCGACCTGTCTCTGTATTGAATCATTATGTTAAGCCATTGAAAACTTACCATGTTATAGACTGGGTTCCAATGCATGAAAATTGAATTTGGTAGATGTGCTTTTCTATTTGCATCTGCTATGTGTTTTATTTCTAAATGGTTGTAAATTCTAGTTTACCCCCTGAAAGTGTTGTTTAATAGAGTCCGACTATACTGCTTCTGAAAACACTGCTCATGTGGGGCTTTCAATTTTTTAACTCGTGGATCGACTCATTTGATCATTTCTAATCTTTAGATTAATTCTATTATTCTATAGTAATCCTACCCTAATAAGTTAGATTTTAAGTTGGTAACTGTTAACACATTATTAGTTAGCATTAAAATGGCAAAAAATTACAAATAAAAAAGTTGACAAAAGCGACAAACTAATCCAACTCTAGAATCCCTACATATAATTAAACTACCAAATGTTTTCTGGCCCCGTGTGTGAATCATTTGTAGCAATTACCTACCAAAACTTTTATTAATTGAGTTCGTGGGAGGATCAAACGCAAAAGTGATTTAGATACTCTGGAAAACAATTGATCGTACCACTAATCAGAGAAAGAAGACACTGGTTCTGAAGGAGAAAAACTTTGTCTATGTAATATTAAAATTTTGTTTGGAGTATTTTTTTTTTTTTTTTTAATTGTTTGGTGAGTTGTAGTTCTCATCCAAAAGGAGCCTAATGATAGAGTTAGTAGTTTCGAGTAATGCTTTGCATATTGCAGATGAGACGAACCTTACTACGTGTATTGATAAAAGAGATAATTAAAAATATGATAATATAACTTATATGGAAATTAAACTTGAGACATTTGATATTGATCTTAGTATTAACATAAATAGCAGTTATAGATATAATATTGACTCGTTAATAATATTAACATAAAAAGTATATGTAACACAATAACAACAATGTATAGTAATTTATGGGATGAATGCAATAATATTCTTATTTTTAGTTGGTTAATTTTTAAGATTACATATTATCCTCTGTGATTCTTTGTCTCTTTCTTTTGTTTTTTCTTTTCTTTTCTCTTTCTCATGAAAAAAAATACAGTAGTAAACACATCTTGTGGCAACCACACGCCTCTTGTACCCACCTCACTCCAAAAATTAATTAAACACATTTTGTTGATTTTATATTCTATATTCTATTACCATATATTAATCTTGTGAAAAGTGAAACATGAAAGCTTGTTTTCACTTAATCTAAAATAAATGTTTCATAATTAAAATATAACATTAGAATAATAATATAACTATATTTTTATATATAATAAACTAAAAATAAAAATTTAATACTTATGATGTTATACTAATATCACTGATTCAACCGGTCTGCAGCATTATTTTCTGATGGTTGTTGGTTCTAAATCTTAAAATATTATTAAAAATTAAATAATGAACGATATTTTATGTGTTACTAATAATATTTAAATTTGTTTTGTCGTTATATATATATTTTTTTATTTTTGTGCATGATAATATGCGTGTCACGGACTCACGAATCGAGCGTTACAACCACACCGCTTTCGGTTTTGTCGCGGGCGCGTGGAGGCCACACGACGTTAAAGATGCTCCGCTACGGACGTCGCGACACGTGTCCGACACCTCTAACGCTAATCAAAACTACTCTGTGTGATCACCATTCAATTTTCACTAAATTATAAATAGGTTAAATTACAAAAGACCCCTTATAAATATATATTTTTCATTTTTTCTTTCTAACTTTCAATATCCTACATTTTACCTTCTCAATATTTTAAGTTGTTTCATTTAGCTCCCCTTCATCAGGGTTCTATTACTATTCCGTCTACCATTCAAAATGGCATAAATATATTAAAAAAAATTCTCAGAGAAAAAATAAGAGTAATTTGATTATTTTGTCGTATCTATTAATACCGTACTCTTCTGAAAATATTTCTGAAATTTTAAAAAAGCAAAATATTGATTTTTAAAAGTCAGAAAGAAAAAATTAAAAAAACGAATATTTATAAGAAAGTTTTCTGTATTTTAGCCTTATATATAGAGAGAGACTCTCCCTCTCTCTCTCTCTTTCTCTCTCTCTCTATATATATATATATATGCATATTGATTAATTTCAATCAATACATAATTATTTATATATATATATATTGATTAATTGCTTTATCAGAAGCTCCAATCATTTTTGATGTTTTAGAGGGTCTAAAAAATTTCAAAATAATTCCAAACTCTCCTCCTCCTTTGGCAATATAATAATTTCCTTTTTTCGCATTTTTAAAATTTTTTAAAATTGTTGAAGTAAATTAATGCACTTGACCATGGTCTAAAATTAGCAAGAGAGAAGCAATTATTGGAACTTTAAAATTCTGAAGCATCATGCATCTGCACCTTGCAGGATGAAATTACGAAAATGCCCTTACTGTAGCTATTTCCATAAATAATTCAAAACCTATATATGCTGAATCATTAACTCCACAATAATAAACACTTTTCTTGGAAAAGTACGTACAGTGCAATAAAACCAAAACATTCCCAAGAATATGTTGCTCAGGTTTTCTACTCTTGTCCATATATACCTGTACATGTACTTAATGTCTCACATTTTTTTTTTCCCTCAAAATATATAATTGTATTAATTAAATAAGAAATATTTATTTTATCACTATTTAATGCGTTAATAACAAATTTTTCCGAATCATTTTTTGTTACCACCATTGCATGCCGTGCATGTGATGAACCTGTGCTGTACATACACCTGACTCATCAGGTGTGCCGCACGACTTTTAAAGCGGCAGTAAACAGTTTCCCTGCGCAAGTTGTTTGTTCATGCACTTGGCGTTAGCAAAAGTATTATTTTTATTTTTATTTTTTATTACAGAAAACTGCAATTAATGTAACCACCCAAGCAATGGCATTCTCGTAAATATATGCAAACGTCAATGGCAATTCCAAGCCCTCGCCTCTATAAATAACGGTCGATCGATCGATCCCACTCACTCACTCACCAACACCTCTCTCGGAAAAATTACTTAAAAAGAGAGAGAGAGAGAGAGAGAGAGAGAGTTAACCACTACAAATAAGAATAAATTCAAATTCAAATTCAAAATTAAGATTAGAAAAGGAAGAGGAGGAGGAGGAGGAGGAGAATAATGGCTGTGGCGGGGACGGAGACGGAGACGGAGAAGCGGGAGCTGCTGCTGGGGCAGCACAAGGAGAAGCACTTCACGGCGGGGGAGGTGGTGCGCGACGTCATCATGGGGGTCTCGGACGGGCTCACCGTGCCCTTCGCCCTCGCCGCCGGCCTCTCCGGCGCCGACGCCCCCTCCTCCCTCGTCCTCGCCGCCGGCGCCGCTGAGGTCGCCGCCGGCGCCATCTCCATGGGCCTCGGCGGGTACTTACAAATAAATATTATGACTATTTCTGAATCATTTTCTATCTTACATATATATACAGAATTGAACTGAAATACTATTAATAGTATTTGGGCTCTTTTGCTATCGAGTATTTGGGCTGGAATACTATTAATTGTAGGGTTAGGATGATAGTGGTCCTCTAGGATTTAGTGGTGGTTTCCCTAGAGTTGAGTGAGTGATTGGTTGAATAGTATGATCTAAAGGGTGGAATTGATTAAAGTATAGATCTAACGGCTAAAAAGTTGATAGCAAAAAAACCTAAATACTATTAATAGTATTCCAGCTCAACTCTATATATATATAGAATTATGCTACTATATTATTAATAGTATCAAGCATTTGGTGCTATTAAGTTTTCGGTCCTTGGATGAAGGAATGTGCAGTTAGAATGATAGTGATGTCTTAGGATTGAGTGGGTGGTTGGTTGAACAGTATAATCTAACGGATGGAAATGATGCAAAAAGTAGACCTAACGGCGGAAAACTCGATAGCACCAAACGTTTGGTATTATCGATTGTGTAATAGCCGAACTCTATATATATCTTTTGTTATAATAATGCAGTACTGGCATAACTTGTGATTTTCTAGTAGTTTATGCATCATATTTTGAAAGTGATTACTTGTACTCTAAAATTTTATTTTTGAATATATAAATACTTTTAATTTATTCAAAAAATGTATAATATTTGATAGATGAAGCGTATTTATTTAGTATTAATTATTTAAGTTAATTATTTGGATATCCAAATGGGCCCAGTTAAAAAGCAAACGTGGGTTTGGTTCGAAAAGTTGTGGTTGTGGGCTTTGCATGGGCTCGAACAGTTTTTATCTAATTGGGCCACAATAGTGCCCACCTGAACGGCCACGATGATCTGATCGGAAAGCATTTTGTACACGTGGCAGGTATCTAGCGGCGAAGAGCGAGGCGGACCACTACATGCGTGAGATGAAGCGGGAGCAGGAGGAGATCATCAACGTCCCCGACACTGGTCCGTACACCGAAACCAGCGTTGACTTGTACATCGATCCAACGGCTGAGATTTTTTTTATTATTATAATTATTATAATTTGTGTTATTATTATTATTAGAGGCGGCGGAGATCGGGGAGATACTGTCGGAGTACGGGCTCGAGCCGCACGAGTACGGGCCCGTGGTCAACGCCCTCCGAAAGAACCCACAAGCTTGGCTCGAGTTCATGATGAAGTAAGCCGTTCGGTTGACCCGAACCGTTTAGACTATGGTCCTTATGAACTGTTAAATTTTATATAATAGACTTGATCAGATTCAACGACTCGATTCGAAAACAATGCATCTCTGTTTTCTTTTTCATCTTTTGATAATTATGTTTATGATTTGCCGTCGCCGCCACCACTGCTACTACTCCCAGGTTTGAGCTAGGGTTGGAGAAGCCGGACCCGAGGCGGGCGCTCCAGAGCGCGCTGACGATCGCCCTAGCCTACGTAATCGGCGGCCTGGTCCCCCTCCTGCCCTACATGTTCGTCCCGACCGCGCGGGAGGCGATGTTCACTTCCGTCGGCGTCACCCTCGCAGCCCTCCTCTTCTTCGGCTACGTCAAGGGCCGCTTCGCCGGGAACCGACCCGTCCTGAGCGCACTCCAAACCGCTTTTATCGGCGCACTCGCCTCCGCCGCCGCCTACGCCATTGCTAAAGCAGTGCAAGCTGGATAAAAGTACAGTGGTTTGTGTGTTATTTATGATCTATGGTGTTTGTTCTTTAGTTGCATTTGGAAATGTGTGTCATCAAATGTACTCCTTTGCTATGTGTTAAAGGATTAGGTGAGGTTGGTTGGTTTTGTTATTTAAGTATTTGGTTTATATGAATTTGCACATGGGAAGTGCAAAATTTAGGTTTCCTTTTTTCTTGGATCTTGTGATCACTTTTGCGAAGCAAATGGAAAAAGAGAACATTGATCAAAGTGGTTGATCTTTTAGTTTGGCATGTGTTAACAAAGCTATTCTTACTGAGAACTCTTATGTTTGGCCTATTACATCTTAGTTTAGTAGGTTGAATTAAATGTGTTTAGATCCTTTAGGGGAGAGCTTTTTGAACTCTTATTATTGAAGAATCACATGTAGAACTTTAGGGTGTCACATGAACTTTATTTAAGTGTTTAATGTGGGCGCATTTTAGGTTTCATATGTTGGTTTATTAGGCATTTTTCCTTTATGAGGGCTTAGACTTTGCTTAATTTTTTTTTGTTTTGTTCCTTCATCAAGTTATAATTATTATTACTTTCACAACTTGCTTTGTATGCATATTTTCATGAGGATTCATCTTCTAGTTGCAGAAAAAGGTGGATTCATCTTGTGATTTATGTCCTTATATTTTTCTGGGACCTAATAACTAGGTTTTAAATAGCGACAATAGTTATCGCTAACGCTAAACAAATGCGATCGAATCATCGTGATAAAGAACAACTTTTCTGAGAAACTCTAACAGCAAAAGGAGCAAGACTTAAACTACTACAAATATCAGAAGAAAACTAACACAATAAGAAGAAGATGACGAAGTTGCAAAAGTTAAATTAAGGATGAACTCAATAGCAAAGATGACATTGCATTTCCAAATTTACAATATTTCGCGGTTCTCGCAGTGGATTTATAATGAAGAGCTTGTACATCGTTACAGAGTTTCAGATACCTGACCTTCTAAATGGTTGTAGCGAGAACTCAAAAGGTGAAGAATAAAGAATCAGTTGAGGATAATATATAGCACAGATAATTAGCAACTATCAGCAACATATGTACAACAGTAGCTGTTCTTCCTTAACTAATTAAGCTTTATTGATGCTTGCTATTTATTTTGGTGGTTCTTCTGCTTCTTAACTACTTCATTTATAAGTGAAGAGTAAGCCGCAAAGTCCGAAACCATTCCTTTCTCCCCTCTCAATTCATCAAAATCTTTGACCTGCCCATGCTTGCATTGCCCATCCAAGAGAATATTGTAGGTAATATCATCAGGTTTAACTCCTATATTAAGCATCGCGTTCAAAAGCATATCGGCGTTCTTCATCTGCCCAATTTTGCAGAGCCCGTTCATGATCACGTTGTACATCACGACCTCCGGTGTATGGCCGTTATTTTGCATCTCCTTTAGCAGCTTGAAGCCCCTTTTAACCTCACCCTTTCTGCAAATGGCATCAATCACCATAGTGTAGGTTGGTTTATCAGGGACGAAACCGGCCCTTACCATTTCGTGAAGAGTTCTTTCGGCATCCGACGCTCTAGCTTCTTTACTTAACCCCGAAATAAGCGCTGTATAGGTTACTTCATCTAACTTAACCCCTTCAGCTACCATTTCCTTTCTAAGTTCTATTGCCATCTCTAGTTCCCCTTCTTTACAACACCCGTCGATGAGAGTAGTGTAAGTAATCTTATCAGGTTTAAGTCCTCTTTCTCTCATCTCCTCCACAATCTTCTTTGCCTCTCTCAAATCCCCAGCCTTGCACAGGCCATTCATAAGTGTATTATAAGTTATCAAGTCGGGCTTAACACCTTTCCTTAACATCTCTTGATAGAACTCCACCCCAGCTTTAACCTTCCCTTGTTTGCAGTGCCCATCAATCAAAGTCGTAAAAGTCACCGAGTTTGGAACCAAACCTTTCGCGCACATCTCGTCGAACAATTGTTTTGCATCGTCTAGTCTACCCGCCCTACACACTGCCCTGATCAGTACGCTGTATGTAAATACATCAGGTTCACTCCCATCTGCCACCATTCGTAATTTTAGATCAAACCCAGCTTCCAATTCTCCAATTTTACAGTAACCATCTATTAGAGTGTTGAAACTGACCGCTGTCGGTCGAGATCCCCGTCGCGTAATCTCATTAAAAACCAAATTAGCGCTGGTAAGATTGCCCAATTTGCAAAAAGAATGCATTATAATGTTAAAAGGTCGCGCTGTTGGGGGGAACCCAACATCTAGGATCTCGGAATAGAAGGCCCACGCAACTGCAGGAGAGTAGGAATGCATCAGACGGTCGAGAAGATAAGAGCATGCATCAAATGGCAGGCGGAGCTGATGCTTGATAGCCAGGCGTATGCATTGGATGGCATCGGAGATGAGATCAGCATTGGTGTATTCAATAGTGAGGGCCGCGAGGAGGGCCGGGTGAGGGGTCTGAGGAGTGGTGGCCTGGAGGGCAGCGGAGAAAAGTGCGTGGGCGGAGTCACGTCCACGTCGGGCCACAAGGAGGCGGATGAGAGGGGCAGCGGCAGAGGGGAGGCGGTGGGTGAGTAGGAGATTGGCCATAGACAGGAAAGAGAGCGGAGTGTGGCGAAAGGGTGGATGAGAGGAGAGCCAATGGAAGAAGGAAAGGAGAGCGAGAGGAGGCAGGGAGAGGGGGTTGAGGGAGAGCAGGGAAACAACGAGGTTAGCGGAAAGGGAGTGGAGGAGGGAGCCAAGGGAGGTGTCGAGGGAGACATCGGGGGAAGCAGAGATGGCGCGGGAGACGGTGAGGATAAGAGGATCTGGGGGTGGATTAAATGGGGGAGGAGAGTACCATGGTGAAGCTACACTAGTGGTAATAGAACAGTAGAAAGAGGAGGAGAAGCGAAAGGGGTGGTGAGAGGAGGGAAACCTTCTAATTAGCTTTAACATGTTTGGTGGTGGTAGCAGGAAATTGAGTGCCAAAAAAGATATTGGAGGTTTTGAAGGAGAAGTGGCCTCAGATTCTTGAAGGATGATTATTAACAAGTTACTGTAAACTATGTGAATCCTTTGGTGGATAAAGGATCTTATTCAATTGATTTGCATGGAGGAACAAGATCTATATGCAGAGTTCCAAATATCCTGCATATCAACAACAAAAAAAGAAAAGTGTAATTTTTCCGAGTTATTAGCAACAATTCTATCCAATTACCAAGTTCTATGTTTTAAACTCAAAACCATCTCCTTGAAGACCCAGGGACTAGTATCTATTGATCTTATGATGCCCATGAATCTCATAGTCTCTGCAACTAAATATTGTTTACTCATAGCTATCACTCACTTCATATCCCTGCATCTCCATAACATGGTTTGTTCAGACATTTAAACAAACACTTTATGTGCACGTCTCCAACCATATCAACAGCTTCAGAAACAAAAGGATGTGCTCTAAACAATCCTATTTAACGGTCACATCAAATTTAACAACATTAAAAACAAAAGGTACCAATGAAAAAAATTGAACAAAATAAAGGATTTAAATGAGAGTAGTAATAATCCTACATACTAAAGAGCTGTTTGATAAATTCGAGCATCAAGCAACCAAATTCGACCAAAATTGGATCTTTTAGTCAAATTATCAACTACCTTCGAGTTATCCACTTCGATTACGAATCAATGGTGTTGAATAAACATGTTTGAAAGGATCAAAATGTTCGAACCAATCATGTTATACGATCTAGTGTGATAAGTACCTCGAATGAAAAGGGAGTATAAATGAAACCCTAGAATTGGGGGCTAGTTGGTCCTTTGAGTACCTGCGATTGCGACGGCGATGGCGAATCGGGGACGACGATGGAGGGAATCGCTCGTTGTCGACGTATTAAACATCGAAAACGCCCTCGTTAGGTTATAATTTTGCGAATATTACAACGAAGGCGTGGGACAGTGTTAAGTGAAGTCGGTGACGACACACAGTAATCGCCGAATTTAGGTCATTAGTCGTTGGCCAAGAGAGTTATTTTGCCGGCTCCAATAAATTCGGCTGCGAAAGCCTAGAAACGCCGAGATTAGTAGTAAAATGAATCATTTGCTAATGAAAGTTGGCATAATTTTACTCGTCACCATATTAATAACTCAATTTCTTATAATTTAGTTTGATTTTAAGCCTAGTCGCACAAAGGCTCCTCAACAATTCTGCATATATTATTTAAAAATTCTCTCAAAGATTGCTATTATAATAGCAAACTACGTATGCCGACTTTCGTGTTCTGATTCGTTTAGGCACAGTATCAAAAAGAGAACAAAAGAATTCGTAAGCAATAAGGAAACCGTATAAAGAATATCCAATTTATTTATAAGTGATGTGAACATATTTAACAAATCAAAATCACTAAATTCGATAAAAGTTAATATAGTGAATAGTGATGAAATTCAATTAATCTATTTATCCATACCAAGAATAAATAAATAAATCTAGTTAATTATTAAGTATTAATTATTATTATGGCATTTGTCTCCGCAACCCCTGCAACGTGGGACCCACCACTCCCTTCCAAGCAACACGTGGCACGCCCTTAAACTTCGGAACCCAACGTCACTCAGCGAACAGCCCACTTCCTCTTCTAATCACCGCCCACCTGTACTTCACAATTCGTGCGGCTCGCACGGACACGTGTAACCCTCCGACGCTACCTATTAATGGCAAAAAAAAAAAAGGCCTTTCGCGAATCTCAACGTACTCTGACCAAATCTGACCGCACAAACGCGACGCGCACGCACCGACAAGCGATGGCTCCAAACTCAGAAACGCTTATGTCGACAACTAATCTCCACGACCAACCTAAAACCCTCTTAGATATGTTTTGCTTATACCAGTGTTGCCACGTCGCCTTGTGGACCCCACTGCCACGTCACACCTTCACTCCCGAAGTAGAGAAATTTGTCGGCTCGTTCGTGGACATAGTCGACGCCCTAACATACAACGACTCCCTCTAAGAAGAATTATCGCTGCACCAGGTGCATCCGTACATATCGTACACCAACCTCTGCATTTGATAATTAACCGCTGAAAAACAAAATTTAATCCGATAAATATCATGTAAAACATTTAAAAATCCACATAGAAAAAAATTATAAATTTCTAAAGCATACCATACACAGCTAAGGCATTTAGTTGTCTCAAAAGTTAGCAATATAGAAACGAATTATATCAAATTTTTATAAAATATTTAAAATTTATAAATTCAATATACATATCTTTCGAATATCGTTAAACATATTACTGAATAAACTAAATTTTGGTACAACTTTATATGAAAAAACTTTCTACAGAGAGAATAATTCTATCATCCATGAACAGGTATAATTAGTCTTAATTACTTATAAATTTCAGAATTTTACAAGTGAAATTAATCATATCTTTTTTTTTTTATGGAAGAATCGTCTTGTATAAAAAAAAATATGTTTACATGAGGATTCCAAAAATGTGCATATTTTTCTTGTTAATATACTAATACACACTACTTGTTCTAGGATTATAATTTTTTTAAAATTATTAATATTAAAAAAAGTAATAAGACTAAACAAAATTGATAATACTAGTTAAAAAAAAAAGAATAATAGCTTTGGGATTGGTGAAGTGTAAAATTTATACCTTATAAATAAGTGCAGCGAAAGCAATGCATATTTATTTTTTTTAAATATGCAGTGCATGGTGCACCGGGTGCATGCAAAGAATGCGTCTTCTCTACCGGTCCAACTCTACCGGATAATAAAGAGAATGCGACCCCCGCACAGAATCTTCTATACGCCTCTTCTCAAACCTTCTCTTACCACCCCCATTATTTTACTAGATAAATTGCACAATAAAGTTCCTCAACTTTAATTCGAGTTTTTTATTTAAATGTTTTGATTTGTCCTTAAAACTTTTAAACTTTTAATAATATAAAAATTACTGGTTACCTACTCTATGTGTGTGTTTATACATCATAACTCTATTGTTGATCTCCAATCTATTTCATATATGATGTTAAAATTAAAATATGATAATATATAATATATAAATGGGTAATTATTTGTCATCTTATAGTAGTACCCAAAAAGAAAAAAAACTACAAAGAAACTTTTTCTGGAAAGAGTTTAGAATTTGTAACTTCAAAACCTGTAGTGTAAGGAGTATAGTGAAATTATCCAAAAGGTTAGGGACTAGTGGTGAAATTTACCGTTATTATTTTAACGCTAACGGAGTTGGGGTTTCGCCATTTTCGCCATTGGTTTACTCTGAAGCGTACGAAGAGGGGCGGAGAAGAAGAGGAGGAGGAGGAGGAGGAGGAGAGAGAGGGGGGGAGATGGAGGAGGATGAGGCGTCGGCGGCGGCGGCGTCGCCGGAGCCGCTGCTCCGCCGGGCGCGGCCGGCGCCGGCGCAGTCGCGGCCGAGTAGGCTCGCGGCGATCCTGGGCCGCGTCGCGGGGAGGGGAAGGGGACGGGGACGGGGACGGCACGGCCCATCCGAGCTGGTGCGGGAGACCGCGGCGCTCCAGCTCGAGGAGCGCCGCGCCGAGTGGGCATACTCACGCCCCGTCGTGGCGCTCGACATCGCCTGGAACCTCGCCTTCGCCGCCTTGTCCGCGGCGGTGCTCGCCGCCACGGCTTCGGAGCGCCCTCACACCCCGGTTAGGTTTTGGATCGCGGGGTACGGGGTCCAGTGCCTCGTCCACGTGGGCCTCGTGTGGGCCGAGTATCGGCGGAGGCTGCTTGCGAGGAGGCATCGCAGGGTGGAGGAAGGCGAAGGCGGCAGCGGCGGCGGCGGCGGAGGTGGTGGTGGGGGGAGGGCGTCGTCAGAGTCGTCGGAGGGGACCGACAGCGAGGAGGATGGGGATGAGGCTGATGGGGAACACAGAAACAGGTATGGAGTTGAGCTCTTATAACTTGGAATTAGAATTAGCTTTGATTTGATGATAATTTTGTGTTTAGGTGTTCTAGGGTTTAGCAATTGCTGTTAGATTTTAATCAAAATTCGACCTTTGCAATTGTTTATAGGTTCATATGAAACATTACTATCTTGGATGTAGTGTATACCTAACTGCATATGCTTTTCCTTTGATGTATAGGTAGTTATTCTACTTATTCCATACGTTATTTTTATACTTGCCTTACTATGTTTACCATGATGATACTTGATAGTTATGGTATGTGAGTTTACTCTTAGTACCGTTTGGTTCACGGTTTGTAATATTCCAGTAATCCTCCATGTTTTCTATTGAAAATACTCAAATCATTATCATTTAACTCAAGTGGGATAGCTGTGAAAGGTGTTAGTAGAGTAGTGAAATCATTGTAGATTCCCAACTTGTAGGAATACCAGATTATCATGGGTTAGGAGGTATTCTCATTTCCATGCTTAATGGGAATCATTAGTGGTCCATTAATCAGAATATACTAGTTCCTAACAACCTCCCAACTCAAGTGGCTTGATAAGTTAGTAACAAACTTGCCATTCCAAATATATTAAATATAAAACACTCCCAGAATATTACAAACCTTGAACCAAACGGCCCCTGAGAATAATCCGAGGAACCACTATATACTCAGCATAAGACATTATAAAAGCAAGGAAGGTTATTGTCTGTTTTATGCATTCAAGTTTCCTGTAATCACTATTGTAATCTTAGACAGTTTTGTGTTACTTAACATTTATACTTAAATGTCTGGTTACAAGGACAGTGTTTTACTAAACTATCTCATCATTTTACTTTGGTTCCTTAGCGGGGCTTGTGAATTTCTGGACTCTGGAGCCAGACCTGTTTGATGAGACACTGTGCTTTCTGTTCTTTAACTTTTTTATACCCTGGCAAATACAGTATTTTTCATCCTCATCTTTGGAAAGGTTTCATGGCATGCATTTGCGATTGCTTCGATGAGGAAGCTGCACTTTTACATTTTGAGTTAGACATATAAACCATGATTGAATTTCAGAACTCAATATAGACGAAAATTAATATCTTCATTAGATAATGATCACTATGGTATATTATGTAGGATACTCAAGAATTCAGGTCATATATACTAAAATGGTGTAATAAATTTCTCTTTTGACTTTGAGGCATGCCTCGGTGGTTTTTGTAGGTACTGTATGCGTTCTAAACTTCAGTCAGTTTGCCTCTGATGTTGATGCCTCTTTCCTTGGTAATAAGGAGAAGTCTTAGAAGAAATATAATGAGAAGTAATGGCAGTATAGCAGACATACATCTCAGTGCAATTCGAGTCAATTGTAGCAAATTAAATTATAGTAGATGCAAATTTGACAAGGTCATTCTTTTTTGGGCTTTGAAACAACTGTGAACTCCTAAGATGTAGTCTACATCTACATCATGCACGCAAAATGATGTTGGCCCTATTCTAATATACTCTGGCTGATGCACCAAAAGTCAGCATTTCTATTCTTTTGAGCATGTAGTAGGTATATAATTCTATTGCATACTTTTCAAAAGGACTGTTTATATCATAATTACTTCTGTACAAGCTACCATCTTCTGCTTACTTTGGTTTGTTGGGTAGTTGTATATGGTACCATCAGCTCTTCTTACTCAAAAAAGGTGTCCTGTCTATGAATTCTAATTATAGAACTGAAACCTATCAAAGTGAAATAAATTAGTATCTTGTGCTTGAACAAAATAATGTTATTCTTCTACTTTGTGCGCATGAATTGTGGTTTAAGTAGATCAAGGAAAGACTACAAACAAGTTTGTGGTTCTCTGATCTCCATCTTTCTGGTCACCGGAACTGACTTTTTACTCACCATATAGAATTCTAATTATTGATTTTATATCTCGTTAACCTGTTCATTTCTGATTATTAGTGGTGTTTCACACAGTATTGCCAAACGATGTGAATCCCTTAATACGATGGTTTCCTTCTTCTGGTGGATCATTGGCTTTTATTGGGTGGTCTCTGGTGGCGAAGCACTCATGCAAGATGCGCCAAAGCTGTACTGGTATGGTCATCAGCATGTTGCTGGATAAATCACTTATTGCATGTATTTCTTGTTCATGTTGAGATCCTAATTGTGCTGGTAACATTCTTCCTTACGCACTGTAGTCACTACTCTCTAATTTTCTTTCTTTTTTTTAAGTTTTAGACAGTTTTCTTTTGTTTCGCCCACAAAAACTGATTATTGTATGTACCTAAAGCCTTCAAAGGAAGTATTTAGGGACTGGACTGAACCTATAGAAGTTGTTGTTATAGTTGTCGTTAGGAATTTTTTGAGTAATGTAGATGCTTCAGTTCTTTGTTAAATCTAGTAGTCTCAATAATTAGAAAGAATTGAAGAATCTTTATTCTAGTGCATAAATTGTAATTGATTCTCTAGAGTTGGTTTAATTTCTGTTTGATATAGTTTTTTGTTATGTACTTTTATTTTATTACATTCCCAATTAGCATTGGTTAGCAACCCATGATCGTATGTACACAACTACCTAATAGTATACTTCTTCACGATGGCTTTGTGCAGGTTGACTGTAATTTTTCTAGCATTTGATGTATTCTTTGCTATCTTTTGCGTTGCTTTGGCCTGTTTTATCGGGATCGCACTCTGTTGCTGCTTGCCTTGTATCATTGCAATTCTTTATGCTGTCGCAGGCCAGGTAAAAGTGAGAAATTTAAAGAAAAAAGATATAATCCCTTCATAGAGTAATGTAACTATCACTTATTTCACTTGCTTTTGCCACTAATAAAACAGGAAGGTGCATCGGACGCAGACATTAGCATCCTTCCAAGATACAAATATGCAGAGTCTGTAGACAATGGGGAGAAGGGTAGTGAGGAAGGATTAATGATTCCAATTCTAAATAATAGTGGAACTTCAACTAGCGAACGTGTTCTTCTTCACGAGGATGCGGTAAATTCTCTTTCACTCTTAATACCTTAACTTTTTCTGTTCACTATCACTGTTAACTTATATTTATTTTATGCTAAGAAATTTCTCTCCACTCATAATTATTGTTTAAGTGTTGCTTTGAGCCTTTTTTGCACTGTTAAATTACAGAAAATTCGGAACTTAAATAGTCTCTGCATGATTTTTGCCAGAGTATTCTGTAACTTATTGAAAAGTCTGAGTTCCATGAGCACCAATAGCCGCAGAGCTTCCAGAAAAGGTGCTTTTGAATGAACTTTTATTTTGCCTGACTTTTCCTTTCTTTTTTTTTTCTCCGTGCCCTTTTTCTAGGAATGTTGTATCTGTCTAACACCATATGAAGATGGAGTGGAGCTCCAAGCACTCCCCTGCAACCATCACTTCCACTCATCATGCATCACCAAATGGCTTCGGATCAACGCCACGTGCCCGCTTTGCAAGTACAACATACTGAAGGGCTCTGATTCTGTCTAAACAGCTCGAAATGAACATTACCATCTTCTTCTTTTTTTGTTTTTCTCTGTTTTAAACTTGATGTACATAAAAATGCATGAAATAGTGAAGCAGGTTTCTAGCTCTTCTCAGAAGCTGCTTTAGAACCATTACATAAGAGGCTTCAGAGTTGTTTGCTTGTTGAAGAAAATGTATCTTTGTTGTTCCCTGTGTGATAAGAACATTAGCCTTCCATCTATAAAGCATATAATCAAATGTTGGACTTGTTCAGTTTCTTTTGCTGTTACTCTCTCTCTCTCTCTCTCTCTCTCTCTCTCTCTGTCAAAGAAAAGTTATTGTCTACAGTGGCTGGATCATGTCATTGTCATTATCAATCATTCATCGCATCCCATGATTTTAAATTAAAACGCTGTCGCAGAGTAGGTAGTGATGATTGAAGATGAGATGAGATGGATGAATAGTGATGGTATGTGCGAAATTAATAGATTTTTTTTATATAAGAAAAATCATGTTCATTTGTTCAAAATGATTAAAATTAAAATAAATTAAACATCAAGAAAGTACCAATAATAATAATAAAAAAAAACTAAGGATTCATCTCAAAATGATTAATATAATTGAGTGGGTGTTCATACATTTTCAACAAAAAATTAAGCAGAGGATTGTGAGTAAGAACCTAACCAAGATGAAATTAGTATTAAATATTCATATCCAAACTTTCTATGTATAAATTAGCAATGCATGCTGGGTGAGTGTGAGCACATATTCTTTGTGAATTGTGAAATATGCAATTGGATATTTATGTCATTCTTTGTGTGGCTACCTAGGTGTAATGCACCAATATCAAAGCAATTACCTTTTTCTATTTTAATACTTTTACTTTCAAATAATTCTTTATTGTAATGAAAATATGATCACTCCCTTATTACAGCAAATTATCGTAGATACGTTTCAAAAATAAAAGATTCGATTTTCAAACTTTTCAGATAATACAAAGATTTGATGCCTCAACACTAAAGTTTATGGACAACATCAAAGACTTTGACAAAATTGTTTGCGTAAATATAATTTTTGTGCGAAAGAATAATTTCAAAATCTTTTATATATAAAAATATAATTAATAAACATTAATTGAGATTCTATTACAACAGTAGATTCAGAGTATCTAGTGATTTGGTGCAAGGAATCAAGCCACAGCGGGCCCAGGGGATGGGTTGCACCATAGTGTGGGTCCCGCATGCCCCCACGTGTCGCCATACTATTCGTGGTCGACCTTTTTGAAGAGAGAACAGTGCATGGACCTTGTCCACCACGTCAGCAGTAACTGGCCAATCCATGGGTATGTTCTGGAGGTATGACGAGTGAGTTGGATAGAGCACGGATGACGTGGTGAACTCGGTCCATGAAAACATCCCTCGTGAAATTGCGGCTTTGGGCGCGGATCGGCCGATGCGAATGGCCGGCGGGGATGAATTCGAGGAAGAAGTTGATTTCACAAACGCAGAACGTTCCCTTACCTTTTTGAAATTTATATTTTGGTCCGTATTTTAATTTTGCTAACATTTTAGCTTTTAAAATTACACTTTTATCTACTTATTTTTTGAAGTGTATTTGAAGATATTAAACAGATTCAAATTCTAATCTATTTAAACTAAACATTAGAGATCAAGTTACAATTCTTAAAAAGTACTCCACATTATCAACACCACCAACCTCTATATAAACACTCTATTAACTCCCATCTCTTCCTCATTAATCCTAGTAATTACAAAAAAATTAATTTTTTTTTAAAAAAAAAACTCCTCTATTCTCCTTCACAACCATGTCTCTAATCAATGATCTCATCAACCTCAATCTCTCTGATTCCACAGAGAAGATCATAGCCGAATACATATGGTGTGTTCTTTTTTTATTATTATTAAATTTTATGTTTTAGATTGGTGCATTGTAATAAAAGAGGCTCATTTTTTTGTTTTGTTTGAGTCCTTAATGTTTTTTTTTTCCTTTTGGTGGATTAGGAGATTTATTGGGTTTTTATTGTTTCATAAGATAATCTAAGATTTGGATAAAAGTTCTCTTTAACAATATTTACTAGTTTTTTTCCCCCGTAATTTCCTTCTCAAATCATGGTTATTAAGCTAATTAATGAATTTGTTATAATTTGTGCTTGTTTACACATCTAATTAATTCAGGATTGGAGGATCTGGAATGGATATCAGAAGCAAAGCAAGAGTAATGTTCTCTCTTGTTTTTTTTTTTTTTTTTATAAATATTTTGGTATCTGAATTTATAAATTTATGTTTCAAAAAATGAATCAAACTTTTTTGTTTAATTTTCCAAATGTTCAATTTGTTCTTGAACAGACTCTTCCTGGGCCTGTCACCGACCCCGCCGATCTTCCGAAGTGGAACTACGACGGCTCGAGCACCGGCCAAGCTCCCGGCGACGACAGCGAAGTGATCTTGTAGTTAAGTATTGTATTAGCTTAATCACTATATTTTTTATTATATTGTTGGAATTTTAGTTTGAATTATTATATAAATGCAATGCTACTAATGATATTTAATTTGAACCTAATGTTTAAATTGTGGATGTAGTCCTCAAGCAATTTTCAAGGATCCTTTCAGAAGGGGGAATAATATTCTTGTGAGTTTTACCCCTTCCTTTGTTTGCTATTTTTTGATTCATTTTAATTTGAATTAATTTAGTATCATAATTTTTGTGCTTCATATGATCTAAATTAACTTTATTGAGTTATTTAATTTCGGCTAAATTACAGAAAACCTCCTTATAATGTCCGTTTTTTCACTTTTCCTCCATAACTTTCAAAATCCTGCATTTTACCCCCTCAACATTTCAAGTTATTGCGTTTAGCCCCCCTCCGTCAGGGTTCCATCACTATTTCGTCAATTTCTTATAATTTATACCGAAAATATTTCAAAATTACAGAAATATATTAATTTTTTTATATATATATAAGAAGTCAGGGCAATTTGATCATTTTGCCCTCCTCTCCATTAACGCCGTATCCCCTGAAAATATTTTTGAAATTTTAAGGAGGTAAAACGTAGATTTTTGAAAGTCAGGAAAGAGAAGTGATAAAGCGGGTATTTACAAGAGGGTTTTCTGTATTTTACCTTTTTGTTAAATATGTCACTTTGTTATTAGTATATACATATAATGAATGAATCTACTATTTGACATATTATTTTGAAATTTTTACAGGTCATGTGTGATTGTTACACACCAGCAGGAGATCCAATCCCCACAAACAAAAGATTTAATGCTGCTAAAATTTTTAGCCACCCTGATGTTACTGCTGAAGAACCTTGGTACATATAAAAATAATTTCTTTGGACAAAACTTTGGTTGAGTTCTCATTTTTCATGTGTTATTTTGGTATTTATTAATGTTCCATATATTGTTTCTTTTTGTAATTAAATTAGGTATGGGATAGAACAAGAGTACACTCTCCTGCAAAAAGAAGTTAAGTGGCCTCTTGGATGGCCTGTTGGTGGCTACCCTGGTCCTCAGGTAATTTTTATTGCTTTGAGAAATTAATTTGTTTTAAACAAATTTGAATTCGTATTTGCGCACTATTTTAATCGTCAGTAACTGAAGTACAGTATATGTGAAACTTCGGTTACCGACGCATTGAAATGAATAGCACAGAGACCAGGTCGTAGTATCGCGATTAAGCTAACATATCAGGATTTTTTTTCAACAGGGTCCTTATTATTGCGCTATCGGCGCCGACAAAGCCTTTGGACGCGAAGTCGTCGACTCGCACTACAAAGCCTGCTTGTATGCAGGAATCAACATCAGTGGCATCAATGGAGAAGTTATGCCAGGCCAGGTACTGTTGATACAAATTTCTCCAATTTTTTTTCAATTTTTCAATTTGAATATGAAATGTTTCGATTATGTTGTCAAATTCTTTTAAACAAATTCAAATTTGGCGATTGAAACAGTGGGAATTTCAAGTCGGCCCCGCTGTCGGTATCTCTGCTGGTGATCAGTTATGGGTGGCTCGTTATGTTCTTGAGGTACTATGAATGCTTCTTTACATTGTCGCGATAAGTTATAACTAGATAACTTATGATTTGCTAAATTTTTACTTATTTTTCTACTTTGATTAGAGGATCACCGAGATCGCGGGAGTTGTTCTCTCCTTCGACCCAAAGCCTATCCAGGTTAATTTCTTTTCTTTCTTTTTTCTGTTTCCTACTCGCTACATCGGTTATCATCTACGACTACCATTTGTTTCCTTAGATGTAATGTTACTTATATTTCTTTCCTTTTTTTTTTGTGTTTCTTAATGTTTACTAGGGTGATTGGAATGGTGCAGGAGCTCACACTAATTACAGGTAACTTAGTTTAAACAAAACCTTAATTTTTTTCATTTATTTCCCTCTGTAAATTAGATGCAGGTTAAAAATCTAACAAAAAAAATGTTGTTCATCTACATTTTGATTTCATTGTACTCAGCACTAAGTTGATGAGAATCGACGGAGGATACGAGGTCATAAAGAAGGCCATAGAGAAGCTCGGGATGAGGCACAAGGAGCACATCGCGGCTTACGGTGAAGGGAACGAGCGCCGCCTCACCGGAAGACACGAAACTGCCGATATTAACACCTTCTTATGGGTACACAAAATCCCTAAAGTTTAAACTTATCCGACTAAACGACAAATTCATTGAAAGAAACCACTGACCATTCCTTTTCATCGCAGGGAGTGGCAAACCGCGGGGCATCAATCCGAGTAGGCCGTGAGACTGAGAAGAACGGAAAAGGTTTAATCCTACTGCTTTTATAGGTCAAATTTGTTTAAATGTTGATATTAGATAGCTTTGCTTCCGAGGTGTTTATTTATGTGAAATATTTCTTGTTTATTAGGTTATTTCGAAGATCGAAGGCCGGCTTCGAACATGGATCCCTATGTCGTCACCTCAATGATCGCGGAGACTACGATCCTCGGGAAACCCTAAACCTTAAAGATCAAAATAAGCTGTTCTTGCAGGATCTTTTGTTCCCTCTCGGATGTTGAGATCTCTTAGCTATGATTCACCTTGCATTTGAGTTTTTCTTTTGTTGCAGTAAAACCAAAATGACAGTAATAAACTCACATTTGTACTATGATCTGTTGTCTTTAAATTGCAAGTTGTCGATTTTATCTGCTTTTACTGTCGCATTTCCATTACTTCATCTTTTGTTCTAATTGTCCCCTTAATCAATTGAGCAATTTCTTATTTTTGATCAGAAAATATGTTGATCAAGCAAAAGTATCTCCTAATTTCTCAACTGATTCTCATCAAATTGGAGAACAGAATACGGGAGTCGAAGTTACCAGAGTTGGGTAAATTGCACTATTAGTTCCCGAACTTTTTATTGAAGTTCCATTTTGATCCTCGAACCTCTTAAACTCTATTTTCAAGAAACTACTACAATGTATCTGTCTCAATCTTGGAACATTTATCGGTCGACAACTAACAACTAAATATATTTCGGTACTTCCTCATTCCATTAGATAGAAACATAACCTCAACAATTTCAGAAGAGTTACTGTTAACATCGCGAGGAATAACACAGCTAAAGAACATCATAGAGATTGTTAGAGCTAGAAAATGAACTTCAATAGACCGAAACATTATCAAGTCACTGTTAAAGAGAAACAAGTGATACATGATGATATGTACTATCCCTGATGATCACATTGAGCAATTACTTTCACTAAAACTGATTATTCACAGTAGCTAATGTATATACCGAAATTCCGCATACTTACAGTATCTATAACGCGAATCGAGCACCGCATTGTGGCAGACCCTTCAATTGATAGGATCAGTGTGGAAGGATCAGTAAAGCCAAAATCATGCACCAATTCCATTAGTTTTTGACGCATTTACGCTTGCGAGATGATAGGATTATCCGCTGACTTTCGTAAGTTGGCAAGGCTCAAGACCTCATCCACTGTGGCTTCGAGCCGCGACACGACCCACTGCAGCGACTCAATAACTTGCTGATCATACATTTGCTTCTGCTCGGCGATCTCTCTATACTGCCGAGCCTCTCTTTCGATCAGAGCTTTCTCATCCTGAAGCCTCAGTATCTTCGCCATCGCTTCGTCAGCCGCGGAAGAAGCCGCTTTCCGCTCTTTCTCCAACTCCTCCAACGCCTCTTCTCGAAGCTTCCGCTCCCTCTCGATCACCTTTCTTAGCTTGAACACCATGTCTTCTTCTTCCTTATCTTCATCAAATTCCCCCCTTTCTCCTCCTTCATCCTCATCTCCTTCCTTTTCTTCAAACTCCCTAAGTAAACCTCTCATTCTGATACAAGAAATGCAATTTCCTCCATTAAAACCCTTCCAAGATGAGATTTTTAAGCCACAGAGAGCACAAACACCACCATCCAAACAAAACCCATTTCTCCGATTCCTCGATAAATTCCTAAATTTCCCTAAAATCCCTTCGAATTCGTCGCAGCGGCGACTAAGACCCCGCACTCTAAAGCCCAAAACCAACAGAGGCAATACCACAAACAGGTTGTGGGCAAACCCAAATCCCCACTCATGAGATCCCCAAAGAAGCGCCGAGAACCCGAAAACCAATCCGAGGAAGAAGAGGAAATCGCCGCGGAATTGCATGTGAGTTTCTGGGGCCGCCCCCAAAACGCGCCCTTTACTCCAAAAGCTCAAGAGCGAAACCCACGAAGCATTGCGTAAAGGAGCTCCCTTTCTCTTCCTTTTCCTCCCCTGTTTCCACTCAAAACCAATTACACGAAGGCCACTTCCTCTTCTTCTTAGTAGTGTGTTTAGTAGAGAGAGAGAGAGAGAAAGAGAGAGAAAGAGGGGGGAGATGAGGCGACGTAAAAAAGCGCTTTTGGAGATGAGGCGACGTGAAAAGCGCTTTTGGAGATGAGGCGACGTGAAAAGCGCTTTTGGAGAAACGGCTTTTTGGAGCAGGGGAAGTGTTTTCGAGTGGAAGGAGAAGCAAGTGTTCTTCGGTGTAACGGGTTTATATATCAAGGTTTGTGACACTAACATGTGGGCCCCATTTCTGTAAGGGGATTTTCAGTGGACCGGGGTCTATAGACCGGAGTTTCTGATACTCTATTAGATGTGATCTACAGTACTTAAAAAAATTAAAATTTGATAATTTTTTTATTTGTAAAATGGACAATAAATGTAACATTTATTAATTTTTGCAATAATTTGATCATATTTAGCGAATACATTATCAAAAGTTTTGACTACTATAGATGACTAAATTATATTTTCTTAACCTAAAACTCAATACTACGTACTTTGACTATAAGGGGATGATCACGCATTATGATAATTCAACTGCATCCAACAGTGATTATTTATTGTACACTAAAAAAATCTAGATAATTTCTAACAACTAAGGTACTTTTAAATTATAAATTACGTATAATTATTTATATTACAAAATTAAAAAAAACCTAAATTACATTTTTGGTTCTCAAACTGTAAGGTGGATCATATTTTGATCCCCAAACTTTACTTTATAATATTTGCTCAAGTAATTTAAATTATTATAATTAAGGCCCCGTGATATAATTTATTAACTAAATACTGATGCTCATTGACGTGATGATATTATAGTTGATGATATGACATATATTAATTGAAATTTTATAACACTGTCATATTAACACATCAGTACTTAATCAACTAAATTGGACTTAATAATTTAAAATTTTGAGCCAAAATTATAATAAATTAGAGTTTGAGAATTGAAGGGTCATCTATCTCATAACTTGAGGACCATTAGTGTAATTTGGCGGATTTAAAAGCCTCAATAGAGACTCTGGTTTATAGACCACGGTCCATGCATAATATTTTCCTATGTGGGTCCGCATACTAGTCTGGAAGCCGTGATATATCACCGTTACATGCTTAGTGCATGACGTGATGTGTGTCCAACGTTGTTAGGAGTTAGGACATGATTTGTACGTGACACGAATTTGGCTATGTGCATAAACTTGTAAGAGGAATAATAATTTTAAAAAACACTAAAAAATTTGTCGTAAAAAATTTAGACAAATTTGTAAATAAAATAATAAGTTTTATTTCGTTCTAGAAACGTTTATAAATTATTTGTAATAAGTTTCTTAATTAGCATATATTTGTCACGAAACATTTCATAAAAACAAATGGTATATTGTAAAGATTAGTATAATAAAATAACTAGTGTCTCTTAGTTAAGTTGTTAGATTTTGTCTAAAATAATAAATTTATTAATAGTATGTAAAGATTAGTATAATAAAATAATTTAGTGATATTTATGAGGAAAAAAATAGTACAAAATAAACAAATAAAAATAAATAAAAAATAAACAGTATAAAAATTGATAAAAAAATATAATAATACAATGATATTTTGAAAAAAGTACAATATTAAATATAGCAAATAAAAAAAAACTAAAATATCGTGTGGTAGAGTGTAATTAAGCAAAACAAATTTGAAATTTACTTAAAGGACACTACAAATTTGAAATTTACTTGATAAAAAAAAACATTATTTTACCTGAATTAATTAGTCACTAAAACGAAATCTAATTACTGTATAGCATTAAAATGCTATATTTTAACTACAAGGAAAAGAAAAAGAAGACAAATCAATCGACAATAATCTCGCTTTTTCGCCGACCTCTCTCTTCGGAAGCCGGTCCGAAGGCGCGAATCTTCTCGATGCGCGCCACCACATCGGCCATCACCGGCCGTTCATCGGGAAGCTGCGTCGTGCAGTCGAGCGCGAGCTTCAGCAGGCGCAGCATCGCCTCCTCGGCCGCCGCCGGGCTGCTTCGCGCCTTCGTCAGCTGCGCGTCGAACACCTCCTGCGCCCACCTGCAGCACCGCCCGCGCCTACCGGTGAGGAGCTCCAGTAGTAGAATGCCGAAGCTGTAGACGTACGTCGGCTTTTTGGGAGACCCTGCGGATGTCGGTGACCTCCGGTGCGCGGTACGCGGCGTTGTTGCGGATCGGAGTGGATGTGGCGGCGGCGGGGCCGATGAGGTGAGCGAGACCGTGGTCGGCGATGCGGGTGTCGGAGTACGCGGAGAGGAGGATGTTGGACTACTTGATGTTGCCGTGCGAGGAGTTCGGGCCGGCGGAGTGGATGTATTCGACGCCATGCATGTGCGGCGGCGAGGGCGAGGGAGATTTTGGGCCTGGAGGTCGAGGTGAGTTCGGTCGGATCCTTTGTTTTCTGTTGGAAATATATTGCAGATTTTCAGTAGTCTGAGTAATGTTATTATAAAAAGTATTTATTTAGACCCACTAGCAATAATAATTTGTTGAATTTAAATTATTAATCTAAAATATTTAAGTTCAACTATTATCACTGGCGTCCACTATCTCTTATATAACTTCTGCTTCTCCAACTAGAGAAGCGGTTTCCCAACAATGACCATCATACCATGTAACATGGAGGAGAGGCTCCCCCTGGCCATGAACTCATACACCAGAAGCTTCTCCTCCTTACTGTAGCAATAAGCCAGCAGCGGCATCAAATTCGGGTGCTCCATCGCCCCGATCGCCGCGACCTGCTGCCGGAACTCCTTTTCCAGAAGGTGCACTTTCCTCAGCTGCTTCACCGCCGCCACCACCTCTAACGACGACAATGATTCCTACGCTTTGTACTTCGTCCCGAACGTCCCCTTCCGCAGCACCTCCGCCGACGCCCTCATCAGGTCCTCTAGATCGTACCGAGCCCTAACCCCAGCCCCTCTCCCACAAACACCAGCTTCTTCCCTTTCCAGCCTCCTCCGCCGCTCCATTCTGCTGGGTGCGGCTTTGATTTGAGGTCGGAGGCGAGGTCGGGGGCAGCAGTCGCGCCGCGCAAGGAAAGCAACAAATATGCAAATACGAAAGAAGAGGCGGTGACCGGAGTTCATGACTGCAGCAGCGACCAAGCTCACTAAACCTTTGAAAATTGGTATTGTGATGGAGATGTATACTATCCCATGCAGATTATAATGATGAGATTATAATAATTGTACGTGGGTGTGTAATTATTCCAAAGATAAGTGAGAGTTCAGAATCTAATTAAAGCATCTAAAAGTGATAAAGTGTGAGAAACTAATAAGGTTTCATTTTATATTACGATAAGATCTTGATTCACATTTATCTTTTGCATGCGATTCTATTTACGCTTGACTTTGTGGTGATATATAGCTCCCACGTAAAATTGATTAACCCATGCAGAACAACTAGATATATATAGCCATATTATATATTAATATAGGTGAAGCTTTTATATGTAGAGAATTAAGAAAATCATAAAAATCTGTTTATATATAAATGGGCTGTATTTGGATTTGCATTAGAGTGATCTTAAAGCATATTGTGAAGTACTTACATGTAAGAGTGTAACGTGGGATGCATCATGCATGTAGTCGACACGGCCCACATTTAGCCGGGTTGAAACGGGCCAGGGTCCGACCCGGAACGACACATTTCGAATCTGTGCCGGGCCAAGCCGGGTCGGACTTTCTAGACCGACAGTCCAGCACAGCCCCCATGACCCGGTAAGTGTAATTAATCAATCATTGTTAATGAATAAGTAGTTGATATACCTAGCTAGCTAATAGTTGCCTAATCAATCACGACTCTCATTTCAAAGTGATAATAGTTGCCTAATTAATCTCTTGATTTTGATCTGCCACATCAAATCTCATTCTTATGACGCGAAGTGCGATAATGATTCATTCCATTCTCTATCGCTTGGCAATTAGTAATTGGTCATTATCACTATATTTTACTTCATTTTCAAGTCCATTTCAAATTCCGAATCCTAGTCCCCAGAAAAACCTTAAGATATGATAGCGAGTGTACATACGTACATAAGCGGTCAAAACACTTTTCTTCGAATAGTCGTGAACTTGTATTAAATAGAAGAAAATTAAGTAAAACCAGATGCCTCATTAAATTCATGCTCGGTTACTAGGGATGTCAATGGGTATAGGTACCCAAAAAATTACCCGAATCCGAACCCGAACGGGTCGAATTTATCTGAACTAAATGGATATGGATTCGGGTATGGGTATAGAAATTAAAAACCCGACGGGTATGGATACGGGTATGAATTTGTATGCATCCGATCCGAACCCGAACCCGAACCCGAACCCGAATAAATTATATATATATTATTTATTTATTTATTTAATATATAAAATATATAATGATTTATATCCATTGGATTTTCATCCAATGGTATACTCAAAGGCTCAAGAGTTTTAATTTTACTATAATATATTTTCAAATATAGTACTTCGGGTTTGGGTTTCGGGTTCGGGTTCGGGTTCGGGTTTCGGGTATTTGGTCGGGTCGGGTATGGGTATGGATTTTTAAAACCCGTCGGGTTCGGGTTCAAATTTGGGGGTCGGGTTCGGGTTCGGGTTTTTTAAAACCCGACCCATTGACATCCCTATCGGTTACTTACGCATATCATGAGACATAATGGAGAAGTGAAAACTACAAATTATATCTTAAGTAGTCTTTCTCAAGCATTAAAAGCGTGAACATGGAAAAATTAATCGTGTATGAAAATAACTCATCAACTATTGTTATTTTTTATCAACTGGACTAGCTAAGCTTCAATAGGGCCTTATATCAATGGTGTATTTCCTGTTATTGAAGTTATAATCCTAATGACTTTGCCAACACACCAAAAAAAAAAAAAAAAAGGTATAAAGAAATTATAGCCGCCACTCAGCGAATTCATACAAGCGTATGTGCAGCAGTTTGCATCTGTCGTTTTGTGATTAAAGCAAAAACGTTTTGTGATTAAAGCATGCAAACTAAACACTTATCAACTTTGCTATTCAAATAGTGATTAAGAATGCATGTTTTGTCAATAATAAAGTCTCTCTTATCACCATACATCCTTTTGAAGTGCATAGCTGTTTTCAATTGGTCAATATGTGATAAACATGCATGGGGAGTGTGAGTCACATGCATGTTTAGCTACTGTATGACATAGCACATCTATTTAATTGTTAATCTTTGGTAGGTTAAGGTTCATGACTTTTCACAATTCCAACCCAATCAAGGCAAAAGATGCCAAACTTATAAGGCTTTTTAGCATATATAAGTAAATGCATGGTTGTTGAGGTTCAAGTGTACATTTTGTTACTTGTTTTTTTGAGAGAAGGGTAGCACGCTACCCGCTTCATTTATCTCTTTTAGAAATAAATTTAGCTTGAAATGTGAATCGACTAGGATTCGAACTCGGGACCTCAGATACCAACCACCATACCTTTTGCCACTTGCGCTAGAGACGGTCGGTACATTTTGTTACTTGTTACTTGTTAGACATGGAACCTGTTTCCCTTATTTGTTGGGCTTGCATGTTGTGGGCATGTGATCTTCAAATTCCCTGCTTAATAATCATAACTAAAAAATCATTGAAAGTAGTATAATAATATGTGGAAGCTGCAAGAAAACGGTATTTTAATTCTGTTGATGTTTTATATTCGATACTTTTCTCTCACAGCTAAAAGCTCGAGCAAGACCTTTTTGATCGGGGAGTCAAGGACTCAAATGAAATATTGAATGAAACTAGAACGTTGTTACCGTGTGAAATAATCATTGTCTCTAAAAATGTAAGTTGTTTAGAGAACAAATTTAATTTCAATATGTACATTTGATAAAATACTATCAAATGTTTATGTAGTCTCTGTGTCTCTCGACATATATATTAATAATTTCATTGCACTTATAGGCCCAGTCACATTATTACTTATTGACCTAAATAAATGTCCCAACCACCTCCTACTACGGAGAAGTTATGGCATGTTGCACCAAAAAAACGCTTTCATACAAATTAAACACGTAAAAGAGATCGATGGTCATGTACGGGATTCATCTTATCTTATATTTTAATTTTCTTCAGCTTTACACCAATAAAAACTAAAATAAAAGCTAATAAAAAAGGAAATATTCAAAGGCACACAACCCAAAATTAATATTACCTTTTTATTTTTTCACTTTTCTGAAAGATAACATTACAAATTCACCACTACCTTAAAAGAGAAAAAGGTAAATATTTTGAGGTAGATGTAATGAACTGAACTTTATACACACAAAACATCTAAGCCCATATTTATGAGGGGGGCCATACTATGTTTACACTTTTTTGCAACAATAACTAAATGAAAGCACTCATTCTATATACTATATCTATTATATGGAACCAATTTACGTACGTGTAGAAGAGATGTCGTATTCCCTTTTTTTTTTTAAACAGCATATGCATGCATTGAATTAACCACGACACATGCACGTAAAATAGCCCTTTATTTTTGTTTTCATTTTTCTATATTTCTAGTAAAAATGTATAGAACTTATCTAAACTACAAAGCTTTTCGAAATGAATACCTGAACTTCACAAATATTAATCTCACTATCTATTTTAATTTGTTTTCTTTTGATTTACGAAATAAAATTTAACAACTGCGACAATAAAAAACCTTACATGTATAATTTTCATCCCATAACAATTTCAATCCGATATGTGAAAGCACCATTCAGATTTTGATTTGAAAACACTAAATTGTACGAATTATAATGTTCCACACTAAGTTCATTATTTTTAAAGTCTAGGTATCCCTTTCAAAATGCAACATATTTCAAATAAGGTCCATTCATTCTTACCTGCCTTTTTTTTCACGTTTATGTGGCGATAATAGAAGCCATGCATGCACATAAAAATAATGCTGAGTCGCTTTCACGAGTAAATGATAGTAGAATTCAAATTGATTGATATAGTTTTTATTATCAAAATTATAAAATAATTTTTGACTCGTGAGAGTGCACAGGACATTATTCTAGATATGTGCATGCATGTGTTGGGGTTGTTTAATTTAGAACTTAGAATTTGAGCACGTCGGGCACCTCCACAGGGTACCTATCAATGCAACCCGACCATGGACCTTCATCGACCTTGTCCATGGCTTTAACACATTCCCACACCGAGCTGTTGCATTTGAAGCCACTCCCTAACCCTATTTGCCACACCTTGTCCCCCTTCTTCATCCTCCGCTTCGCCTCCACGTAGCTCAGCTCGTACCACACCGAGCTGCTCGACGTGTTACCTGCCGTAGTTATATAAAAGATTAAAACACCGTTCTCTTAAAATGTCAATATATATATATATATATATATATATATATATATATATATATATATATATATATATATATTTAGAGCAGGGCTACTGTGCTATTAAAAGCATATATAGCAGTCCCTGTGCTCCTAAGTTCCTAACCACTCATCAAGTTTGATGGGTGGTTAGGAAGAAAGAGAGAAGAGAAATTGGAAAGAGATTGAGTGTCTCAATTTCTCCTCTCCTTAAATTTCTCCTCAATATCTCTTCCCTTTCTCATCCTAATCACCCATCATTAGGAGCATAAGGATCGCTGTGCTCCTAATAGCACAGTAGTCTTGCTATATATATATATAGTCCGATTGAGGTGCTTCTAATAGCAACAAGCACTTGTTGCTACCAAATTTTTTACCATTAGATTTATCCCTTTGATCATTTTTATCCGTTAAATCATACTATTTAACCAACCACCCAGTCAACCCTAAGGAACCACTATCATCCTAACCACATATCTTTTCATTCAAGGGCCGAAAATCTAATAGCATCACTAACTTGGTGCTATTAGAAGAATTTCAGCCTATATATATATAGAGTTCAACTAGGATATTATTAATAGTATATATTATCCACTTTTTCACCCTTGGATCATTACTATTACACCAACCACCTATTCAACCCTAGATATCCAATGGTCAGAAAGTGGATAGTATCATACTACTAATAGTATTCCAGCACAATTATCCCTCTCTCTCTCTATATATATATATAGTCAAAATTTATTGTCTCAAATAATAGATATTATAAGAACGAGATGTTCGGAGTTTAAGTAGATCATTTATTTATACTTCCTCAAAGTCCTTGTAAAACTTAAGTTTGTATAAAGAAATGGTAGGTTCACAAATGTTAGAGGAGATATTGAGTTAGATCCTATTAAAGTCAACCATGCATATTTTTTTTCTCTGTTTAGGAAGATAGAGTTACAACCCTAATAAATATACGTTTTGTATTTACCGATTAGGTTAAATACGTTAATAGTTTAAGTTTTTTGAGAAAAATAGTTGATGCTTGTCCCGTATTACGCACCGAAGCGGTGCAGCGCCATGCGCGAGGCCTCCACCTGCTCCGGCGACAGCCCTAAATTCTTCTGCACTTCATCGATCACCGCGCGACCGCCCGCATGCACGCATATGTGTTCAAATGCCTTTCTGAACTCCGGAGTGTAAACCTGTTGAGTATAAATATCAAAACACCGTTCAACTTAAAACCTAGCTCAATCTTATAAGAGGAAAAAAAAAAAAAAAATTATTTGTCATTTAATTTTTGTTGTTTATTTTACATCGATCTATGTGTCAGGCTCGCAATCATATGCTGTTAGGAATAATAGCTTTTAAGATTTTAGAGAAAAACGATTATTTCAGAATATATACCTTCGCCTTGGGGTCGATGAGGCTCCGTCGGAGGAGCGTTGCGACGAAGAGCAGCTGCTCCCACCAGGGAAGCACAAACTGTCCCAGCTCAATCAAGTGCCGCTTCATCGCCTGGCCGGAGATCGGCATCACCTCCTTCGAAAGGGAGATCCCGAGCTTCCCGTCGGCGTCCTCGACTTGGTACAAGCACTTGTACGCCTTGTCGTCGGCCCCGATGTGTGTCCGGACCACGTGGTGGAGCCGGTACTTGGCATCGGCGCGGTGGCGCGGGCGGTTCGAGAGGAGGATCGCGACGCCGCCCATACGAAAGAGGCAGTTGGGGATCAGCATCGAGCGTTGCGTGCCGGTGTACCAGGCCGGAGATACGATGATCTCCGTAGAGAATACCTGGTGAGCATAAAATATTAAAACACCGTTCTTTAGTACTCATTAATAATAATACGAGGACTAGTCTAGCTAGTTAATGAATATAACGGTTGTTTCACATAGTACCAGAGCAGTCGAGTCGGGCTGCACCCGGAGGATGTCCCTCGCGAGCCCGATCGATATCGGGCTCGCCGAGCACCCCATGCCGGACAAATTGAAGCTCCGGACGTCGGCCCGGAGCTTGTACCGGTTCACGATCATCGACGCGAGCGACGGCATCGGCGCGAAGCTATTGCAGTTGACGACGACGACGTTGACGTCCTTCGGGTCGACCCCCGTCTTCCGAAACAGATCGTCGACGGCCGTGAATATAATGAGCTCCGACTCGTCGCGCGATCCGACCAACGACGGCTCGGGGGGGATGTAATGCGCCGGCGGCGGCAACGCGGTCTCCTCGCCGAGCCCGGAGCGTTCCAAGACCCTCATCATGAAATTGGCGCGGTCCTCGCCCATGATCTCCCAACCGTGCTCCAAAAACGACGCGTTCGGTATCCGGCACCAGAACGGCGGCTTGTAGCAGGCGAAGTCGATAAGGTATACGGCGCGAGGCCGCGTTTTGACGTAAAGTGTTGCGATGTATAAAAAAACTACGAATATACGTAGAAAATTATTGCTGGAGAGGCGCGAGGCCAGGAACATGAGGAGGAGAAAGAAGAGAAAGCGGTTGAATATGGAGTGGTAGTTGAGCTTGACATGTTTGAGCAGGTCGAGTGAGCCCGAGAGCTCTAGGGAAGGGTTTGGGCTCGTCGACATGGCTAAGGTTTGGTTTGTTTTGGTTTGTAGTACTGAGTTGGGAGTGTGGGGGAGGGATTTTATAGTGTTTGGGATGAGAAAAGCCGAGAAATTATTGCGTGCACCTGATGTATCCGTACATTCATTCGTAGATCGAAAACAAAATTAGAATATAATTCACTATACGCGATTTATAAATTTATAAAATCAGAATTTAATCAATCCTTACAAGCTGTGTAAAATGGTGGAGTTTGATAAACATAATATAATAATTTTATATTAAAACAATTGCATTAGAAAAAATTAAAGATTGTTGAACTTATATAAAAGGTGAAAGTTTTAATAGGTTGATGTTTTTTTTAAAAAAAATATATAAACTTAGCTAGAAATGTAAAGAAATTAAGGTTCGAACTTATGATTTCGCGTGCCAATTATTAAATTTTTTGTCACTTAAGTTCGGGACGATCAGTTCCAATATTAAGATGATATTATTCTCAATGAAACAACTGTTACAAAGAAACTTAAAGAGTCTATAGATTAAAAGGGCTTTAAGATTTGAGAACATATTATCTCCGCACGAAAAAAATTCTAAAATTAAGTTGTATAGAAGAAAATTTTGTTTGATTTATAAATTAATTTTTGATATAATATTATAAATTTAATATATATAATAGGGTTTTAAGAGTGCGGCGTCGCGCAATGCGCTTGGTTCATGGATTAAGCGCTCAAGCAAGGGTGGAGAATTTGGCGAAGTAGTGAATTAATTGGGAGGTGGTTAGTTGTTGGGAAAGAGAGAGGTGTGATGAATTAATGGATTCGTATAAAACTCTTATAAATAAAACCTCTTCTCCCATTGGATTGCGAATTGTTGTTTTGAATTGATTGATGTGTGCATGTATCTATATGTCATTATATATTATACATATATGTATACACTATTTAGTTTGAAATGTGGGGATAAGACCAAATTAAATTGGGGTAGAAAAAAATAGAAACTTCAAAAGATTAGGTGAGTCAATTAAAATTGTTGTTGATTTGGATTTGGATCAACTATTGATGCGTGTTTCTAGTGAATTATTAATTACCTAGAAAGAGAGCTATATATGTAGTAGTTTAGACCTTTCAATTATTCAAATAATGAAAAGAGTTATAATCACTTTCAAGTTTCAACTGTGAAGTGGTTGGTTAATTAAATGAGAGCGAAAGATTAATGGCTGTTTTGAATTTAGTTGTGATTTGAATTTTGTAATCAAATTGCATTCATTTGTACATTATTTGATGCATTTTTTTTAACTTTTATCTATTCAATACGTTTAAAATTCACTAGTGCATGCATGCATTTTACTATATATATATATATATAGTCCGGCTGGTATACTATCGGTAGCACGGAGGCCTCCGTGCTATCAAGTTGTTTTCAATGATGCGGCTTCCAAATCGACGATCGGCTCCGTTAGACTTAATCTACACTATTGAAAGTATTTGAAAATTAAATTTCATAATTTTTCGACATCATTTACATATCAAACGATTAGTCTAAAAATGAACGTTTGAAAATAAAAATCTCATAAAAAATGATAATAAAAGACTTGAATTTAAGATCAGAGGTACTGATCTTACTCTAAATAGTGAAAACAAAAATTCTATAAAAAGTTTATCAGATTTGGATTGTTTTACGCCGTTAAATTCACAAACGCATCACATCGACCATTAAAATTGTCAATTTTGAGATCTTTTGATCACTAGCCAAATAATGTCGAATTTTTTTGAAATTTGGTCTTCAAATACTTTCAAAAGTGTAGATCAAGTCTAACGGAGCCGATCGTCGATTTGGAAGCCACATCATTGAAAACAACTTGGTAGCACGGAGGTTCCGTGCTACCGATAGTATACCAGCCTAGCTCTATATATATATATATATATATATATATATATATATATATATATATATATATATATATATATATATATATATATGTATATATATAGTACTTGGTATTTATTTAAATGACTTAATCAATATTTCTACGCAGGTTTCAACAGAATCAAAAGATCCCTACATTAATTGTATGGACATAATTGTAGGTGTATGTAACTAATCTCAAATACCAATATAAATGAAATTATCATCTAACATTTAATATTTTGTACGAATCCAAAGCTCTTTCATAAAGTTTGTCACTACTGTGTGTGAGCTTTCAGATTTAAAACTTTGTCACCATGCACGTGGTACGTTCTCAACCTCGTACGTACAGATAATAGTAAAGTTGTGGTCTTTGTCTTTTTATTACTATTATTAATTACAAAAAAGAAAAGATAAGCAACACCTTTAAGTTTTGATAGCAGGTTATTATTCTATAACTAGAGAATCTTTTATATATTTAAAATTTTAATAAACTTCTATTTTTAGTTTATTATCTTTATATTTATGTTCTAAAATTGAAGTTTAAATCTATATAAGCTATCTACATTAGATGATTATGTCCTAAAATTTAAATTTAATTGTGAATATACTTTCTACATTATTTAAACATCTTAAAAATAATTGATGAATTAGATTTTTAAATCTTTCTTATAATGTTTTAACAGTTTTTAAATTATTAATTTTTAGAATAAGATAAATTAACTTGCAGGTAAAATATGCTATCTTATTAAATCGTGTAAAATTTTTCAGGAAGCAAAAATCAAGCATGTTAATTTTTATCCACGATAGAAAATTCTCACACTGAGTAAGTTATCATTGGAAATACTCATTCCGACGTCTAGATAAGGTTTAAAAAACAAAATTCATACTCCTAACTTAGTAATCACAAAAGAAAATCTCCATACCGAGAAGTTCTTATAAATATTTTATTCTGATATTCAAACATAATATAAAATGTAAATAAGATATACATATATCCAAGCAGAGCCTTTAAAAAAAAAAAAAAACTCTTAAAAGTTTAACCATATATCAGAGCATAGCATTAAAAGTCCAGTCATGTTGTAACAACTGTTAATTTTGTACCAACCATAAATATTATACCAACCATAATGGTATGTTCCCACACCATTAATTCCAATAACATCAAAACACTGAATGCCAGCTTATTTTGTACGTGAGAACTCATTTCTAATCAGACCAAACAAGATATATAGTAATTTATGTGAAACAAAAAGCACTTTTAAATAATGTTAAGCACGCTTTCTAAAGCAGGTGGAAATAGAATGTAAATATTAAAAACTAGCCATAAAGAGGGTAGAACCTTCAGACCCCACTCTTATTGGTGGAAGGGTGTAATCAGTCAGAGAGATGTTTTCAAATGGGGAGTTTACTATAAGCTGGGGAACGGGAGGACTATCGACTTTTGGTCAGACCGCTGGTGCGGGGAAGTCACTCTTCAATTATCGTTTCCCGAGGTATACAGCTTAATGAATCGCAAAAGCGTGAACATCAGCGACTACACGTTAAACGACGACTGGGATTGGAATAAGATCCTGAGCGATATTAACCTTAATGGACACGATCTGGTTTTAAGTCTAGAAGCCCTTAGGGAGCATATCTCTGATTTTAAAATCGATAGGAGAATAGATACTGTGCACTGGCGATGGAGCCCGGATGGAAAATTTACTGTGAAATCCACCTATTCGGTGTTGTCTGACGGAGGCATGAGAGACGACCGAGCTCGTCGGATTTGGAAACTTCACTGCCCTCTTAAAGTGAAAGTATTTTGTTGGCTCATTCTCAAAAAAAGACTTCCTACTAAAACTTATCTTGCCAGGAGAGGCTGGACATGCATTACTGATTGCGTGCTTTGTGGGGATAAAGAGAAAACCGTAGACCATTTATTTACACGATGTGTTTTCTCGAGATTCCTAACAGTGATGACCTTGAAGGATGTACAACCTACCGTTTGGAGTGATGACGTGACCGTGGCCTGGGATAGATAGACGAATCATTTCGGTACGCAATCGTGGAGGAAGGGACTAATCGGCTTAGCAGCCTGTTGGTGGACCGTTTGGGAGATTAGGAATGGTGTGGTCTTTCGGCAGGCGCAACCGAATCCGATTATAGTAGTGAACAAGATCATACAGCTATCGCAACTTTGGGAGCTGTACCTTGGCAATCCTAGGCTTTAGGGTGCGTGTGTGTGCCTGTTTGACAATACTAGGAGTTAGTGTGCGTGTGCGCGCGCGCGCGCGCGCGCGTGTGTGTGTGTGTTTTTTTTTTTTTTTTTTTTTTTTTTTTTTTTTTTTTTTTGGCGCTCGCGCCGAGACCTCGCCGTCTCACCTCTGTTGCTTAGTTCATTTCTTTAATGAATGAAGCGGGTAGCATGCTACCTTTCTCTCTCAGAAAAAAAAAGAAAAAAAAAAGCATATTTAGTTCATGATTGGAATAGAAATAGTAAATGAAATTGGATTGTTTTGGAATGAAAAATGGAATGACGAATCATCCAAAAATATTTGGTTCATTATTGAAATGAAAATCAGAATGAAAATCTAAATTTTTTGAGAGAGGGTTTTAATTGAGAAAGGAAAGTGATGAAGGGAGATCAAGGGGGGGGGGGGGGGGGGGGGGGGGGGGGTTGATGAAAGAGGATTTTGAGTAGTTTACTTTGGAATAGGCTAATCATGGCATTCAAAGCCCAGATTGTGTCATAAATGGGTTCGACCATTTCCATTTCAGAATGAAATGAAAATCGAAATTTGATTCCTATAAAATAAACAACAACTATCGAAATTAATGAATCTCATTCCGGTTTCATAGTCAAAATAACCGAACCAAACATGCCTTATAAGAGGTTTACAAAAGCCATAGATTGACGAGCTTGAGAGAACGTTTTAAAAAAATCAAATAATATTTTAGCACAAGTGGTATATTCATCTGCTTTGGAAATTGAGCATAACATTATTCAAGCATATTAAATATTTTATATTAAGAATGCAAACGGGATGGATTTGGAGGCAGGTCGGGACGGATTTGGAGCGAGTTGGATTTTATTCTATTTTTGCTTTACTCGGGATAAGTTGGGTCAGGAGTAGAGCGATTTTATGGCAGATTTTTTACAGATCGAAATGGATCTAAAAAATAGAGGAGTCTTTCGCTTCCCGTTGTATTTTTTAGTAGATCAGAATGAGTTCGAGACGAATTATTCTTATTCTTATTATTATTATTATTATTTTTCTCAATTATCTTTCCATTCGGAGCGGAGCGCTTATAGAGTGGGTGTAAAATTTATATTTAATCATTCAATAATTATCAGTTTTTTCTACATTAATTTATCATTTTTTTAATATCAAAAATCCAAAAAAATGATAGATTATATATATGATCAAGTGGTCAAAAAGTATATATCACATCATGGACGAGAATGAAGAAAAAAAAAAGGTATAAATGGCCTTATATTATCTATAACATTTCTCAGAATGAATATGCGAAATTCAAAATTTTTGAATATACTATCTCTCTCTTTCTATTGGAAATTAATGAATAGTGTTTTTAATCGTTTCTGATATAGCATAATGTAGCTTCTCCAAGTAATTTAATAAAACTCGTTAAATTCTAACATTATTTGATATTTTTAAGTTTTGTATATATTTTTTCCATTATTTGTAATTTCCTTGAAATGTGAAGAGAAAAAGCATATTCTTCAAATTTATATATACATATACACGTCAAATGTGAAAAGGTATGATACAAGATACAGCACCTGCTACCAAATCAAAGTTTGGATAAATATTTCTCTTATTGGAGAATATTGTGACAAATAAACATGTACATTTATTGTTTACATTGACTCAAATTTAATAATCAATAAGCATTTAAATTTGCGGAGATAATATATATATATATATATATATATATATATATATATATATATAGAATGAGGCTACTATACTATCTATAGTACCGGTGCTCCGGTACTATAGTTACTTTTTCGATCTTAGGGTGTTCAAATCAACGATCCACACCGTTGAAACTGATCTAGGGTATATGAAGTTCTTAGAAATAAAATTTTAGTTTTTTTCGATATCGTTTACTTAATAAATAAATCATGTCAGAATGAACGGTGAAAATTGAATAATCCTTAAAATTTGAGTATAGGAGTTTCGAATTCAAGATCAAGGATGTTGACCTTCATCTATATAGTTTAAAGTATTTTCTATCAAAATTTGAATAAATTTAGATTCTTCTCCACCGTTAAACTACAAACTCGCCATAATAACCATTGAAATTTGATAATTTTGAAACGGTTTGATCACAAAGTAAATTACGTCGAAAAAATATAAAATTTTATTCCTAAAAACTTCAAATATCCTAGATCAATTTCAACGGTGTGGATCGTTGATTTGAATATCCTAAGATCAAAAAAGCAATTATAGTACCGAAGCCCCGGTACTATAGATAGTATAGGAGACTAGCTCTATATATATATATATATATATATATATATATATATATATATATATATATATATATATATATATATATATATATATATATATATATATATATTGTATATGCATGTCAAATATGACAAGGTGTGGATCTAGGTACAACGCCTACCAAATCAAAGTTTCGATAAATATTTCTTTCATTGGAGAATATTGTGACAAATAAACATGTACATTTATTGTTTATATTGACTCAAATTTAATAATCAATAAACATTTGAATTTGTGGAAACAAACACATTGCGTGACGTATGGACATTCCTAGCTACATGATTATTGCAGGGTCCAAATCCTCTTTAACTTGAGCATCAAGTACAACTTGGTTACTAAACCAATAATTTTTTAAAAATAATGATGGATCATAAGAGAAAATGAAGGAGAAGAAATTTATCTATGTCGCATTTACAACATATAGTATTTTCAACATCCAATTATTAAGTGTCTCAATATTATATAGAAGTATAATTTTTTTTTTGTTGAAAGTATCATTTCGAATTGTCGATGTATAATTATTATATTTTCTATGAATGTACTACTATTATCCACTCAATACAATTGATTTGAAACATGTTTTATATATTATAACTATTACACAGAAGATTTTTTCATTAGGGAGAGAACGGAATTGCCACGAATGAGACGCAGTATCCATGTATTATCTATATAATATATATATTATTGATTTAGACCTAATGAATTGTCATTGTTAAATTACTACATCAACTATATATTTTTTATACTTAACTAAATGTATTTTATTTAATTTGAGGTTTTATATTTAGCTAAATTAAAATTTTATCAAAGTTAATGATCCTATTATTTATTAATCATTAAATAATTTAGTTCTATTTGCTGAAAAGTGATTAAAGTCAGTTAATTCGGTGAAATCACAAATGAATTTAATAAAAATTTTAAGTTTTTTCCTAAAATTATTTAATTCTAAAAAATAAAAAAGTTGAAGAATCACAATCCAAAAAAAAATTTAAAACTTGAGTGGGCTATTTCAGAATGGCCTATAGTTGAGGGGACTACATATTTTTTTAACATTTTTTAATGAATTAGGGGAGAAGATAAAAAGCCTAAGGGTGTGTTTGGATGCTTGTAAAACAACCCGGAAAAAAAAAAATCGGTTGAAAAGTTATTTTCTGCTGTTTGGTTACGCGTAACTTTTTTTTTTACATATTTGATGGAAAAGGGAAGTTTTCGTTTTCCGCTCGCTTCGAGCGGAAAACAACGAAAACTATATAATATTTTATTTATAAATATCTAGTAATTTATTTTATAGTATTAAATATTAAATATATACTATTATATATTAGATTACATACTTAATTATTATATAATATATTTTAAATATATTTTATTTATAAATATAAACGATAATACTAATATATGTAATATGATAATTATTATATATCAATAATATATAATATATAGAATAAATATATATATATATATATAATAGTTTCTATTTATAACTTTTTCTTTTTTTTTTCTTTCAACCAAACAACCGTAAGAAAAATAATTTTTTTTTCCTTCAAACCAAACATTAGAGGGCGTAAAACTTATTTTCCTCCGAAAAAAAATTTGCACTGAAATTTTTTTTCCATAATTTTACGTCGAATCAAACACACCCTAAACAGAAAATATAATATCGAAAAAACTTTGCTCCTATAATATTATATTAAATAATTAATAATTAGATATTATTATTTTTATATAAAAAAATTTAGAACGAATAAAAATACTGTGAGACTCCAAATAGTCATATATATATAAGATATAATAGTGCTAAACTCTTAACCCGGCTTAAGCATTTTGGACGGTGGTTAGACCCGAGAGGTTGAAAGAGTTAAGTGTGCTAGGACGGGAGTAGTCTGAGGATGAGTAACTTCCTGATAAGTTGGGACGTCACAGACACCCATCACAATCGATTGAATTTATAAAAAAGTGATTGATAGTCTCACGAGCAAGCACAGCATTTAATTATGATATGACTTGCTTAGCAATAAGGGACAAACTTTTCAACAGTATCTCCTACTTTTCACACCAGATTTAGTATTTATCATTTGCCCTACTTGTCACGCAAGCAAGCATCTGGCTATAAATCATTTCATTAATTATCATTAGTTGCTAATTGTAGATTTTTTTTAATTAGCTTCATAACTCTCTCCCTGATCACAGAAATAGTATAACACTATAATAATAGATAGATCTCACTTACTATTAATAGATTCTGAGTTTATTTTCGTGTTCGTCATCCATCGCCATAATTTCAGTCCATTTTTTCACTTTCGTTGTATCATTTATAAGCGTACGCTGAATGTGACGTATTCCTACATAATTATTATTCTTATCAGATCGCATCTTTTGGCAAGCACATGAAGCGGGAGTTTTTCGTATTCGATCCTTCTTTTCACTATCAATGTAAAGTGATTTTGCCGACTGCTGAAGTCGATCGATTACGATATGATTACGATATAGCTACGTTATAATTTTTTGGCTAAATAACATAAAATTTTTCTGTCAATATCCACTTTTTCACGTTCTCCTCTTGTCATTCAAAAATCTATATTTTACCCCCTTAAAAAATAAAAAATGTTCACAGGGGGTACGGTGTGACAAAATGACAAAAATGTCCTCATCTTCTTCATCTTCTCCTTTCCAATCTTGCTCAGCCCGCATCCCGCACCCTCGCCCGCGCCTCCCTTGACCCCAACTCCGACTTCGTGCGAGGACGAGGCGGCGGCCGAGGGCATATGAGTGGGCATCAATGAGGGTTTCAGGAGTATTTTGGGTATAACAAATAAGATATAAACGGAACCCTAACGGAACACTGACGGCAGGGGGCGAAGCGAACATTTTTCATTTTTTAAGGAGGCAAAATATAATTTTTTGAATGACATGAAGAAAAAGTGAAAAAACGGGTATTGACGGAAGGTTTTCTGTAATTTAGCCTAATTCTTTCTAGTGTGCTCTCATATCAGAGAAGCACGCGGATACATGCTTTTTTACTCTGTGCCAAACAAAGCGTATATTTTTCGTCGTGCTTTGGGTTTGGTAGTCCGGTTCGAGCTTGGGTCGGGCCATAAACATCAGGCCCGCAAAAACCCAAGTTTCTTAGCCCGGTCCAAAAGCTCGATTTACTGCTACAAGTTTACAACTAATATTCATTTAGTCATGCACACTTTTGATTAGTATATTTCATTCTTTTCTTTGTTATTCGATAGAAATATATGTCTTTGTTATTCTTTTCTTTGTTATTCTATCCTACTTAATGCTTATTTATAATTGGAACTAATTAGTTAATTCAATACAATTTGTCAATGTAGAACGCAGCAGAAGTATTCGTTCGTATCTTCTGCGGAAGAGACTCGCGCTAGAATGCGATGAGTCCCGGATCGTAGAGGTTGATTCATGTGTTCTCAGATAGTCCACGAAGGTCTTCTAAAGCTTCAAACCCGCGGTAAATCGAGCTATGAACGAGCTAGATCTATAATTCACCGTTCAAAACCCTCTAAAATAATAGGTTAATGGAGAATGTGGTTTCTCTCTCTAACAAGATGACTAAGAAACTACTCACGAATTTATGAGTATTTTTTTCTCTGTGAGAGAATAGCTTACATATTTATAGGAGATCCCAAAATCTTAATAGATAAGTAAAAAATTAGGCCGAATCGATTTATGATTGTTATCATAATATGGCTAGAATATATCTAATTAGCTTTTCAATTTAAAAGCAAGATTAAGTCTAGTCCAATTAGACAACATAGTAACCGACGGATCGAGTCCGATCATGGGCGTACCCGATTCGGTTTAACCGAATGCCAACAGTAAAAAACAAAACTCGTCTTAATATGTTGAGAAGAGAATAATAATACAAAAAAAAAAGAACTCTCTTATTGCTTCAGAATCAAAGGACATTTCAAAATTATTAAAAACATGCTTCTTGTGTTTATTTCTTTAGGTGATGATCCATCACTGAGCCATTCAAAAACCTCAGCAATTATCATCACCTGGTTCATGTACAAAAAGAATGGCTATTTTGTTAATCTATTGAAGATCATATAAAAGAATATCCTATTTCTCCTCCCAAAAAATAAATAAATAAATAAATAAATAAAGAATGATCTACTACAAACTTGGTGCTATGGTTAGATTTTTGTGCCCATAGTTGCAGTTTCTAATTGATTTGTAGAAGTTGAGAGGCTTGAAACCAATCTATCTAATGCTTCTTTCATCCACAAGTGTTCGCAACCCTCCTTTGCTTCTGCCACTGTTACCTGCTTCGCAAATTCAGTGTCAAAACTTATAAATTTGATCATTTTAAACATTTTTACTAAAAGATGAGATTACTAACGCCAATTTTGACTAGTATCTGAAATAACTTCTCGACAAAAAGCAAAGCTCACAAATTTTGCTTCGAACTCCAGAAGCAGAAGCTCTAACTTAGAGACTTTACTTCTCCTTCACTAAACTATTTTAAATAGCTTTAATTTAAAGCACTTTTTCAGAAGCTCCAGCCAGACCAACATGGCCTTTGTGCGCACCGTTTCACTCGAGTAGGAATTAATCTACTTACCCATTTTCGCTTGCGCGTGTTCATCTCGGGCCACTGAGCTAATTCCTCAGTGACATTCAAAGGGAACATAATCCCCTCGTAGATCTGGTTGTATCTTCTGCTTATATACTTCCAATTGCCGAGGCAACCCTACAATGAAATAAGCAAAGTTTGTTTTAGAATACAATTTAATTGTGTGAACAAACTTTTGAATTTAATTTGTGAATGTAGTGTTTACCTCAACAATCCCTCTCACACCTGCTTCCTCAAATGCTTCTCTAGAAGCTGCTTGTTTTATCTTCTCATCAATTTCCCACCCACCCTGGTGATTACATTACAAGATTCTTAGGATTAATTAATCAGAGTATAACTAAGCTATTAAATCAAACATGTATAAATAATGCATTTAACTTCAGTTTCCAGTTCGATAAAACGGTAAATAGCTGATTCAACTGTCGTGTCATCTTAAAGAAATGATCTGATAGTTTATATTTGATTTTGCAGAATAATTATAATCGTTTCGCAAAATATAATTAATATGCATAAATTGCAAGTACATGTTTAAGTAATTACCTTTGGGAACATCATTCCATGCCCCTTTTGTGAGCTTATGACAAGCACCTCTATTGCTTCTTCAACAATGATATTGCCAATGTCAAAGGGCTTGTTGATCTTAAACTTGTATGGGATACATCTGCAAGTTAAAAAAGAAAAAAAAGAAAACAATTTTAGCTCAAAAATGCTTGTTTTTTATTCGAGACTATGCAGGTTTATACACGAAAGATCCTTTTCCGAGCCAAAACCAACTCAAACTTAAAAAGAGTTGAAAAAGGATGTGATCACAAAGAGAATTTACGAACCCGACGACGATGCGGCCGCCGCCGCTGCCGAACCGCTGCTTCTCTCTTCCCTCCCGCGCCACCACGCAAATCATCTCTCCCTAAACAATTTCTCGCTCACCACAACAGAGAGGGAAAGAGAGAGTGAGAGAATATTTTGAGCTCAATTGGGAGCAAAGAGAGAGAGCCACTTTAAATAGAACAGGACCTTAGAGCACATATATATATATAGAGAGAGAGAGAATAGTGGGGGGACAAATTTAACTTTGTTTACATATATTTTTTTTTAGTTTTGTCGCGAACGAGTAAGTTAAAAGTTGGGTCTAGTCGAAGTATGTTCAAATAAAAATTTTGAAATAGTATTGAAACCCACACAAAAAAAAAAGCGCGTTTTTGCGCTTCCCAACGAGCTTCCGACCTGCTTCCCCTTTCACTCTTTATTTATTTTTAGACTTGAGAGAGGAAGCACAACCGCGGTGGCCCGAACGCGGACCCGTAGATCCGCGTAGAAAATGTCAATAGATATGAATATCCGAACCCGATAGAGACGGTTTTAATCTACAGTAAGCAGAGATAAAACTCTGATATTCGAATTTTTTCTTTCGGTTACGAATTTTTTACTTGTATCTGAACTGAACTCGAAACCAAACTTATATAAGTTTTTTTTGTGCGAGGCGGGTACAGTTTTAAACTTTCATATCTGATGAGGTTTGGATATAATTTTTTATTTTGATTTTCTTTTATGGAGATTCAGTTTCGGATTTTGCGAAAAACGTGTGAAAATTGATTTATGGACGTCCCTAATTTTGTCTCATCTGGGCCCTTTTTTTTTCTTTTTCTTTTTTCATTATTGTTCCTTTTTAAATAAAGATGTCCTTAGTCATAATACGCGTACATTTTAATCAAAGTGAATCCAAATTCAAATTTTGCATTTTATTTATTATAATAAAAATGTACGTAAGCTTTAATATTCGTACTTTTTGGATCAAAGTTGAATTCAAATCTGAATTTTATACGGCCAACTAAAAAATTGGCAAAAATATACGGAGGCCCCTCATCAACAGGCCTATTCTGAAATACCCCTGCGAAACTTTAATATTTTTAATTGATGCCACTTTAATTTTTAATTTTTTTTATTCGAGTTTCTCTAGTTAGTGAAATTAAACTTATTTTAAAATGTTATGGTTCTCTTAGCTCTTGGTTGTCAATTATTTTCAATCAAAAGTATTAAATTGATAAAACTATTCCTGAATTTGATAAGATTCCTAATTTTAGTTGATAGAAATTACTCAATTGCAAATCAACTATATAAATTGATATTACTTTACATTATATAATTATTTTCTCCATATAAATATAAGGTTAAATTAAAAAAACCACCTTATAAATATCCGTTTTTTTACTTTTTTTTCTATTTTTTAAAAATCTACATTTTACCCTCTCAACATTTCAAGTTATTACATTTAACCCCCCTCTGCCAGGGTTCTATCACTATTACATTCATTTATTATAATTTATACTAAAAATATCTTTCAAAATGACGAAAATATATTAAAATTTTTTTTTTCTTATAAAAGAGGGCTTTTTTTACATTTAGCCTCCTCAAAAAAAATATTTTCACAAATAGTCCCACAAAATTTATATTTGCTAGATTGACCCTATCCCCGCCACGCAAGCGCCACGCGAGCACCACGTGAGCGGTAGGTAAGATTGAGTTGAACGCGGTGAATCATTCACCGTGTTTGGATACGGTGAATCATTTACCGTGTTTTTCGTAATATTCTAAACCCTAAACCCCAAATATTACGTAGTTCTTTCTAAATTTTAAACCACAGATATTACGTAATATTCTAAACTCTAAACCAAATATTAGCGTAATACCGTAATATTTGGGGTTTAGGATTTAGGAAGAACACGGTGAACCATTCACCGTGTCCAAACACGGTAGATGATTCACCGTGTTCAACTTAATCGCTCACGTGGCGCTCGCGTGGCGGAGATAGAGCCAATGTTGTAAATATAAATTTTGTAGGACTATTTGTAGAAAAAAATTTCTAAGAGGGTTACATGCAAAAAAAGCCTTATAAAAGAAGTAAGAACAATTTGATCATTTTACCCTCTTCATTACGCCGTACCCCTTGAAAATATTTATGACATTTTAAGAGAAATAAAATATAAATTTTTAAAAGTCATAAAGAAAAAATAAAAAAATATTTACCATAAAGTTTTTTGTAATTTAGTCTAAATATATAATAATGAACCGAGAAAAACGATTCCCACGCATCTTTGAAATGGATAGGACTAACATAATATAAAAGATAATATAGAGGAAAAAAAACCAAAAAAAAGTAGTCATTATCATGACCAACTTTTTCAGCAGTCACACTCAGAATAAGGATAAAATATGATTGGCCAACTAGCACTCGGATAAGCCAAAAAAAAACCAAAAAAAATGGGTTACAGTAAAAATTGAAATTAAGCTAAAAGTACTTCCGATTAACACGGTTTCTTTCCTTGACTAGAAAGAACATGGTGTGACCATACCAGCAAATGACAGTATAAAATGTAGTGGGAGTTGCGTGTTTGATGCGAACAACTTGTTGTTTGGACCAAGCAACTGGAACAAAGAACTGGTCCAACTGGTCCAATCGTTTGACATCAGTATCACTGACACTGCTTAGTCCAAATTACGAGTCGAGAGGTCGGATGTTCGATCCCCAGTTTAATGAAGAAATAAAATATACGATCTCCGACCTACGGACTTGAAAAAACTAATAACAGGAAAGATGTGTTCTGATAGAAAGATTTTTTTCTGTGTCTTGACGGAGATTGCGATTGCAAACATATGCCACAAAGATAATTCATTAGCAACTGCTTTGAATAAAGAAGCGTGTGGACTGCAACTTTTGATTTTGAAGCTTCATTCAACATTAGGTCACAGAATATTCAACCACAAAAAAGTAAAAGACTACTGTTAAAGTTTTACGAAGAAATAATGAAACCAACTAAAAAAAATATGAAAAACTAGCACAAAACTACGCATTTGGGTACACAAGAAAAGAGAAGTTTCCTGTAAACATGCATTTAAACCAATGGCAACGAAAAGCACACATCTATCATAGTATCAGATAGTTTGAGCCAAAAAATGACACAAAAGAAAAAAAAAACATATACAAGAACAAGTCCCCCAAAGTACCAGAGTACTAGGTTTCTCTGCATAAGTGGGATTATTGCATATTGCATAGCTTGTCTATAACTTTATCTTTATTTTCCAAGATGAGGATTTCTTAATTTCTAAAGAAAAGCTTAAAGAGTGAAAAGGAAAAAGGAAATAAACAAAAGAAACCGGAAAAGAACATCCAATTGATTGCGGCACCTTCTGTTTTACCTTTTAAGCATTGTAGTTTCAATTCTATTGCTGCAACAAATGAGTTGGCAACAGAATCTTTGGTTTCAAAAATCTTAACATTACAGAAACAGTGAAAAAAGTTTCGCAGTTCCACATAATTTTCCTAGCTGTAAACAAAAACAGTTTCACAGATTCCACAGAACTCTCCTGCCTCCACACAGCGGAGTCAATAAGCAAATTAACAACAATGGGTTTGCAAAAATTTCACAACCTTGGTTGGAATCTTGTATTATCAGGACTCGCTGTGTTCAATGGAAAAACCTTAGATAATAAGAAAATACAGCGAGCCCAAAAATACCTCCAAGTATGCATTGCAGTCACGCATTTGTAAGATTTCTAAGCCGTTGAACACAAGGGGACAATCCAACAGGTTATGGAAAAACGATACAACTTAAAAAAGCAGAGAACATAACCCCAAATATAAATCAAATATAGCAAATTTCTAAGCGGCGAGAAAGTTGTTTCAATCAAGTCAGTAGAGAATTAAACTATAGTAACTGGAAAGGCCACTTCACTTAACACATAATAACAAGGAGAAAAGAAAAGTACCGAATGCTACCCTGATGTAAACGACTGATCATTTATAAAGATGTAGAACTACAATGATTTATGAAAAGATAACCAAAGCAAACACACTAATCACTATCGATCAGATTAAAGTCAGAAATAACAACTACGACAAGTCGACCGTCCAACGAGAGGAAAAGAAAATTCAGATAAAAGATCGTCATAGCATTGATATCCGCGCACAAATCAATTGTCTCACAGAATAACCTGAAGGTGTTCACTAGACAAATTTCCGATAGATGTTACATTGTTATCATCTTAGGAATCCGCATGTTGACTACGGGGGGTAAAAACATCAAACTTTTACAAATAGGAGCAGTATTGGAACATAAATGCAAACACTAAATAGTGAAGTAACCCAGGCCAAGATCACCTATCAAGTTTTGATTATTATTAAGATCTCAGCAAGTACGAAACATGGGACTAAAAAAAGCAACATACAATGTTCAAGAAAAACAACACAGAATTGCTATGATCTTACAAGATCTGCCGAAATAACTCACCACCACAGCATGCCATTTTCGGCTCAAGCACCATCAATCAAATTCTGTAGTTAGTTTGATTCAAATTATGCAAAACAAGCTCAAATTGGGAGGCGAAACCCTCCGTGAACGTCGATTCCCCAGATGAAAAGGCGCAATGATAAATCTATAATTCTTCGAGTTGTGATTACGAAATGGAGAGAAAGAGAGAAAGAGGGTTGGATGGTGATCACCGGGCGGCGGTGTTGAGGCCGAGGAGAATGCGGTTGGTCTGGTCGCCGGCGGGGAGGTAGGCGACGTTGGGGGTCCTGGAGAGCTCGGCGGCGATCTCCTTGGCGGCCTCGATCCGGCGGAGCTCGATGAGGCCGGTGCCGGCGGCGGCGGTGGCGTCGGAGATGAGGCGGGCGGCCTGGGCCTCGCCCTCGGCGCGGACGATGGCGGCGCGGCGCTCCTGCTCGGCGCGGGCGACGAGGAAGCGGGAGCGCTCGGCCTCCTGCTGGGCGACCTGCTTCTTCTCGACGGCGAGGGAGAACTCGGCGCCGTAGGCGAGGTGGGTGATGGCGACGTCGTCGAGGACGATGTTGAACTCGCGGGCGCGGCGGACGAGGGCGTCGCGGACGAGGGCGGAGACGCGGGGGCGCTCGGTGAGGAGCTGGTCGGCGTCGAACTGGGCGACCACGGCCTTGAGCACCTCGTTGCCGATGGAGGGGAGCACCTTGTCGTCGTACTCCGTGCCCAGGGAGGTGAAGATGGTGGGGAGGCTGGGGACGTCGGGGCGGGAGAGGAGGCGGAGGGAGAGGCTCACCATCTGCAGGTCCTTCGTGCCGGAGGTGGAGGAGAAGGTGTGGGGGCGGGTGCGGATGTCGAAGATGTAGGGCTTCTGGAGCCACGGCACGAGCAGGTGGGTGCCCTCCCCCACCGTCTCCGGGAGCACGCCGCGGAACCGGTCGAAGATCACCGCGCGCTCCCCGCCGTCCACCGTGTACAGCGACGCCCCCGCCACCGACGCCGCCAAGCCCAGCCCCGCCGTCACCTTCGCCAGCCCCCTCAGGAACGCCGCCGCCGCCGCCGACGCCGACGACGCCATCGCTAGGGTTTCAACTCCTACGAGCTCCCGAGGCCGGAGGAGGAAGGAGACGGCGAACGCGGTGGAATGAAACGGAACGGAACGGGTTGAAACCCTAGCAGCAGAACAAAACCCTAATAATGGGCTCTCTCTTGCTTGGGGAGGAAGAAGAGACGCCTCGAGATTCGGGAACTTAGCTTGGGCCGTAGGGATGGTAGTGTGATTCGCGGGAGAAATGCACTGGAGCGACCCAACGCGAGAGCGAAAAGATTGGACTTCGGCCCAGTTAAACTTGGTGGAGCTCTGGTCCGGGCTCGATCTAAAATGTCCCAGGCGAGTTTAGTCGTACAAAGTAGTTGTTGCTATATTATAGTTTTAACTATGTACAAAATTAACTAACCGTGTTTGGATCGATACGTTTAAGTCTAACTGTTGCAGTTAAAACTACACGACCGTGCAATGCAATTCGGAAAGATTCAGATCACCCAATTTTTTAAGAAAAAAATTGAGATACACAGGCTACTGAATGTAAGAAGTGCAGTTGCAGCAGTTGCAACTGCATAAAAGTCGGAGAAAATGAATGTAGCTGTAATTGCAGTATTTTCAACCGCATGCATTAGATCTTTTCCAACTTCACCACATTCACAATTACATCTAACCAAACAGACATAATATTGAGAACACATGACATGCAGTTTCATGGGAGACTCTCCGAAGAGGACATGATTGTTATAAAGAATTGCTATGTTGTAAATATCCACACAATAGGGTAAACACAAATTGCAATAACATCAACCTTTCATCAACAGTTACCAATCAATGGAAGGTTACAAATGGAGATCAATCTCACGCAAGCTTGCAAAGAATGAAACAAATGGACGGAAAGCCGATAAAATTGCTCGACGATCACAAATAATGTACCAAAAGATATCGGTGAAGGGAAAAAATAAATAAATCAAAGCTGAGATTTACTTTAGAGCACCTTCAGCTTACTAAGATGCTCCAAGAGAGAAGTGGCTTTGCGCTTGGCGCGGTCCGTGCCGGTCTTTGTGAGCTCGGTGAGCGGTATAAGCGCACCAAGCCGCCCTATGCAAGCGAGGTTCTCACTATCCTTCTTGCACAGAGCAAGCAATATAGCCGCCGCGTTCTCCTTATTTCGTGGCTGGCCCGACCTCAACAAGTCTATCAAAATAGGAATAGTGTTCACCTTAGTTATAGCCACGCGACAATCTTGGTGGCTCACAAGAACCGACAGTAGAGTCAATGCTTCATCTATCGCCCCGTTGTTTGCCGAGTCCTGAAGCATCGTCACTAACGGGCTAAGAATCCCAGCCCGAATCGCCCTGACCTTGTTTGCTTGGTAAATACACAGGTTGAAGAGCGCGGTCGCAGCGTCCTTCCTCCCCCTCATGCCGCCACTTTGTAGCAGATCAACCAATGCATCGATTGCACCCGGTGTGCTACCAATACTTATCTTATTCTCGTCTACGAGGGATAAGCTGAAAATTGCTGCTGCAGCATTTTCTCTCGCCTCCATGCTACCGAATTTAAGGACTTGGATAATGGGGAGAATAGCGCCGGCTAGAGCTATTAGTTCCTTGTTGTGGTCGTATATAGAGAGGTTGAGGAGAGAGGTCACTGCATGTTCTTGGGTTTTTTGGTCTTTTACTGATAAGAGAGAGACCAGGGCGGGAATGGCTCCGGCTTCTGCAAGTAGTATTCGGTTGTCGGTGCTTCTTTTTGCTAAGGATCTTATTTCGGCTGCGGCGGATTTTCGCTCTTCTAATGAAAGGCCGGAGAGGTTGCGAACTAGGGCTTCAATGGCGGCTCTGTCGCCGCTGACCTCTTGGAAAGAGCCGTCGCTCTTTCTGATCCATCCGGTGGTTGCTCTGGATGGCTGCTCGATACCATTTTCTTCGCACCACTGCATAATTAAGCTTCTTAACACATAATTAGGGGTTAGTGTGAGGTTTTGGAGCTTCTGTTGAGTCTTTGGGCAGGTCCTGTTTCCACAGTCAATCCATCTTTGAATGAAAGAGCGCTCGTAAGTCTGTAATCAGAATGGCTAGATCATCAGTACAATTGTATCAAACATTTTCTGCAACTTTGGGGGAAAAAAAAAATCCTTTTTCATTTTTGTTAAAAGGTGATGATTTTATTTCTCTTGGCATCTCTAACCTGATTTGCTACATCTAGGACCAGACAGTCAGCCTATTTCATAATAACACAAGTTTTAAATGATCGACCTGCAGGTTTAAACTACGGTTGCATACTTTTGAAACTGTGCATGAATCATTCAAATAGGTATGGTTAGACCTATAACAAAGGGCCGGTTTGGTCCTAAAAGTTAAAAAGCATGCTAAAAGTGCAAAATGATAAGAACTCATTTTCAAAATATGTTGCATATTTAAGTTCATCAGATGACTGCGTTCTTTAAACATTATACCTGTCCTGTGGATACAATAACTGGATCCCTCATCAGCTCCAGAGATATTGGACAAAGGAAATCTGCAGGAATGACTAGAGATTCGGGTTTCTTATCTTCCTCTGAGATCTTCTTTACTACATCGCAATCAGGTCCCACAAATTTCAGAGAATTGGTGGTTTTAGCCTTCTCAAGCCTTTCGATTACAAAGGATGTTAGCTCCTCAACAACTTCGTTAGACTTCCCATTTATTTCTGCAATCAACATAACAGTTTTTTGTAGATCATGGTTTCCATCTACTATACTCTTTATCTGCAATGTCTCAGACTCATTTGCTGCTCGCTGTTTGAATTCTTTCTCATCGCAAGATAATACATCATGAATTTCCAGAAACAGTTCGGCATCCGGAATCCCATTTTTCTCCGTTGTTCTTTTGAGTTGTGCACGTACCAGTAGAACCTAGAAAAGATTCATATTAGAAAAGTAGTCCAAGTAAGAATCCAGAAGTATACGTTTCTTTGCTTTTACCTGTTCTTGGACTTCATCTGAAATTTCAAGGTACTCGTATGGCAGTTCTGCAAGAGCTTTCTCCAACAACCACGTCACATATTGAAACTGTACAGCAATATTCTTTCCCTCCGTATCCTTCACAATATAACATGAAGGCTAATGAGGAGGGCAACATAGTTTGTACGTATGAAATTTGCAAATATTTGTTAATTGAAATTGTGTAAGTGTGAGAAATCTCAATGAGACATTTCAAGTGATGTCATCAATAAATTTCAAATTTATAATGAAAGAGCATATGTAACAGAAGCTGCATCTAGATAGATCTCAGTCAAATAGAACATTTACCAAAAAAAAAGCCTATATGCATTAGTGCAGGTGACAGATCCTAATCAAATTATAAAGAATGAACACATGAACAAACAGTAGAATTATGTAACTGGAATCAGCAAATTAAAATGAACCCGAAAACAAAAGCTGAGAGAATCAATGTGCCACTAACGCAGAGCACACACTAACAACAATCTATTGAAAACAGTACATGAGGCAGAAACCATCTAGATTGAGACTGAAGAAGCATAAATAGCCGAGTAACTGTGAGAGGAACTCTTACTAAGGATTTGATAGCAGCATTTAACAAAATGCAATGTAATGGACATATGGAGCTATTGCCGAGTTCCACAATGATAAGAATAAATTAAACAGCAAAATAGTGTTAATATGGAAAATACTTTGGTTCCAATGGATAACTCTGAGTAAGATCGATAAATTCAAGGTTGTTAACAAAATTAAAAGAAGACAAATGAAAGGAACTCAAATCAGATTTCAAACAAATGGCACAGAAACTTTATTCGCCAGATTTGGGAGTTACAAATTTAATTCCGATACTAAATTCAAGCAAACACGAGTTAGCTCATCTAATCGACATTGTCGGTTTCTAGGTTTAGAGCGCTATCCTAGTAACGAGCTTCCGTAAGGTGTTCGACGAAATTCCTGAGGGAGATAGATCAGCGAAATGAAGAACTGATTCACGAACCACTTAAACCCCCAAAACTCTAGTTGGTTCGAAGGTGTCGAGGTAAGACCCTCATCTTAATTCACAATGCAGGGGGAGAGAGAGAGAGAGAGAGAGAGAGAGAGAGAGAGAGAGAGAGAGAGAGAGAGAGAGAGAGAGAGAGAGAGAGAGAGAAGGAGAGAGAGAGGCTCTTACAGAGGCGTTCTCCGAAGGAGGAAGTGGCGGTGCGCGGCCGAGGAGGAGGAGCCGCTTAGCCGCCTCGAGCGCCACCAGAAGCTCCTCCAAGCAGGCCACCGGATCCGCCGCCGCCGCCGCCGCCGAGGACGACGTCGACGACGAAGCCTCCCCCTCCGCCGCCGCGGCGGGGCTCCCGCCTCGCCGGGCGGCGAAACCCGCGATCTCCTCGAGGAGGTGGGAGAGGAGCGAGACCTTGCGGGCGAGGCGGAGACGATCGGCCCCGATCTCGGCGGCGGCGCCGCCTCCCACCGCGGTGATCTCCCTCGCTACGGCCACGAGGGCCCCCGCGACCCTCCCAACCCCCATCTCGGCCTCGGGCGCGGACTCCGCCATTGGAGGGATCGCGATCGGGGCGGGGCGGCGAGAGCGATGGCGATGGCGATGGCGACGAGAGGAGCGAAGGGCCAATCCAATGTCAACGTCATAGCATATAATAATATACAGAGAGAGAGAGAGAGAGAGAGAGAGAGAGAGAGAGAGAACGAGGCTTCACGACGAGAGGAAGAGGAAGGGGAGGGGGGAGTGTGAGGTCGAAGGAGTGTGGTGGATATTATTAAATTATTATTAATTTATAATTAATTTCATTATTAGCCAATCAGATGAGGCCGAATGGAGTGACGTGGAGGGATAAAAACAAAGCGCGGTCGGATCGGGTACGGGCGTATGGAACAGGGAACAGGTTTCGTAGCGAATGAGAGGATACGCATCGTGGACCCGATGCCCGGTGGGCCCTTCTTATTTTTTGCGTGGACCTAGTCCACTGTGAACCGGTCTTTGGAAATATAGCCCCAAAAGCTATGATATGAAAATTTGAGATCATGTAAACACCTAAATGTATGTAAGATATGATTCATAATTTTCGAACTAATATTAATGGCACTTTATATAACCCATTCGATGGTTATAGATCATCTTTAGCAATTTGCAATCAAATTTTAAGAATTTACTATGTTGTAGGATATAATTATATCTTATAAAATATAGCCTATAATATTATGTTAAAAAATATTGCTATATATTTTTTCATAACATTATTTTTATTATTGGTAAGTCGACATTCATAATGTATATAATTCTGATTAGTGAATACACATATTTTAAAACTGTTATATAAATTTGTCAACACATTAAGACCTGTAAAGATAACATATGAAAGATTAAAAATAATTATTTTATATTAATATTTTTTTTGGCAAAATTTTCTTACGTACAATTATAAAATCTAAAACAGAACTACAAATTTTAGACCTTAAAATTATAAGATTTTTATTACAATAATAGGTCGAGCAATATTTATTGTCAAACAGCTTTTATATTAGGAAAGCTAAAGAGCAGAATCAAAATTAGTGTAGGAACCAAGCAAGCTAGAGGACATTCTTCTTGGCTGATGTGGTGGATCAGGTTCACACAACAATCTCGCAAGATGAGGATTCTAGGAATAATATCCGAAAAAGGTTTATTTTTTATTTGTATTCGGCTAACAAATTGAAAGAGTATGTGTAACAGTTGGGGACAGCTATGGTGCCACTACGAGGTAGTTAGTGGGGTGTTTCATGGCAAATTGATAAAATATTTTAAAAAGTATATATGCATATTCAATGTTTTTAGATTTTGTAATTTTGTTTTCAAATTATTTTCTAATATTACTCTTTGTAAAATATATATATATATATGAGTTATATATATATTATTAACTGTTTTGTGAATAAATTTTGGATAAATGTTTAGAAGATTATTTTATTTCTATAAATATTCAATAGTTGAGAATGAGTTATTCATGTGGGACTTAAAAATTAGTTTGCTCCGAGTATGGGGGTGTTTGGCCTAGCTTTTCAGAAGTGATTCTGAGCCCAAAATCACTTCTGAGCTCAGTAGAGCGTTTGGCAATGACTGCTGGAAAATCTGATTCTGCTTTTCAGAATCAGAAAACTGATTTTGAAGGCATCAGAATCAGAAGCAGAAAAAAGCTGCTTCTCCAAAACTGATTCTGCTTTTGGACTCAAACTTCAAATTTTTATTTTCATTTTAGATTCAAAGTATAAATGTAACTTTAAATTTAAATTTTGAAATTTTAAATTCATATTCATATTTTTAAATTTCAACTTTTTAAATTTAAAATTTAAAATTTAGATTTTAAATTTTAAATTTAAGTTTCAAATCTCAAACTTTAAATTTTAAAATTCAAATTTTCAAATTTTAATTTAAGATAAAATTTAAATTTTGACATTTTAGATTTTAAAACTTAAATTTAAAAATTTGAAAATATAAAATATAAAATATAAAATTACAAGTTTTAATTATCAAATAACAAAATTCAAATTTTAAATTTTAAATTTAGATTTTAATTTTAATTTTAAATTTCAGGATTTAAAAATTCAAATTTTAAATTTTAAATTTTGAAATTTTAAATTTATTTTGTCCAAATTTAAAATTTAAAAATTATAATTTTAATTAAAATTTAAAATTTTAATTAAAATTAAAATTTTAAATTATTTTAAAATAAAATTTAGTAAAAATATTAATATATGCAAACATCAGAATTTTTTTGCCAAACAGCTTTAGAAAATCACTTCAGAAAAATCACTTTTATCTAAACTCAGCCAAACGCTCTACAGCTTTTCATCAAAATCACTTCTCCAAACCAAAATCACTTCTGCAGAAATCACTTTTCCAGAAGCTAGGCCAAACAGGCCCTATATCTCGACCCGCTAAGAAAATAGAACGGAAGATGGAGGAATTTTACCGCCAACGGATCTATCTCGTTTGGACATGCCTGTTATGGATCGTGCCAATAAATGTTGACATGACTCCGTCTGGCTTAGTTGATTGGATCGGATATCTACGGATTATTTGGCCCATATTAAACTCTAGATATTTCAAAAAAAGAAAATTATTTTTTGCTATTCTAATTTTTTTTTCTTTTGCAATTTAGCCTTGTATTGTATCTATAATTTGTTTCTAGTAAAAACATACAAAACTTACATAAATTATGAACCATTTTAAATTAATTATTTAATTTTTTTAAAATTTTGATTTTAGTATTTAATTTTTTAATTTTTTTAATTTGAGTCAATCAACGGTACTTCGACTTCGAAATTTGTATGCATCGTTTATATAGGATTAGATAATATACTTTATACACTTCTCACAAATATAAATTTATTGAAATAAGTAATTAGTTTAAATTTTAAAGTTTAAGTGACGTTGAATAACTCAAATCAAAGAAACTAAACGGCGGGATAGTAAAATCACAATTTTGAAAATTTGAATTCTCAAATTAAAACAATTCATAGTTTTGGTAAAAAAAATTTATTTTTATTTCCACCTAGAGCAAAAAGAAGTTTAAGGGGTATTTAAGTAATTTAGTAAAGCACCAGGCCAAACTCTCCCCGAACTCAGGATGCAAATGGATCCGGGTTGTGGAGCTCCCGTTCCAATCTGTTTCGAGTGAAACAGTAAATAAGAATGAAAAAATAGAATAATGTAACTAACGCCGAATCCGTCTCGATCTACCAAGTAAATGGTGCATGAGACGAGAGACCTTTTTTTTTTTATCTATTTCGATCGGCTAAAAATTCGTTAAAATTCGCTGCCGTTCTGATTCGTTCCGAAAGAAACGGTAAGTGATGATAAAAAATAGAATTAAAATCCCTCCTGTCTCCGGATCCCTCCTGTCTCCGGATCCGACCCGTTTGCGTCTCTACACCGAACCACCCCCTTCTCTCTCTCTCTCTCTCTCTCTCATGATCTCATCCCCCACACACCCCTCTCTCGTTTTCGCAGCTCCTCGCTCTTCGTTCGATTCTTTGTCGCCTCTTCGTGCGTTCTCCTCCTCTCTTCGATCCGTATTTTGCTAGTTTGTAGATTTAATCACTTCTCTTTGTTATTGAAGTAAATTCTAGGGTTAATCTAATTTTAGCTTGTTCTCCTTTTTTTTTTTTCGTTCGATTTTGGGAACGAGCGAATCCGTTCGTTTCATTGATGTCAATTTTGGTTATTTGTTTCGATCATCGTGTGTAGAATGATCTACTCGTCTCAATGCCCTGATGCTGTAACAAGTTTTTGAAAGGATTTAGGGTTTTGGATTTAGGGATTAGGGTTAGGTAAGATCATTTCATGCGAATATGTCATTTGCTATCAGATTTTTCACCTTTGTAGGGTTTACATTTTTTTTTTGCAATTAAATGATTCAACTAATGCTCAGATTTGTTAGGGGCAAGTGTTTGAGTTGAAGTGTTTGTGATATTTTTTCCATTTTATCGGTATATAGTCGACGCATCATCTATAGTCTTTTCAGTAAGGAGTTGTGTGGCGGCGCCGCAGCTTTCGAAAACCGGTGTTGGAGTAGAGTTGTTCCGTAAGCCGTAGCTAATTCGTTAAAATCCTCGCGACGTATATCCAGTTGAACTTAGATGCAATTTCGGGTTCAGAAGCTCATTTTAGCTTCGTACTCCTGCTGAAATCTCTAGACTTTTTTGCCTGCCCTTTGCCTGATTTCTGCTTCTTGATCGCTTCTGGTAGCATCGCTGGAAAGGCCGTGTGGTAGAATGCCTTCCTCGGCAATTGTCATTTTTGACAATATTCTGCACTCACTTTTTTCACCATGGCATTTTAGTTAAAAATAGTTTGTTATTCGTCCATTGCTATTGTCTATTTTCCTGCTAAAATTTGACACTTGAAAGGAGTGAGCAGTAGGATTTAGAAAAACTACGTTGCGCACGTGGCTGTGCATCTCTCTGCATAAACGACGCAAGCTAGAGTTTAACTAGAAGTTATATCTAGTTAAACTTCTTTTACTTTTTGTTCCGCATTGCATCAGTGGCGGTAAGAGTTCATCGAGGAAAAGGGAATTCGACCTAGTAAATTTCGCCACGTGTTACCTTCATAGCTTCATTTGGGGTCTCAAAATTGGAAAGAAAAGGAAATCACAAGCATGCAACTTGTGGCTGCATGCGAGGAGTTTTATTTCCACTGCTAATGTCTAATTACTGTTGACTCTTCTATGTCCCTTTCTACCTCTCGCTTTCTCCATGTGGTATGAGAGACTGCTATCCTAGTTTCCCATGTCGTATTCCACAGGTTGTAGAGGCTTGAGCTAATAATAACATGATAACCTGGTATCAATACCTTCGGTGATATATGTCATCTCCGTAGTCAACTTGAAAATTGAGTTCGGTAGTTCGTACATGCTATTTATTATATACCACGACAAAATTCTGAAGCACACTATTTGCTTGCTTGATACGTCGACAATCCATTCCTTGAACTTACTAATTTATATAATATGAGAACTAGCATAAGAAAGTTAATGAAATGGATCAATTTAGTAATTAATATTGGCCATACTAAATTTAAGTGAATTGCATAGTAGTCTTATGTTCTCATGTTTCATCCATGTACTGTTACAATTAACCTCCTAGAATTTACTTGTCACACCTCTTATTACTTGTTTTGCCTGTAAAATTTAATTTTACTACAGTTTGCTGCGAAAGCTATGTCGGAGTCAATATTCATTATGGAATATACTGTGAATTGTTTGGTTCTGAATGCTGCTGGTTTCCTTTGCTCATTTGGCATCCCATTACATGCTTAAGTAGATTTTTTTTCGCATGGTGGGTACTCTAGACCAGAGGTCGTAGGTATTGCTTGTAATTTTTTTTTACTATCCTGCATGTTTCGTAATTTGGTAGTTTTCTTCATATTCTATACCAATGTGCTCTATTTAATTGCTCTCGATATTCAACTTATCTTCAGGACCGCCATGGCTGGAAGAAATCGCATGCATCGCCAACAGATGAACAGTGATCTGTACGGCTACCGAGATGGCCCCCCGCCTCCCTTATCGCGAGTAGCTCGTGGCCACCCCATGCCGCCTCCTCCTCTGCCCTTCGAGGAGGAAGTCGCTCTCCGTCGTGACGAAATTAGGAGAATTGTCGCAGATAACCGCCATTTAATGGACGAGATTGTTGCCCTCAGGCGTGAGTTACCTCACGTCAAAGACGAGCTCCATGTCTTAAGCCAAGCCATGCCTTCACTCCGTGCAGAAAAAGAAGCTGAGACTAGGGAATTAATTCAGAGGGGTTTAAAATTAGAGGGGGAGCTTCGTTCTCTCGAGCCTTTTAGGGAGGAGTTAATGCAGTTAAGGTCGGAGTTTAAGAAGTTGGAGGCTTTGAGGGAAGAGATGTCTGCAAAGGTTCAGAGCATGACAAAAGAGTTAAAGCATCTGCAGACGGAGAACCAACAAATGCCCATTCTGAGAGCCGAGCTTGATGGTTTGCATCAGGAGCTCATGAGAACCAGGTACATTGGTCTAGGATTTTATTTCTTTTCTGAGGCCTTGTGTGTCTGCTAAGCTATTGGGTGGATTTTGCTATTTGGTGAAGGTGCGGGTTGAGTAGTGCTGGTAGAAGAAGCACTATTACCTCTTTCATGCCAAACCATTGGTTCCCAATGGCAAGGTACGTGGGTGGGGAGTGGGGGATCATGGGTTCAAGTCCTAGTGCGAGGAGCCAAGGACACTGGGTAGGGTTGTAGGGGGCTAAGCTTCCGATTCTCAAAAAAAAAAAAAAACAAAAAAAAAAACTTTCATTGAAAACCTTTCCGACGTGGCAACATCTTCTCTCTTCCAAAGATGAGAAGCTCCAAATTGAAGCTTCTATTCTTCAGCCTTGAGATCTCTTTTTGGCTTCTCTTTGTAGTGGAAGCTCCAAACTTTTTACTGTTAAAAATTTGGAGATTTTAGTTTTCAAATAGTTGTGTTTGACAAATAAAATAGTTTAGAGTTTTCACATTTTAAAAGAAACGGGGCTTTTGCTGTTGTGGAAGCTAAAACGAGCTTTTGAGCTTCCAAAGCAGATGGTCCAGTTTGGGGCTTTGCTTCTGCTGTAATTTGTTAGTCTTGGGCCTCTTGGCAGAATTTTAATAAGAAGGCTATAAGTGCTTCTTTGAACAGCTTTGCTGAAAGTGCAAATTTGCAAATGCTTAAGCCAGGCCAAAAAGATCCCAATTTCGGCAACTCTTATTGTAAGTTAAATTTCTTGCTCTACTTTGAATGGACCTTTTTGGCAGGACTGCTCATGAGTATGAGATGAAAGCAAGCGCCGAGCAGATGGAGCAGAAGCAAGCGATGGAGAAGAATCTCGTTTCCATGGCTCGAGAGATCGAGAAGCTGAGGGCTGAGCTGGAGAAAAGAGGAAGAGGACCTGGTAAAACATTTGTGAAAACTTGCAGAATTCTCTTACACTACAGCAGAACATTTATCGAAAATTGCAGAATTTTCTTACACTACAGCAGATTTTGAAGATGTTTTGAACAAATTTTGATTCTAGTTCAAAACTTTTACTGTTTTCATTGGTTATTAAGCTGTTTCTAACTCCCAACTGCATATCTTCTTTTTATAGTTCCCGGCCCATATGGAATGCCGAAAGTTAACCCTGAGATGGGGTTCTCCGGTGGGTTTCGCGAGGGTTATGGTGCGGACAAGGGGTTCTACGGTGGCGGGCCCTGGCCGCCATATGATTCTCGTGGTTTTCCTCACCATTGAATCTGTTGCCCTCTCTCTGTGTCTCTCCCTCTCTCTAACTTACAGTTGGTTTCTTGGTAAAGCTTAAGAATTTAGTAAATGGTATCTCTATTTGGTTACTTTTTTGGGCTCATGGTCTATTTTAATTGGTAACTGATGAAAAAATGGTGGCAGAAGCTGTATCTGTGTAAATTCAGGCGGCTTATGGTCGAAAGAACTCCAATTTGAACCGTTCAAATTCTGCTGTGTATTTGGTAGGAAATCGAGAATCATTGGTGCTCATCTTGTATTTAGATTGCGCCAATGCATCTGAATTGGTGGGATTATATATCTACCCCTGCAAATACATATATTTCTATGTTGGTAAAATTGTGTAAAACTTGCATGAATTATGTCCCAATTTTGTTCTTACCATCTAACCTTTCTGAAAATTTTTATTTTGCCATGTAAAATTTTAATTTAATTGATTTTAGTCATTTGAGTTAAAGTAAGCGGTGCGTAAATTTTATAACAAAAAATTAGGGTAAGTTATACTTTTGGTTCTTAAATTATGAGATGCGTGGTATTTATTTTTCAAATTTTAAGTTGTTGTAATTTCTGACTATAGCTTTCTAAATTGTTACGATTAAAGTTTACAATATAATTTAGTTGACCAATATTGAAGTATTGCTAATGTAAAAATAATGTGACAATGTTGTTATTGATGATGTATGTGATTTGCCAATATTTAGTCTGCTCCGAGTCAGAAGTCGTAACAAATTAAAGCGTCACACGCCTCATAGTTTGAGGACCAAAAAAATATAATTTTTCTTAAAAATTTATATTCAAATTGAAATATTCAAATTGAAATATTCAAATTGAAATGCATGATTACGTAGAATTTAAAAAAAAAAGTTCAAATTGAAATATATGATACCAATATAAAAACATGTAGCTGATATGTTTTTTCTCTTTTTTTTTTTACTGCGAAGTCGTTCCTTCTAGAAGGTTTGGACTCAACTAATCCAAGTCTTCTTAATTTTAACTTGCACCGTTTTCGTCTTTTTTATTATTATTATTATTTTTCTTAACAACCATGTTCGACTTTATCTTTCTCTCTCTCTTATCATTATCAAAATTATTGTCATGCACCATAGTGTATACACCGAAATTCTTAAGAACTCGAACTCACTTATTAAATCTAAATCTTAAAAAAATATATATAAAATACCATTTATAGCCACGGAGAGCAATAAATTTATCAAAATGCTAATTTTTTGGTTAAATTTTCGAGCCTCGGAGCACCTGAAAAGATACAGGAATTTACAGAAAGTTCGAATCTCTGGCTTATAGGACAGATAGTAGCCAAAGGTGTTAAGTATATAATTTATAAGATCAAGATATTTTCAGTACTATAAATCATATCTAATGATTTAAACCTATGTTTTCAATAACTCTAATATAAAGTTCCATAGACTATGGTGTATGCACTCGGTGCATGCAACAATTTGCTCTAGATACGATATAAATGGGTCCCACCATGCCAAGTTGTCTCCAACATGCAACTCACGTGGCATACACTAATCCTCCACACTTTACTAATAAAATCCTTCTTTTGATCATTATCCGCACCCCAAAAGGTACCCAAAAGGGGTCCACCCACATTTGTATCAATCCCTGTAAAAGCCATTTTATTACATCCCATCAACGCACAGCTTCACAATTAATTTGGAAAATTCTTTGGATGTAAATAATTAGTTGTGTGAAAGTGAAATAATATTAACAGATCAATTTTTATCGGATACAATTCAAATTTATTATATCTAATCAAATTTAGTTGCTAAATAATAAAAAAATAAAAGTAAATTTATTTGAACCATTATAAGAATTTTTTTACGAATAAACTCAAATAATCACCATAAAAATTTGAAAACAAAAGCAAAAAAGAATGAATGAATTTTTTATTTTATATTCTAAAAAAATATTCGACATAGTAAATAACACCACATTTTAATTTTACTTAATTAATTTATTTATTTAAATTCACATCTGACGTGGCAGACCCAGCCATGCAATAATTGTCGAACAAAACCAACGCAAAACGTACACAAATAACTCGGACGATAATTCCAATTTCCACCCCCCAAACTTTTAAAAAATTCTAAAACAATCCACTTTTTCTAATGCTCTTCTTCGGTTACTTCGAACCGCTCCCAAATCTCCCCCCAACCCCCGATTAATTACAAGGTAAAATTTGATGAATCCCCCTCAACTATAACACATTTGGAAATGGCCCCCTAAGCTTTAGAATTTTTCCTATTTTAATTTTAATTTTTAAGAATTTTATTCATCATAATATAGTCATTAATTTTTCATCTAATAATTTTTCTTTTTAAAAAAATAAAAAATAAACAATAGTTTAAATAAACAATAAAATTAAGGGGTGTAATAAAAAATTATCTGAAGTTGAGGGGTGTCCATGCGTTTTACTCATCGCCCCACTCTCTCTATCTCTCCGCGTTAAATTAATTCCTCCCCGTTCGAAATTTCAAACCGAATAGCAGCAGTTATTCTCCTACCTTATTCCCCATTTCATTTATATTCTCACTCCCTTATCCCCATTTTTTTATCCCCAATTTTTATTCTTATTATTGTTATTGTTATTGTTATTGTTATTCCCATTCCCCATTACTACTCCATGAGCCTCCGCGACTCCGACCTCGACGGGGCCTCCTCCCCCACGATCGAGGACGAAGACGAGGTCTCGATCTCTTCTAATTTTTGCTTCAGTTTTTGTTGTTTAATCCCTGGTTTTTTTTTGATCCGTTTTGGTGAGTTTGATGATGTGTTGATCGGTTTTTTTTGGCGAAGGACGGGAGCCGGAACCCTAGCGACTCGTCGTCGTCGCCGGCGCCGCCGCCGGAGCGGCGGTGGAGGGACGTGTTCTGGCTCCTCGTCTTCGTCCTCCACCTCCTCCTCGTCGGCTCCGCGCTCGTCCTCCTCGGGCTCAACCGGTTCCGCAAGGCCGATCGGCTCAACATCGACCGGTTCACCAACATCACCATCGGCGGCGGCGGCGCCGCGGCGGCGCCGCGGGAGGCGGAGGTGGTGGCGCCGGCGCAGCGGGAGCAGGGGCCGAGGGGGGAGCTCACGGAGACGTTCTGGCCCTTCTACGGCGCGGCGGCGGGGGTCGGGGCGGCGATCGCCGGGGCGTGGCTCGCGCTGCTGGGGCGGCGCGCGGGGCAGATGATGAAGGTGTCGGTGCACAGCCTCACCACCTACCTCGCCGTGATCAGCGTCTTGTGCTTCTGGGGGAAGCACTTCTTCTGGGGGGTCGCTTTCGCTGTTGGGGCCCTTTTGCAGTTCCTCTATGTCATGTCCGTGGTTGATAGGTATCGATTCCGTTCCATCTAATTCCACCTTCTCTGTTTTGATTTTGCATCGTTAATTAGAATTCTAAATCCAATCACACAGAATTTGTCGCATCCAATTGCAAATGACATTAATGGAGATGTAGCTAGTGAGATAGGCAACAGATTACTCAACATTTATCATGCTATTGTCGATGTTGGGAATTACTTCGTCTTGTTATTGAATTGAATCAGGGGACTGATGTTAAAGGTCGATCTTTTAATGTTAACAATTACATTGTTTCCCCTCTCCCAACTATGCTCTCGGTTGGCGAAGAAGCTAGAAGTTTGTATCAGAGAATGGTATACGCCTGTGTTTCATTGTTAAGAATTATATTTTCGAGTCTGAGAGACACTACAAGTAAATAATTTGCAAAAATAGCTTATATCAACTGGGTCTCTTTTTGACGGTATCTGGTTGGAGAAAGCAACCATTCTTAAAAAGGAAATATGCCCCTATTTAGTCTCTACATTAGATATGCTTGTAGTTCCTGTAAAAAGCTAGATGAGATTTATTTGTTTCAATGGAAGTGTTGAATTTCATGTATTTGCCTCCGATTTGGTTTATGAAGACTTTTGAGAGAAATTTGGCGGACTTTTGATACTATTTTCTGTATTATCATTAACCGTTTACACATTTCTCTGACACCTATGCAATTTGTCTTAGTTGTTCTAATTAGTTTTCCTGGTTTGATAAATTCGTTTTCCTTTAAGGACGAATGATTTGTGAGGTAGGAGGGAAAAAAAACCTAACATAAAACTAGAAGCTTATAAGATTATATAATATCTATTCCCATATTTTGTAGTTGCTATACTGCAGGCATCCGCTAATTCAGGAATTCTGGTTGTGTATCTCCTAATTTCATTCAAAAACTGAGAAGTTTTTTTTCTCTTGCTAATTGAACTATATATTGTTAGTTTAATTATAATGGCAATTTGTCAATCTACCTAGCAATCACAGACTCACAGCGGACGCTTTTCTGTAGGTTTCCCTTCACAATGCTGGTTTTGCAGAAGGCTGTGAAAATGGTTTGGGGCCTTCCAGATGTGATGAGAGTAGCCTATGCTTTTATTTTCATCATGCTCTGTTGGATGGTACTATGGTCATTTGGAATAGCTGGTATCGTCGCCTTAAGTATGCATGATAGCGGTCGTTGGTGGCTTCTTGTGGTGAGCGGGCAAGTTTTTTCTCTTCAGTCTAATACTTGCATGATTTTAGTAATTACTTCTTCGAGGAAGAAAATCGCTTATAGTGTGTCTCATTTTCTCTTCTCAGGTGTTCTCAGTGAGTTTGTTTTGGACTGGAGCTGTTCTTTGTAATACTGTTCATGTGATAGTATCTGGCATGGTATTTCTAGTTCTTATTCATGGCGGGCAGAGAGCCGCTTCGATGCCTCCAAAACCAGTTCTGAAGTCACTACAGTATGCTGTAACAACTTCTTTTGGTAGCATTTGCTATGGGTCTCTTTTCACTGCTGCAATCAGGACTCTGCGGTGGGAGGTGTACATTTTAGCTTTGGCCATGACTTACTAATAACTCCTTAAGTGGTTGTTCTGTTTGACTTATTACTTTATTTACAGTTTATTTTTTGAAATTACTTCAGATCCGAGGAATTAGGTCAAAAATTGGAGACAACGAGTGTCTTCTGTGTTGTGTTGATTTTTTGTTCCATCTTGTGGAAACGCTGGTTCGCTTCTTCAACAAGTATGCGTATGTCCAGGTCGGTTTCTTTTGTCATTTTTGTTATTTGTATTCTGTTGATAGTGCTGCTGCTTTTTGTTTCTTATTTACTTTTTAAACTACTATTCTCTTCCTTCTATGAGTGTTACAAGTGTAAAAAGGTGTCTATAATAGGTAGAATTCGACAGCACTATCTTGAACAATGTTGTACTTTAAAAGAACTTGGGAGTTCTCTGAAATCAAAATAACTGTGAAGATAGGTAGTACCAAAATATTAGCTGTTCAAGTACCCATTTCAAAATGTGCCATAGTCGAGTTTTTACATCTAATATTGTTTCATATTGTTTTTTCCGTTCAGATAGCAGTTAATGGAAAGAGCTTCAATCGTTCTGCTAGGGATGCATGGGAGTTGTTCCAGTCTACCGGCATTGAAGCACTCATTGCTTATGATTGTTCTGGTGCTGTTCTCCTTATGGGCATTATTTTGGGTGGGCTTCTTACAGGAACATGTACAGGAGTTTGGGCATGGTTCAAAAGAAGTGATAAGGTGATCATGGTTGGTTGCACTGCGGCACTGATGGGTATGATATTGGTGAGTCTCCACTTTTAATAGCTTTTTATGTAGTTCTGAATTGTCCACTAATTACTAAAAAGGTTATAAGTTCAAAATATTGGAATAAAACCATTTACTGGCTCGGAATGATTACAAGTTTGAAATGTCTTTTTAACTAATGCAATTCTGTAGCCTACTCTTAAATTTAGCTCCTCTAATTGCTCCTTTGTTGTTATGCATTAGATATCCTTTAGACAACTGTGGTATACAAGTTACAAAATTGATAAATACTTTTGTGCACACGGTTTTGATTTATTTAGTGTATATTCAAAGTTTTGTAAGACCAAACAAATATGTATAAGTTATTGTGATCCCTTGTGATCCCTTGTGATCCGCTGCATGAGAATTTTAGCTCCCCTCCCATTTATCACTGATTGTAGTTCCATTCATATAACTAAAATGACTTGATTGTGTGGATTATGATAATTAACCCCTGAGTTCAAATGCATACAAAATTATACATTGTGCCTCCAACATGACTACAAAAGAGCACTCCACCGGACTTCTTGTCAATAAATGAACCCTTATTACTGTTAGTGACTCAAACTTAGGAGAATGCATTAATCCTCCTTTATTTCCAGGTGGGGTTAGCAGTAGTAGTTGTCGAAAGTGCGGTCACCTCAATATATATATGCTACGCGGAAGATCCCACATTGATTCAGAGTTGGGATGCCGAGTTCTTCAACCAAATGTCGGAGGCGCTGCACCAGAGACTGCAGTATCGAAGCGCGCGAGCTAGAGAGGTAATGAACGGCAGGCTCGACAGATTCCCAGATATACCCCCCATTTGAAGCTTCTTCTTTATTCGGGAAAATTTTTCTTTGAACTTCAATTGCATGCCTTTTCATTCTCATTAATTTACTTAATAGGACTTTTTGGCCCACAAGAACAAGTGGTGGCCTTTTGATTTTGATTTATCCTAATTGTGTTAGAAGGGATGTTCTTGCAAGTGCAAATAGGTAAGAAGCTAGTGTTGTGGATTTAGCTTGATAGATGAAATGTTAGAGGTTTAGCTCTTGATGTATGTTGTCATTTCCAAGCAATATAATCTAATAAAAGATTGTAGATTACAAATAATATAGTTATTTGTGGATTTTTTTTTTTTTTTTTTTTGGCTACCTAAATTTGATGTTGTGAGTACATGTTTTTGGTCATGTGGGCACCAAACTACCAAGTACAAACCCTGCCAAATCCAATCATGTAAATATGTAGTCTCATTTTTTAGGTGGTGGTGAATTTATTATTGTTTTTTTTAAACTAGAAAGAGATTTTCTTTTGCTCATCCTTCCTATTCTACTTTTGTCCATTTAAAAAAATAAGCAACATTTAATAAAAATAACCCGAATAAATAAAAAAATAATTAATAATTCAACACTAATTGAAGTTCAGTTATCTAAATAACACTTTACAATATGCTTAGTAACAACAAAGTCGGTCCTCAACGTGAGACTGTTTTAATATGCCGTGCAAACCGTTACAGCGGCCCCATCCCATCATCTGCCGTACACGCCATTCTATTTGCGTTCATCACGTAAACAACACGAATCTTAAAGTAAAAATATTTCATCCTCTGCCTGCGCCGTCTCATCCTCCGTCCATCACGCGAATGACACGGATCTCAAAGCAGCGTTTAACTACTTTGGGGAGGCCGCGAACTAAAAGCGCCTTTCCTAACCGCCAAAAAATCGCGATGAGCAGTTACTTATATTATTGTATATAGAAATAATTATCTAAATAAATTTTTTCAAAACTTCTGAAATATCTTATTTATTTTTATTATTTTTATTTCAAATATATCAATTATATATTTCTCCGTTATTTAAAAATATCCTTATTGTTAGTGACCGTTAAATCATCTGAAATTAAATCAGAGTTAAATTGATGACGATAGAAGGGTATATTTAAAAGAGCAAAATAATAATTTTACAGAGATAACAACAGTTCCTAATAGTTTACTAATAGAATTTAATTCTAGAAATATATTAAATTTTTTTAAAAACTTTTAAAAAATATTTTAATATTAATTTTTTGAAAAAAATAAATAAAAAAATCAGAAATTTTTCAAGATATATAAGTTATTGTCCGTATTATATATAATAAGCCAAAATCGAACACATGCGGTGACACAGCTCTATTATCCTCTCCACTCCAATGGCGTGGACGCTGCTGCTATCGTGCTGTAGCAGCAGCAGCAGCAGCAGCAGCATTCGCACCCCTCCTCCCCTCGCACTCCCCCCTCCGAACCCCTCCAATCGCCTCCGCAGATCCCTCAATCCTAGGGTTTCCGAATCCGCGGAGGTCGAGCTTCGATGCGTGGTAGGAGGAAGAGGAGGAGGAGGAGGAGGAGGAGGAGTCCTCTCGCGAGGTCGCGTGGCGTGTCGCGCGAAGAGAAGCGCCGACGCCGAGGCAGAGTCGTCGTCTTCGTCGTCGTCGTCGTCGGCGGCGGCGGCGGCAGCGGCGGGGCGGGGGATCCGGGGGGCGCTGTGGGCGGCGGAGGCGGCCTACGTCGTGTGGCTCTTCCTCCTCCCCTACGCCCCGGTTCGTGCTGCGCCGCCCTAGCTTCCGCCTCTCGATTCGTAAACCCTAGATAAGATTACGCGTCGCCTCGTTCCGCTCGGTTCGATTTTAGGGTTTCGATCCTTCCTTGTACGATACTGAATCTAATTAATTAGTAATCACTTTGCGAGCAGGGTGATCCAGTATGGGCGATAAAGCAAAGCACTATCAGTGATCTCTTGGGCCTGTCACTTAATTTCTTCTTCATCTTGCCATTAATGAACTCTGGTAATAATTAGTTCCCACCAAGGATGCAATTTATTTCTTCGCTTTTATCCTTTTATTATTGGCACTAATTTAGTTGGTGCATTCTATGGCAGTGTAGTTGGAATTCATGTGATTGAAGCACCTGTGCTTCATCCTGTAAGAAACTAATTTGTTCGCGCGATTTTATGTTGCTAATTTAGATTCAAACACTGTAAATTTTAGCACCCTGTGATCTTTTACTTCCGTAGGTGGCCGAAGGATTATTCAACTTCGTGATCGGATGGACATTTTTGTTCGCCCCTTTACTCTTCACCGATCGCCGGAGAGACAGATACAAAGGATCATTGGATCTCTTGTGGGGATGCCAGATGTTTCTCACCAATGGTAAGCTCATCAATTGTTTGTTTCTTTCTCAAATTTATGAGAAGGGCACCTTGCGAGGAACAGATCTAGTCCTGTTATTGTTGCTTAATTTGCAAACACATATTTAAAAGAATCATAAGTTACTATTTATTCTTTTGTCAAAAACAGAAAAAAAAAGAAGAGAAAAACTATGGTAAGCTATTTTATCTGATTGAACTTATCTTTGCTTCTTCGCATTGCTCAGTCTTCTTAATACCTTACATGGCGATCCGACTTAATGATGCGGACTCGAACCAGTCTCCCACAAAACCATCTCAATTGGGTTCAGTGATGGTAAGAGGTGCGCCCGTCGTGGGTTTAATTGGTGGATTGGTCTGCGTTGTCTCGACACTTTGGGCTCTTTTTGGCCGTGGCGATGGCGGTTTCGGAGGTCTTGCTGATCGATGGCTATATTTGGGAAGTTATATCGGATCAGAGAGGCTTGCTTATGCATTCATATGGGATATTCTACTTTACGCCGCATTCCAACCTTGGTTGATTGGTGACAACCTTCAAAATGTAAAGAAAGATTATACAGAACTCGTAAATGTCTTAAGATTCGTCCCTGTTGTGGGCTTGGTTGCATATCTCTTGTGCTTGGATTATGTAAAAGAGTCCTAGTTGAAGTTTGAATTTAATCATATACTCTGTACCATGTTCATGAATTTCACAAACTTTTTTTGTAGTCAAATTTGCAAAACACTAGATACTTTTGTTCATCTGAATGCGACAAAGTGCAATCATATTGTTCATTTTGGCACAGAAGATGCAAATCTCTTACTGCTATATATAATATATTAGTGTATTAGATTGTCAAATCATCGACACGACGTCTTAGATGACATATTTTTGACTAATCATGTTCTTTCATATTCAGATCTCTTACATTATATTGATTAACTAGAGATTTCCTAGAATTAGTATTATAGCCGTGAATGCAGCCGAAGTGCCCTCAACTCTCAGCTTTCCTCCCCAGTTTCGCCCCAGCAGGAAGTTGTTCATCCTCAACGACGGCGGCGGCGATTCCACTGCTGGAGACACTGAAAAGTTCCGGAATTCGTGTTATACAAAACAGAGGTTTGTTGGACATTAATGTAAATTTAAAGTGAGTGGTGATGAACCTGCAGTCGATGAACTTGAATTTTGGGCTCCAAATCCACTTGCCTGTGGTGAGCCTGACGATGGTGGCGAGGCTAATCCTGTATCAGTCTTGGTTAGTTGTATATTATCCGAAGCATATGTACATTTGTGTCAAAATCACACAAACCCACCATCTTTTTTCTAGTTGCAATGAATGAAAACCACTAACCTTTTATTATTGCAATTAGACCCACAAAAAAGCTCAACTTTATGGGCCAATTGCAGAGTTAGTGAGTTCCAGTTTTGTGATTCAAGCTCAAACTGGGAAAAATCTATTGGGTTTTTGTGATTTTAATCCTGAAAATGCATGGTGATGGTGATGTGTTTCTGTTTTTTCTAGCAAACCGTGGCACGTGTCGGCGTCGGCGGTGACATTGATGCGGCAGAGCGAGGGGAGCTCGAGCACGAGCGACCGGTTGACAGGGAGCGAGATCGACCGATTGAGAAGTGGGCAGACGCAATCGGGCTGTTCACGGATCACATTGGCCAAGTTATTACAGCACGGGTCGGGCGGCGCCGCCTCTTCCCCCTGAGCGAAAGGCATGCACGGCGCGAGGAGGAGGAAAGTGCGGCCGCAATCTGTGGCGTCCGCAGCAATAGAGGGTAGAAACAGAAGTGTTAGGATGGCGAATGCTACTGTTGTTGAATCCATGGGTTTGTTTGTGCTTCTACTACTTTGGGTTATATACGGAGTGTTGAGAGAGTGAGAATGAGTTTTTGTGAGCTTTGGTTTTTTTGTATATGTAGAGTTGGAGGGAAAATGAGAATGGTGTTGTTTATGGGGCGTGTGTGATTTTGGTGTGAACTATGCTATTACAAGCCAATGCATTGGGCATGCTATTCGCATTGTGTACTAAAATGTAAGGACATAGTATGAATTGTAAGAAATTTTTTACAGTTACCTACCTATGATCTCGCAGATCAACTTAGGGCCAGTTTGGAATTGCGGTTTACTTTTCAGAAGCATATAACAATGTACTTCTCCACTCTACGCCTATAACAACAACTATTATCATAATATAATCGTTTGGTGTGATTCAGAAGATGCGAAATTATCTTTCGTCTCTGGCGAATATATATACACTGCAATCTCAAATGGAGCCTAAGACGACCACCTCAAATTGGTCGAACCGGAGTCCGGTTAGGTTTGAAATATTTTCAGAGCCATTTCTCAGAAACCTAAATGAGAGAAACAATCAAAAAGGAATAAAACCAGGGAACAAAAGAATTCAAAAAGAACAATCAAGAGCACTACCTCCCCTATGTGAGAAATTTGTGCCTGGACCAAGTCCACCACGTCGACCGTGGACCAACCATTCACCATCTCCCTTTATTTCGCGAAGGCTATGTAACACTATTGGGTCAAAAGAAGTTGAAGAAAAGACATATAGAGATATATACCTCTGCATTCTCTGTGAAGACCGTAGAAACTATACAATAACTAAATCTGCAATCTACACAGCGTGATACTTCTTTACTGAAACAAATAAAATATGTTTTCATCGCATTCGTTCACAGTATGCAACGATCTGCGGCTGATGCAGTGGACCTTGTAAAAAAAAAGAAAAAAAGAAAAGAAAAAAAGGATTGTGCTCTAATGGGCCTGAAGAAGAATCTGATTCTGCCACAAAGATATCACAGAGGATGACCAAAACGAGAGATGAAGGGAAGGGATCAAACCAACTTTTCACACAAAAATTCCCTTTGTGCATTAATAAAGCTTCTCCCTTTAAGCTCTATATGTTCCCTCTTTCATGCAACTAATTGAAGCTTTGCTTCTCCATTGAAGTGCTTCTTCATGACAGATAAGGCATTAATTTCCATTTCCATTTATGTTTCTATTTTTAAATTTTAATTGTAGTGCAAAAAACAATTTATTTCTGTTTTCTTTCTTATATATATATATATATTTGGTTTTATCTAGTTTTATTGCATGACTATGAGGATGAAGATTGATTGCAATGGTTGTTATAAAAAGATTAGAAGGGCTCTTCTACAAATGCAAGGTAAATATGAAAAAATTTCTTAATAAAGCATTAGAATAAGCCTTTTAACTTTGTGACATGGTTTTTCTTCTTTTTTTTTTTTTTTTTTTTTGTATTTATAGAGTTGGATAGCCACTTTATAGATAAGCAACAGGGTAAAGTATGTGTTAATGGGCAATTTATTCCACAAGATGTGGCAATTAAGATTGGGAAGAGGACTAATAGAAGGGTTGAGATATTGGAGACCAAGGAAGTAGATGTTGACAACCAAGGAAGACCCCTTTGATTAAACCTCATGTATAAGATAAGTGATTTGTGTTCTATTTCTAGTTCACAATGAATAAACAAAGGAGTATTTTAGTTTCAGATTGTTTGAATATTTTCTTAAATTCCACATGAGAATTCTGCAACGGATTTTCCAGAATGCTATCCTTATATGTTGTTGATATATCGATATTTATGATATGTGATGCTATACATAGTCTACGATGTCGCCTGATAGATTTATCAACCCATTAATAATATTACACATGACTTTTTGCATATGAGAAATTTAAGTCTTTTTTTTATAGTGGGTATTCAAAGTTAGGATAATAACATCCAATCAAATTATTCAATCTTATAAAAATATATAGCAAAATTTTTTGTATGATATTATTTCAACTTGAATTCATCACCCTTTTCTTAATTAGACCTTTAAGTTGTTCAAGTCTAGAACCAAAAAAGGATTACAATCCCTATAACATCACCATCCAAGGACCAATTTGTTTCCGCTAGTCATTATCATTTCGACAAAGGATTGCAAGATTACATATCCTTTTTGGTTATAAACTTAGCATTTTTTTAGATGTTTATAATCTCACATGATTAAATGAGATTGATTTGATACATATCCTACATAGAATATCTGTTGCGGCGAAAACTTTCTCTTTGTATCTTTGGCCATTTCTACTGTGTGATCAAAGCTGCAATGTGATATAATGGGCTAAGCTGGGTCAAGAGACTCAAGACATGGGTAGAGGTTGATTTTGGGCCGCGATTCGATCATCCGGGCGGCGCGAGCCCGACCCGCAAAGAATACATATTTTACTTCTTGAGTCCAAACCTAGTCATTCTTTTGCAAATGATGTGTCTATTGGCGTCTACTTTTGTTTCTTCTTTTAGCTCCAACTATATATAGTAGAACATTTTGTGTGAATAGTTAAAGCAAAATTTTGAGCTTCAAAAGCAGAAGTTCTGAACTGAAGCTCGTGTTTTTAATATAAGATTGTAGAGATGCCATATTGTGAAGCGGAATTACGAGTCTAGTTGATTCAACGATGTGTCCTAGGTGCAGACACCACTGTATATATTGCGATATATTTGCCTTTTTCACTATTGCATGCATGGTGCCACGGCATGATCTTTCAACACGAAAAGCACATCCAAACAGAGCCTAAAATTAATCTTGCAGATCACCGCATTACGACTCACATCTCTTAACAATTAATGTTGGTTGAGGCCAAATAATCGACATCAAGCTCCCTTCCAAGGATTCTCCACTTAAACTAATCTCCCTTCTAAGCATCTCCATATAATAATAATCTTCTTAATTTGAACAAAATCCTTGTAATTGTCTTCTTTGGACGGCATTGTCTACACTTCCTTGTAATTAGTGAGTCTTAAAAATGCTTTGGACAATAATAAGCCAAAATAACCTAAGCATCCCCCAATTAAATAAAAATAATAAAAGAGCATTTAAATATATAGATGCTTTGGACAATAACAAGCCAAAATAACCTTCCTTGTAAGCATCCCCCAATTAAATAAAAATAATATATAAAAGAGCATTCAAATATAAGTAAAGTGACCACTTTTATTTTATTTTTTTATTTTTTATTTTAAGATAAAGTCCATGGGCTAATTCTGATTAATTAGGATTTGTCACCCCCACCTAACCGTACTTAAAAATAGAGATATTCCCCCACGTGAAACTCCCCCTTCATTTAATATATCTTCTAAATAATGCGTTTGGTACGTTAAAAATCCTCCTAAATCAATGCGCACCAGGATATATAAAATACGCAAAATTTTTGGACAACTGAGTCGACAATAAAAGATTTTGACCCATCAGCTGCATTTGAAAGGGATTCATTATTTCCTTATATTAGTCTTTTTATTCACCTATGTTAAATAATGTAAAATAATTATTCATCTCTAAAATCTTTTGCGAGATTCAAACTTAGAATTTTCTATTCTGGTACCATATTAAGAGTCATAAAATAATCATTTATCTCTAAAATCTTAAACTGTTAGAAAGTAACATTATATACAATAGCCCCCAACAACAACAACACTCCTTTTATTTGAAATTAGAACTCTTAACACTAACTACAGCACCATTTTCTCTTCTACAAGTAATTGAAGTAAACAAAACATCTAAAAATTGATTTAGTGTAGCATCTATCTCACATCCATGAGTCTAAAGCTGAAATGTTTGTCCAAAAGTGTTTTTTTTTTTTTTTTTCTTTTTATAGAACGCTACCCGCTTCGTTTATTTTTTTGTCCAAAAGTGTTAGGCAGTGACGGGCACAGACAGTTGACTCAAAAAAAAAATCCTACTGCTGCTCGTAAAATGCACCCACCCCCACTCTCGCGTGTCTTGTGATTTGACTCGTTCTCGCCACCATAATATATAACATATTTATATATATAAAAAATTCTACGCACTGAATAATTTTTGGAAGGTCCTGAGTGTGTATTATGAGGGGGCAAAAATGGTGGGCCCCTTTCGATGGTACGGACCCGGGACCCTCCACAAGGAGAACTCCAAGTGCGACACGTGTCATAACGTGCACACTCCGAATGTTATATTATTTGTTATAATGTAAAGAAAAGGGGGCCCTCGATGCATGGTATAAATATCCCAACGTGCAATTTGGTTCCGCAAAAGAGAAAAGGAAAAAAAAAAAAAAAGGAAAAAAGAAAAAATGGTTGCGGCTCCGCATAATTTCCACGGTGCGGTCGCGGACGAGATCGAGGGCCTGCTCACGCTCTACGAGGACGGCCACGTGGAGCGCGCCCCGGTCATGCCCACCGTGGCGCCCTCCACGTCACCCCTCCGCGGCCCCGGTGACGTCACGTGGCGCGACGTCACGCTCTGCCGCGTCACCGGCCTGTGGGCCCGCCTCTTCGTCCCCGACCCCGACCCCGACCCCGACCCCGACCCCGACCGCGCCGCGCCGAAGCCGAACCTCCCGCTTCTTCCGGTGGTCGTCTACTTCCACGGCGGCGGCTTCTGCGTCGGCTCCGCGGCGTGGCGCTGCTACCACGACTTCGCGGCGCGGCTCGCCGCGTCGGCGCGCTGCGCCGTCGCGTCCGTCGACTACCGGCTCGCCCCCGAGCACCCCCTCCCCGCCGCCTACGACGACGGCGCCGCCGCCGTCAACTCGCTCCTCCGCGCCGGCCACGTCACCCGGCTCGAGCCCCGATGCGACCCCTCCCGCGTGGTGCTCTGCGGCGACAGCGCGGGCGGGGCCATCGCGTACCACGTGGGGGCGCGGCTCTGCGGCGGCGGCCACGCGGAGGCCCCCGGTTGGCTGAGAGGGATCGCGCTGGTGCAGCCGTTCTTCGGGGGGGAGGCGCGGACGGCGTCGGAGGAGAGGGAGAGGGAGAGGGAGAGTGCGCCGAGCTCGGTACTCAGCGTGGAGAGATCGGACGGCTACTGGCGGCTGGCGCTGCCACGCGGCTGCGATCGGGACCATCCGTGGTGCAATCCGGTGGGCCCTGGATTGGCCGGGGCGAGGAGGCTCCCGCGGACGCTCGTGTGCGCGGCGGAGACGGACGTCCTGCGGGACCGGAACGCCGAGTTTTGCGCCGCCGTGAAAAGCGCGGGGAACCGCGTGGAGATTCGTGTCTACGGCGGCGTCGGGCACGCGTTCCAAGTGCTCGGCAAGTCGCACGTGTCGAAGGTTCGCACGTGCGAGATGCTGACGCACCTCAGGGACTTCATTTGGGATAATGTATAGAACAAATTAAAAGGAATTTAATCTTTTATTTTTTGAAGAGGAAAGGAATTTAAATAGTGGCGTGTGGCTTGTAACGCTTGTTGCATGTTGGATGTTAAATTGTTTCAGTTTTTTTTTTATATATATTTATTCTGCTGTATATTTGGTTGGGTTCTCTAAAATAGATTTTTTTTTTATCTAATTAGAAGTATAAAGTATTGAATATAAATTTGTAATTGTAAAGATAAATTATTATTGCACATGATATCAGAGAGAAGGGTTGTTTCTCATAAATAAGATGTTACAGAGAAAGTAAGAATTTGTTGATTTTTTGTGTTTTTTACGCGTGTTTCAGATGCAGGGGGTCGATATGACTCAAGAGGTAAGATGAGTTTGATAAAAGTTGGCAGTGTAATTCATAGATTGATGTGGGCCCTCCATTTTCAATATTTGGTTCATACAAGAGGAATCAGAACTAGAATAAAAATTTTAATTTTAATTAAAATTAAAATTTCCTATCTGAATTTGCAATCAATATTTAAAATTTGAATATACAATTAAAATTCAAGTTAAAAGTAGAAAATTTAAATACAGAAGTAAATTCAAATATACCTATATTAGAATTTAAATTTGAACTTAAAAAATTAAAAAAATAAAATTTGAATTCATAGTTGGAATTCAAAATTAAAATTGTGACTTATTCTAAAATTGAGTACAAATTGATATTTGAATTTAAATTATTATTTACAAAAAATGAGTTTTTTTTTCCTTAATTCATTTCAGAATCAAAGTTGTTTCCTACCTTCACAGTGGGAATCATTTTGGAGCATTCGATTTATTTTTGAAATGAAAATCACAATGCCTATCCCTCAAACCAAACGGCAATAATAAAAATATATCATTCTGATTCGTATTTTGTACCTTAAATCCTTGGAACCAAACATGCCTCCTCAAGGTGAATGACAAAAAAAAGATTTAAGAATTTCCACCACAAACCTATTGTTATGCACAGAGAAAATGTAAATAATATGGTCATTTTTTCTACATGGCAGGGGGAACCAAATTTATTGCACTTTTTTTTTTTTTTTGATTTATGAAACCCCTCCAACACTTTACTCCGTGTCTCAAATATATACGTGTATAAAAAATTTAAACAATATCTATTCAGTGAAGTACTTTAGTTCTACCTCAAATAGGTAATTTTATTTGAATTTTTCATTAATTTTAATGGCGGCATGCTGAGATATCATATTCTTAAGCTCATTTAATCTCCTTCAAGCACACATTCAAGCATCAAATTCAACAAAAACTCGTAAAAAAAATTCATATACGAGAATTTAAGCATTTTTAGTATCAAATGATCGAACCACGTCACCACCGTTAACACTTTTGTCAAAAGTTACCGAGATCTTCAAATTATTGGACTTATTTGAGGCAGAACTAAAGTGCTGAAATGATATTGTTTAAATTTTTTATGCAAGAGGGCATTTGAGGTATAAAATAAAGTGCATGAGAGTTTTTAACGAGCAATGCTATCGGTACACTCCAAAGTGGGGTGTATATCTTACACCCACTTCATTCCAAGGCTATTAATATTTTACTTGTCACATCAATTTTTTTTTTTTTTACAAAGAATTATTTAGATTTGTATCAATCCTAGAATGGATGGTGTAAGATCTACACCCTCTTTGGGTGTAAAAAAGTATTTTCCTTTTTTTTTTTCTTTCCCTACATTATCATATTCAAAGTACTTAGATGTGTAAATTCATTGCTTGCTCAACAAATCTTGATGTGTCACTAACACTTCCTTTTTCAAAGTACTTCAAATGTGTCATCTTCAAAGCAAATGTGAGTATGTGACAACCAACATTGTGAGGGTGCTCCTATCACAACCTAACATTCAAACCAGTAATGTCAAAGGAGTACAACAAAAGTAGAAATGCATATATATGGTAGCTCCACTAAGGAAGCATTTGGGGATAGAGCTACTACTTGCTACCACATGACCCCAAAAAAAAAAAAAGAAAAAAAAAAAGAAAAAAAGAAGAAGAAGTGTTGTAATATAATCATTGCCTAACATCTACAAAAGCAATAGCTGCCTCACAATAGCCTTGCCTAACTTGACCTTGTGAGTGGTGAACATAACACTTTCATATATAATTTAAAAAAAAAGAAAAAGAAAAAGAAAAGAAAACATCTTTTACATACAAAATCAGAACCTTGATTGGTTGCAAGTGCTAAGACATATTTAGGAAATTATCAAGTTTTATGCAACAATGATTGAATCCTAATTAGAGTTGAGTTAATATTAATTGCTTTTCAGAAGCAATTCAGAAGGTAATTGTTACTCAATTTGTTTGCTATAAGATAGTATACGCGCGCATGCGTGTGTTTGAAGGCTTTTCACTCAGCGGTAACTCGATGTCCGGTCATACGAATCACCTGCTAAACTCGGAGATACGCAGAACTCACCACTTCTTGTACGGATGGAAGTCGCGACATCAAGCAAACATTAATTGTTCGATCTCGACTTCGCCGAACTCATGATCGAGTTTGGTTAATTCATGCTGCCCCTAGATTGAACTCATTGTTCATTCATTTATGTAGCACATAAATATTGTATTTGCATTTTGGCCCATTTAATTAGAGCCCAATACCAAAACCCCAAAACGATTCCAAATATAAAAACTCATTTTGGTCCAAACCAGTTCAATCTTTTGGGCCAAAATCACAACCAATCTCAACACCGAACTTCTCCTACCGCACTCGCATTACCACTTCAAAGCATCGCATGAGTAAGGCTTCATTTGAGATTGCAGGGAGATTGCGTTACGTGCGGTGAGAAAGTACAATGAAAAAATATTCTGTTTGTTTTCGTACGTAATATTACGTTCCGCATATAGCGATGAGTCGGTTTCGACATATTTTCTGCGGTCCTACTGGAGAACACAGAAGCATATCCTTATATGTTTTTACCCCAACTCCATTTTATCTAATAGTGTCAGATGAGTCTCAATACCAAACGAAGCCTAAAACTCTGAAGCATAGTGAATATAAAAATTTTCAACTTAGGACTTGAGAATCTTTTGGCCCTGCTGTAGGTGTAATGCTGTCTGATCCGCTTAACAATTATCTTCTATAAGAGAAGCACCAAATTAGAGCTTTTACTTTTTAGAAATAAATCTCGCAGTTTAGTTGAACATTTTGCCGGATGAAACAACAATCATCAGAAGCAAAATAGGAGATACCGATTCAGTTATATTTTAGTTAAAACTTTTTTAAATATGTATCATATATAGGTTAGTGAAAATACTTACCATTAGTCCACTTGTATTACTTTTAAACACTGCCTCAAGAACATTTTTAGATCACTCCATACCTTTTGCATGTTACAATTTTTTTATGGAAAATTTTGATATATATGGGAAGTTATTCATTAATTACATTTCATTGGATGGAGACTCGGATCTCCATGCAGAATCCTATATTTTACGGCCAAAAATGGGCCTCAGTATGTGTCATAGATACGGTTGAAAATTAGCTAATTAATCATGAATTAAAAAAAATAAAATAAAAGTTAATAGTCAACCCCAATTAGCAAAGTCAACGTGAACATTTGTGTCAGAACACGTCCAATATTAAGATCCTTGATTCAATTTTTTTTTTTTGGTATTTGGTCTCATGATCCGGACAATCCGAAATATTTTAAAGTATTTAAAATTATTAACAATCAATCAAGTTTTATAATTTTTAATATTTTGTTATCTATGCGTCAAATCATATCAAATATATAATTTTTTTTTTTTACACTTGAAATGTGGTAACTAGTTTAGTTGTTAAGTCCATTAAAATTAGTTGAAAATTTATGTAGATATTTATTTTGACATCTTGATAAAAAAAAAAATAATGAATTAAACTTTTAGTACATAAATCTTATGCTATATTTTAATTAGAAGTTTTTGAACTTAGACTTTTTATTTTTATTTTTTGCTTGATGCATAAAGAAGAAAAAACATTAAAAATTTGTGAGTTATGTTTTCTACTAATTTCAAATATTTTATATGAATAAACCGCATAAATTGTCAAATTTGTTCTTCTTCTCCTTATTAATAATAATAATAATAATAATAATAATAATAATAATAATATTATTATTATTATTATTATTATTATTATTTATTATTTTCTTCTGTTGAGATCTGATAATGTGGGTAGGATAAATGAACTAGTAAAAAAAATCCTAATATCTATTCAAAATTAACTAAAAGTCAATTGAAAATTAAACTAAAAAGTCAATAGTCAAAACTAACGTGAATAGATCTTTGTACTTCTGCAAATTATATTAAAAAAAAAAAAACTCAAATTGATAATAAACTAATTGGTTGACTACAGTATAATTTTCTTAAAAGAAAAAGGTCCAGTTGAATGGTGGTAGATCACAATTTAAGAGCTTATACTTTTCATTTTCATTAGATTCTCCCTTGCATGTGAGATCATTGATCAAATTTATGTTTTATGCATATATTGTTCCCATTTTTCAGCCATGTGCAATGGCATGTGAATATGTGATTGAATTTTCTTTCTTTTATTATTTTTTAGTGTTAGAGTAGATGATTAAATATTGCTTTTGTCGCATAGAGGGGAACTGATAGGAAGATGAGCATTTATAAGTTGTTATACGATAACGAGGGCGATTAATTGTGTGTTTGCGACTAGACCTGAGCAAATCTGACCTGACCTGACCGTCTTATTTACTGGTTGGCATCTCGGTTTAAGTATGACCCAATTCATAAGGCCAGGTCAGACATTAATTTTGAGGCTGAGAAAATCCTATCTAACTACAAACATTTTATTTCTCCGACCCGGTTAAGCTGGTTTGTTTTGATCACTTTGGACCCTCTCCAAGTGTGAAGTATATATAAAATAAGCGTGTTTGACAAAACTAATCTTGTGCTCAAATTGGCCTGACCCAAACTAGGCTTGACCTAGGTCCTGCAGGTCTGGTTTATTTGCGATAATCTATTGGTATTGAGTGTCATCTAACGCTATTAAGTAAAATGGAGTCGGAGAGAAAGCATATGAAGATTGCTTCTCCGTTTCTCGATAGGACCTCAACATGTAAATTATAACTAACTCATTGCGATATGCGCAATATGATATTATGTGTAGAAGCAAATAGAGTATTTTTTTTATTGCACTTTCTCATTGCACGTAACACAATCTCCCCACAATCCCAAATGAGCTTTAGAATAAAAGGGAAAAATAAAATCTTATTTTTCCTCTACTTCTAAGAGTGCAATCCTATTTTACCTCTACTTCTAAAAGTGAAATCCCAATTTTCCTCTACCTCTAAGAGTGAAACCCTAATTTTCCTCTAATTCTAAGAGTGAAATCCTATTTTACCTCTACTTCTAAGAGTGAAACCCTATTTTTCCTCTACTACTAAGAGTGAAATCCTATTTTACCTCTACTTCTAAGAGTGAAACCCTATTTTTCCTCTACATCTAAGAGTGAAATCCTATTTTACCTCTACTACTTATTATTTTATGCAAGATTGTTCATACGCAAAATCCTAATGATCTTTCTCTTTCATATGTCGGCAAGTTAATTAACTCCTAATTCTCCATCCTCTAAGTATTGAATGAATCATCTCTTTTAATCTTTTTAAACACATTACTTTTTAAATCTCTTATGAATCATTGCAAACTCATGCTCATTTAAGCACGTGCGTTTCTAACCCTAACCTTTATTTTATTGTTTGTACAACTAATTAACAAACATTACTTCATTTTTACCAGTAAAGTTGCTATTTCAATTTCATGAATTATTAGATGTCCTCGTGACAGGTGGGAGTGCCTAATTTTGGAGGGCTAGCTATTAATTAACTTGTTTAAGGGATATTTTATGTGACAGTAATATAATATATATAAATATATATGTCTACACTGTTTTCGACTAAATTCCGAATCTAAATGCTTGTCTTAATTGTTCATATGATCTTGTCTCCTTTTCTTGAACAAAAGTTTAAGGTATTCGAGCTAGAGGTACGTACCAAAGAGGAACAAAAAAAATAAAAATAAAAAATCCTTGCCTTTCAAGTTTAGTACTTAAATATTTTGTAACTAGCACTACTAAACTCTATCAGATAGTTTAATTTATTTATTTTCTTGAGAAAGTTATCAACTAACCGTACTTCTGTCGTAAACGTACCTTGCATGTTATTCTATAAAACTGCAAAACATCCATGAGCACCTTGTTCGTACATGAACATCTTATACAGAACACCAATCTTTAGTTTGATCAGAGAATATAAAATAATTGATAGATGACAGGGACGATTAAATGCTTACAGTAACATAATATATTCAACCTCCAAACCATTTTCACAAGATATGATAAATAAACTTGTCGGTAGAATGCATTATTGTATCAAATGAAAGTTGTGGATAACTTTCGCAATCATAAGAGAACATTCTCACTACAAAGTTAATTATGATCGAAGATTAAATCTGCATTGAGCCTTTTGACATATGACTAACTCTTTTTATGACTAATTCACTATAACTGTTGCCAAACACAAAATGCGCTCATACTCTAGCTTGAAGCCCACGAGCGACGATTCAAACGTGTCCGACGTTCACAATAGCCATTCAGATAACAACCAACTATTAGGACCTTATGCAGTTATGTACCTACGTGTAAAGAGAATCTACAAGTACCTACGTGGATGTTTATCATTGATGTTTATCCATAAAGTTTCTATTTTTTATAAATTTTGTGTTTCTTAGGTACACTTTATTGCCTAACTTATGTGATAGCCTATGTGTCCTCCATGTGTACACGTTATTATATATTTGTTCGTACTTGGCTCGTGTTCAAGTTCGAATTGGACTTGCCTCCTCATTTCAAACAAAAAGATGATACAGTCGAGATGAAGTAAAAGTTTTTTCTTTTTTTTTTAAAGTTGAATATGAATGGAGAACCCCTCAACTATTTAGTGACTTTATATATGTCGACGTATAGCTGAAGCGACAGTAAATTCTCCAACTATACAGCTGTTCGATCTACAGCTAAATTGACTGTAAGTTGGATTGTATTGCAAAATCTATGAGAAAATATTTTAGTTTTTATTCTAAACATATAAACTCCGTGCAAAGTTATTACATTACATACAATGAGAAAGTATGATGAACAAAATATCATTTTTAACATATCATAATGAGTCGGTCATAATAAATTTTCTACTGTCCCACTATGCTTAATTTAATCTGTTTTGAGTCTTTTGACTACAGTGCTTGATGAGCTTCAATATCAAACAGATCCTTAGTTATGCGACTGGTGCAACTGTAACTCTGGCTGCAGTTGCACCTAAAATCATAAAGATCTTTCACTTTGACATGTGGACAAGTTAACTCCCAATTCTCCATTCTCTGGGTATTGAATGAGTCATCTCCTTTGCTCTTTTAAACAAACCTTTTTAAATTTCCTATGAATTATTGCAAACTCACTCATTTAAGCACACGTGTCCAACCCTAACTTATATTTTATTGTTTGTAAAACTCAACAAGAATCGCTCCATCTTTACCCATAAAGTTGCTATTTTATTTAATCCATGAATTACTTCTCCTTGTGACACTTGGAGTGCCTAATTTTCGAGGAGTATTAATTAACTTGCTTAAGAGACATGTTTATGTGAAAATGATATATATAATATATATGTGTGCACTGTTTTCGACTAAGTTCCGAATCTAAATACTTGTCCCATTGTTCATAGCTTGTCTCCTTAAACAAAAACATTAGGGATTCGAGCTAAAGATACCAATGATAGGAGTGTTTTTTTTTTTTCCTCTCCCAAATTTAATAATTAGTACTTAACTTTCACGTTTTGTAATTAGTATTCCTAAGTTATTAACTCACCGTAGTTCAATTATACACCTCGGAGCGATTTCATAAAACTGTAAAACATGTAGAGGACTTGTTCGGATACATGAATATTTTACTCATAACATCTCTTTAGTTTACTTAACGAGCATATATTTCACATCATATGATAAATCACTTTGTTGTAACAAATGAAAGTCGTCGACAACTTAATTGCTGTCATAAGAGAAAAAAATGCGTACTAGGATTTTATAACTGAATGATCTACGTAGGTATCCAAACAGGTTTTTTCTCCTCTATTCTGACGTATGACTAATTCTGTTTTACTATCCAAGGCGCCGACGTTCGAATTCTTAATGTATGAAGCGCACAAATAATAATATTTAAATTTCTGATGGTTCTTTTCTGCGCTTCGAATAACAGCCAACTATTGTGATCTGACTATCGCGACACCCAATGCGTTTGTTTATCATTTTCATTTATATGTATAAAGTTTCTATGTTTATGAATTGGATGCTTCCTAGGGACACTTGGATTGCCTAACTTTGTTGGAATTTTTATTTATTTATTTATAGAATATAATTTTATGTGATAGCTTATCTATTCTCTCCATCTGTACGCGTTCTTATATGTTGTTTTCACTTGGGCGCGTGTTCGAGTTCGACTTGGACTTGTCCCCTCATTTTAACCATAAAGAGACCCCTCAACTACAGGATATTGTGAAATAGCCCCCTCAACTTTAATTCTTTTTTATTAATTTTTTGAAAAATTTGATTTTTTTTTGATAAATTTGTGTGATTTTTAATTAGTTCGTTATATTAGGGACTTCACCAAATTTACAGATAATTCTACAAAATTTAGAGTAGCATTGCACTCTAATCTATATACAGGACATATTCGCGTGATTGTTAATGTGTTAATCAGGTTATTGCTGCAGCTCAAACCGCAACGAACCCTCCAACTAGCTACAAATCCACGTACATTGAATTTGGAATTAAAAAACATCAAATAAAATAATTAATAACTAGCTATTAATAAATCTATCAATTTTAATTAATTTTTTTAGGCTTAACTAACTGGGGAAAGAAAAAAATTTAAAAGTACCTATGTCAAAATAGCATATAGGTGAGGAATCTCGGTACTTTTTTTTAAAAAAAAAAAAGAGCACAAGAATACCTACCAACACCTGCGACGGGTGCACGTGTCGCGCGCGCACACCCATCATCATCACATCATGATCACAGTCGCATCATCACCACCGTCGATCTTTGTCGGCCCGTGGGGGGTCCACCGTAACGCGGGTGCGAACAAAGTCCGATACGGACTCACGGGTCGGGTTCCCCACGCTCGCTTGTTGATCGACACGTGTCCAAACCGTATCTACGCGGGGGGGGACATAGGTCGGCTCGCGCCCCCCTCACCAACCCCGCGTTCCCACCAAAAGAAAAAATAAACCGAAAAAGTGACAGCACGAATCTTACAGTCGCTCCGCGGGTAAAATAACGCGCCCCTCAATTTTTAAATATTTTGTTGTTACGTGGACCCGGTGTATCCGTGCACGTCGTACACCACACTTGCGATACTAAAAAGTGCTTTGAATCCGCGTGACCTTGTATACTGGTGATGTATCGATAAATACATATGATATTTTTGGATTACTGGCCTGTTTGCTTATTCAGAAGGTGAGAATCAAAATTTTGAATTTAGAAAAGTGAATATCAGAAAAATTTAGAAACTAAAGAAAATATCGAAATTTATTTGACTTCTTATAGCGTTGTATTGTAGTCTGCCTCAAATGCTCGCTAGTTTATTTATGAACTAAACTCGTGATACCGTTTTAAGACATTTATACGATAAAGGTGAGGATTATAGTTTCGTAATGCTAAATAAAGTAATAATATGCTTTATAACATATATATTAACATATTAATAATATATAAAAATAATATTTTGAGAGACATATAGCAATGTTTATTAACCATTATTACTTGATGATAAACTAACTTAATAATTATCATCTAAAATATCTAAAAAATCAATATATTACAAAATATATATTTTAAAAGATTTATTACTTATACTTAAGTAGCACAAAAAAAAGAAAAGAAAATTATACTGAGAAAGAAATACATGCCCGATATTTATAAATGTTTTATTTGATACTTAAAGCATTCTATATCCGATAAATTAATTAATTTCTTATTTTAGAGCTTCTAGTAAGGTTTTGAGGAATGGTCCACGATACACCGGGTGCATGCAGTTGCTTCTCTCGCGCAGATATTTTCACATTCCCTCACGTGCTCGCCACGTGACAGTACCGCAGCATTATTTTCCGACCCATTAAGGTGCTCCGCAGGAACACCACACCGCATTAAAATACGCCCTCTTTCTAATTATTATTATTAATAATATAATTATTTTTTAATCCTTCGTCCACCTCTCGCTTCTCTTTTCCCCCTCCTCCGACCCCTCCCTGGGGATTTAAAAATTAGGGTTTGCGACGTGGACGAAGATCCACCACTCCTCGCCATTTTTTTAATCCTCGGAGAAACCCTAACTCTCTCAGATGTTTTGGCTCCCCACCCTCACTCCTCTATATATCCCCCTCTCGATCGGATCCCTCACCTTCATCGTCGTCGTCCTCGTACCTCTAGTTTCTTGTTGTGAGTGCAATATGGATCTCTTTGCGTCCATGTTTAGGTGAGATCTAGAGAAATGGAGGGGGCGATCGCTTTAAGCGGGGATCCGGAGGATATGGGTAAGCAATTCACCAGGGATTCGCTCATTTGGCTTCGGTTGTCGTAGTATAAGCTTGATAAGGGCATTTGTAGAGTTTTAGTTTGTATGTGCTGTTTGTTCTCTACGTAGATCCTAACTTTGCTCATCTTGTGAGCTCGGAGATGGTATCTGTGTGAGGTTTGTAGCTTGGAAATTGAAGAATCGATGGATCGATTTCTAGCTAGTTGTAGGGATAAGATTCGTTGTTGATTGGTTGATTTTTGATTATTTTTTGTTAAATTAATGAGAAATTTAAGACCTTTTTGATGGCTTGAAACAAAGTCTCTATAGAATCTATGCGTACTGTTTGTGAGTTTTGTACTTGAGGGAGTTCTTATTGTTCTAGGAACTAACATGTCATAGAAGTGAAACTTTATTGTTTGTACTAGGATGTTTACAGTGATTGCAAAGTTGTAACTTGTAATGTTTGCGCGTTGAATTCCATGTTTACTAGTGATTCATACATGTTTAAAACTCATAACTTGATGTTTTTTGTAATGTTGGATGCTCTTCCTGTCATTCTATGAAAAACATCATGCAGTGATAATTTGTAATGACTTGCTTTTTATGCATACATGAAATAATGTCCATTGTCAAATTTTACAGCTAAATATACTCAATTGTCAGTGAAGAGCTAAATGACTTAAGAAACTTACAACTCAGAAATATTTGGTTATTTAATGTTGTTGCTGTTCTTTCTGAGATGTGCAAAATATTGTTTAGCCTATCTGTTCTAAAGGAGTAGCTAAAAAAGTTGTCTGTTCTAAAGGAGTAGCTAAAAAAGTTGTTGATCACTCTAGACAATATTTGATAGCTTTGCTATACATGAACTTGAAGAATAATATCCAAGAAATGTGTAATATCTATGCCAAGTGAAGTGTTTTTCTAATCACGACTCTTGATTGATTCAAAATCTTTCATTGCCTAACCCTTGTTTTTTTCTTCTGTTTTTTGATTAGTTTTTGCATGCGGTGGCAGCAAGCTCGAGGCAGCGACTGCCCATCTTGCAAGATTTTCGTAAGTTAGATCTTTTCGAGGCCTAAATTTAAATCTGTAAATGTTCATATATTATGATGGCAGCTATTTGGATTGAGATCATTATTTACTGGTTATCTGGAACTGGTGTTAAGGATCACCAGTAAATATTGAAAGGCATCTTTCTTATAAGCCAAATCTTATTCACTGCCATTTCCGTTGCTTCTCCTTTGCCTATAATGCTGTATCTCTCGGTCTTTAGTTATCTTTAGGTTACTTTTGAGTACTCAGATCTTTGCAATGCCATTCTCACTATGGGAGTGCATAGCGCCCTTTTATGAAGGTTCCTTTGTGGACGCTATTAAAACGCTATTCATAATATCTCCTGTGGTTTAGGTTCACGTCTTGATTTGATTTCTTTTATCAAGCATCTGCTCACAGTGCGTTCTCTAACTAGTCTTCACAAAGTCTTTAAAGCATGACTGTTCTCATGCTTCTGTGAATCATGGTATTGCAGAGTGATCATATGTCTGAAGCCTTGACATGTGTCAGCCCTACATGCTATGTCATTTCGGTAGAATATTTACAGATGGCATGGTAGGATATCTTATTTTGTGTATATGGTTGTTTGTCTACCATTATTTGATTTTCTAATTGTGAAGCTTATTGGACGTGATTTTAGCTAGCGGCTAAATAGAAATTCTTATCCAGTAATTATTTATGTGTATAATAATTGCTGTTCAACCTGTGCATTAGTATCATAAAGCAAGCATTGTACAAGTTAATGTTCTATCCACAATTTCGACAATATCATAATTCAGAAACCATATATTTGGGAGATGCTTTTGGAACTTTAGTTCTCGCAAACTATTTATTTGCCACTTTGGCTCTGATTTTTGGTGAGATATTCCATCATCTTAGGTTCAATTGAGAGTCTGAGACTTGAATAAAGATTTATCTATTTCTGTGGGTCTTTTACTATGTGTCTACTTGAAATCGAAAATATGATTTCATCCGCTGATCTGATTTTTATCTTCTCTTCCATATTAGCTCGTGTGTAAACTTCCCTTTTTTTAATTTACTGTTTGGACTTTTAAAGCGTGCCTTCTACCTTGGAATTTGGGCATGTTAAAGTTGCTAAAGCTATATAGTACTTTCATGAAAATTGTCTTACTACATATTTTCCTCTTATTCACTGGGATTCTCTGATTTTGTCCAAATTGTTGATTTCAGTCTTTGTCAGGAACTCAGAAAATGCTAGTAATAATCTAGTTTCTTTTCTCACAATTAACCTCCTTGGCCTAATGCATTCTTTCTCGTTATTGCCCACAGATTGATCCTTCAAAAATTTTAACCAAAAAAATAAGTCAGTAATAAGAAAAGCGAAGATGTGTTGCTGATCAATTTCAGAAATTAACAATCACTTGTCCATGGATTCCTCTAGAATTGTGTGTAAATGTGACTTTCTTGTCCTTAGATCATTATTATGATGTTGTTAAATTGGTTTTTTCCCCTCCTTTATAAGTTGATTTGATGCATTATTTTAATCTTCGAGAAGGGAGTTATAAATGTTTCCTTTCCATTCTTGATCATTTTCATGGTCAATTTGCATTTTTATTTTATTTTTTACTTTGTCTGTGCATCCCTATATGAGCTCCTCAGATTTTTAAGAATAATTACATGAGCAGTTAGTTAGGTTGAGTGGTGATAAAGTGTCAGCATCATAACTGGAGCAGAAATATAGCTCCTTGTACTAGCCATATCAACTCAACTTTAACAATTTAAGCATATGTTTGATAGGCCCAGCTAAATGAAGCAAAATGACACATGTCATTTAAGAATGTCACTGGAAAGAGGCACCTATTTGAATCAGCCCATCTAAATTTAGAGCCCGTTAGGCCCACTTGGAGCTTCAGCAGTGCAAAATTGAGTAGAGCTGTTTGAAGTACCAACAGCATTTCTATCAGTAATCCTCCCAATTATCTTCTGCCAGGGCAGAAGCAGAAGCCTTAAAATTTAGCTGAGCCAGAAGCTCATTTCAGCCTCTGGCCCTATTGGTTTTAGCAAATCGGTACTGTGATAGTTCATTCCTATAAGGAGCCATGCACTTTTCATTGTAAGTTTAAGGTTTAATATCCGAATAAAAAGCTGTGTTTTGGAATAAATATTCACTTTTCCACTCTAAGCTTGAATATGGAACTATGGATGAAATGTTTAACTTGCCACTTTCAAATTTTGCTGAGAGAATCAAGATACTGCTCATATCTTTGGAGCTGTAGGAGGCAGTGTAGCATAACGATATTGAGATGACCAAGCGAGCAGGAAATATTATGATATTATACTGCTTAGTCAAATTGCACATACTAAAATATTTGTCATGCGTCAAAGTAATTACCCTACTCACCAACCACCCTTTTGCTTAGAATTGATTATCTAGGAATACATGCTATGTGGAAGTGATTCTTTCATAGGTGGTATAATGTAATTGTGTTGGTTTAATTAGCTTCTCAGAAGTCAATCAATCAATGCTATACTGCTATTATAGTTGGCTGGACTTTTGAGATTAAAGGTTGAATTGTGATTCTTGAGAATAAGGGGAATTTGCAGTGTTTATCTGAAAGAGTTTTAGTTGATTCATTTTCCTTCCTAAAATAGTCAAATTTATTTTGGGGTCTACTTAATTCCCTTTTAGGGGGGATTCTGATTCCAAGATGTGGCATAAGAGGGCTAGATCGTTGAATATGGCCTTTCCTCGTAATATGCAAGGACCAAATTATATGTTAATTGAGAATCTGATGTTAGATATTTAACACGGCATCTCATTCAGATAGGAGGGCAAAATGTATATGTTCATTAATCATTAGATGCCAACCAGCTTATTGGTGTACAGTCCATGCCTACGGGCTTCCTCTAAAAAAGAAAAAAGAAAAATACCGATCCATGTATGCAAATATAGATAATTTGAAGTCATTATACTAAAAATTTTTGTAGCTCATTTTTATTGCAACACACTTTTACACAATAATGGGTGCTTCAATTAATCCATGCGAGTTATAAATACATAGCTCAGTATGGTGATGCTGTTGCTTATTCAAGAAATGCTGATAACTGCTGCATACACTCGTACCCCTTAGACTATAAATGGAATATCACAGATAAGCAACCATGACTTGTGGATCATCTTCTTAGTGCAGTTGAAGTCTGTGCAAAGAATTAGTTTATGGTTAAGCTTGTAATTAAAGGTCAGTATATTCTAAAATTTGAAAGTAGAAGTTACCCTAGTTTGGGAGCTCCAGATTGCATCCCAGCTGTTTGTTGTTGTGGCTGGCTTAGTTCGAGATGAATAGGAACATCTGCATCCTCTGTAATGCTAAAATTGTATGGAGTTGGTATTGTGCTGCTGACACCATTTACCCCATTTGTTTCGTAAACCTGACAAATTCCGTTGCTAAGAAATATTGATCCCATATTTTAATGTATGCTAATTTGCTTTGTTTCTGCAAATTTCTTAAGCATTTTTTCAAATTTGTTAGCTCTAGAATCCAATACCTTCTTATATAATTCCATGTTTTCTTGACGAATGATGTTTACCTTCTTATAAAGCTCTATGTTTTCTTGGTGTATGAGACTTCCCTGTAATGAAACCATTGAAAGATTAGCTGATTGACATGCATCACATATGACGTAAAATAAAAGTCGTCTATGTTGCACAACCTTCCGATTTAGTTCTTGAATTTCATCAATTAAAAGTTGGTCCTGTAGAGAGAAATATCACTGCATCAAGAATCTCTAAAAGAAAGAAGAAAAGCAATAAAAAGTTGAGGGAAGCATAATTTAACCTTCTTCATTCGCACACCACGCAGACTCATTTCTAACTGATTCTCCAAATTTTGTAGGTCCTTAACGCCTAAGCCAGAGAGCTCTTCTCCCATCAACTGCCTGCAAAAGTTTGTCAAAATAATTTTGTCATGCTATCTACAGATTAAAACCTTTTTAGAAAGACAGGCAGCCAAACTACAATAGCATTCTATAAAAAGATTAAGTTATTTTTGTCATCCTATCTCTGATGGTAGCTTTCTCTTAAACTTCTTAATACATTTTGTGAAATGCAAGATAGGTGTTCGTGGATGTATGTTACAATCAACTCTTTCTGTCTCTTTGTACAAGTTTGTGTTAAGAAACAGCTTAGCGGGGGAGAGCCATTTATTTGTTCACCATTTAAGCAAATACTAACATCCTTGGTTAGAATCTCATTTTAGATGAAACAGCTAACTGGGGAAGAGCTATTTGTTCACCATTTTCGCCAATACTAATGTACTTGGTTAGAATCTCATTTGAGATATTGGTTAGCCTTTGTATCAATTATGTATCACAAATTGCATGCCGCGTTTTAGTGCCTTTTGCAAAAAAAACGACATGCGGGAAATGAGGTAGGGTGGGTGTTGCACTTACTGTGATATACTTATTATTGTACTGAAGTACACTTGCAGACATGATTTTCTGCTTTATAGGAATGGACATTTATTGATCAATGATGTAGTTTAATGTGGTAATCCATGTTTGTTACTCTATTTCCTAAATCTCAGAAGATTTGAGAATGAAATGCTTCATCTGTTGAAGTTAGTATTGCAGTTAGTATTATGCAAACAAGCTTTTGCTTATTTTAATGATGAATGCCTATTTGTACTTTTTAACAATTTATGCTTATTTGGATGACAAATGACTGCTGGAAATTATGCTGATTCAAAATTTCTTGTAGGGTGTGGTGATTATCATACCGATGATTCTCTTGCAAGTTGTGCAGTTGCTGCCTCAAGTTTGCTGCCTCCCTTTGCCAGAACTGTGAGTGACATGAACAAAAAGTTTGTCATGCTATCAATGAATCTGCAAAATACTAGCTTGTTAAACATTAATTAAAATATATTATCAGCTCAAAAGAGCAACATCAATTCCATAATTAAATTGGATGTCTAATATGTCAGTAGTAGGGACAAATGAAATTGCTTGATGTTTGATATGAATATATAGGAATTCTATTTCTTTGCTTTCACTATTATAAAAGCATGCAAGGGATTGCTACAGTTCCAATATAAACATGAAAGACATGGTATTTACGGTTGTTAAAAATAAAAGCAGGTAATATGGGATATAGCTTCTTAGACTTTCTGATTGGTTGATAATTTGGTAGCCAGTTATTTACTTTTTCTACTAGGTATTTCTTCTTAAATCTTTGATTGCTTAGATTAGGATAAGTGATTTAATGCCTATTGTTTTTGGTGTTCACAAACCTGAGATCTATGGAGGCATGCTTTGTGCTGAGGTACTGGTAAGCTAATTAAAATGTTTCCATTTGGTTACAAATATAATTTGGTAGGCAATTATCTTTTTATGCATGAAAATATTCTGCTTTCTATGTGATTCTGCAGTTGGGCTGTATTTGTTCTTCAGTTGGTCTGGTTATGCCTAATTTCTTTTCTCACTGTAACTACTTTTGAATGTTGCATTATCTAATTTCACTGTCCCAAATGCAGCTTCTCAAGTTTGTTTGGAATGTAATATATAATTGTAACTAGAACCCTTCCCTATTATCAAAATAAGTGAATATATCAGTTGGGGTTATGTTGCAAGTATTTGAACAGTACAAGACGACCTTTGTGCATCAAGCCATGACAGTAAGTATGATCGCCTACTCTTCACTTGCTGTATACGCCAGGTTTGTGCTTAGGCTTATATCATGGTTCTTCATCCATTTCGCATTCCATTGCGTAAACAATGGAAACAGGAAATGTGATAGTAAAATATCATTGGATTCTATGTAACTCCTAGTTCAATTTGATCTTTAGCATTTTATGTGTGAAAAAGTACACAATCTGTCCTTAACTGTTGGAGAAATATTTCTGATTGTTTGATGTGTTTTTTGTAACAAATGATGTATGATATCTTTCATTGTAAGATAATACGAGTACCAGTATTGGAGATGCTCAAGCTTTGAAACAAGGAAATGATTATATTATGAGATAAAAAATTTCTCCCTGTACTCCATTGTTACTTCTGCTCATTAAGGTCAGGAGAACAGATTAAATAACAGAGAACAGAGAAAGCATCCAGAATAGTACAAGGTGCACCAAGTTTCTACCGAAGCTCAAAGTGCCTCTGCCGGCAAAACTCAGTGGAAAAAGAAAAATGAAAATTCACTAAAGGTACATCTGAGTTCGTCCAATTCCTTTACTCTATGTATTTCTTTTTTCCTCCTGTATCAATTGTTTTCTTCATGATTGTTGTTTTCTTTCCGTTCTACAGTCCTGTTGATGCATCTGTTGACGGCACTAAATCACCTCAAGATCCAAGATCTATTCCATATCAATTCATGTATCATACAAGAGGTGACATACGAGGAAAATTATCTTAAACTGGTACAACTGTTTGACCTACAGTGCGAGGATGCCCTTGTCGAAGAGGTGCTGGATGAGGGAATGAAAAGTCCGAATTGAATTTTCAGGCAGATTCAGGTGGCGACTACTGGCTGAAGGGCTTCAACAAGAGGTTAAGATGATTATAATAGTTGATTACGACATCAAGACATAGAATAGTATGAGAGTTTCAAGTTTTGCAGAGTGTATTTTACATGACTTCAATTCCCTGCTTTGTGGTTATACAAATTTAGAACGTAGGATTTTTTTTTTTTTTTCCTTCATTTTCTCGTAGGATTTTTTCAATAGAGCAGCTGCCACAAATCCCTAGATTTCAATCTCAGAGGAAAAATAGAAGAATCATCCTATTTTGTTGAGCTACTATACTATAGATAGTATACGAATGGTGTTTACCATAGATTTTGTAGCCTTTGGATACAACCACTAAATAGTGAACCATAGGCATTCGATAGTTATAAAGTCGATAGTGTTCAACATTGCTCCTCTATTATCTATAGTATAGAAGCTCAGTTTCTTTTAATATTGTGTAATAATCTTTCAAAACTTGTTTTTTACATAGCTTACTTAGAAGTTCAAACTAGAAGTTTGAAACCTTCAAATTTCATTGGCTTAGTCTGAAACCTTCAATTTTCATTGGCTTAGTCTTGGAGTTCATTATTCGGGTGCACCTATTTTGATGTTTCAAAGGTTTAAATAATTTTAAATTTTGAAAGTTTTTTGGATTTTTTTTGAACATCTCAAGCATCTAAGCGGGGGACACATTTCCAAATTAGGTTATATAGTCTACAGATACTTATGGAAATGATGATGGCAGTGTTTTTGAAGGAAAATTCGAAAAGTTAGATGGTTCAAAGGCAGGGTGTCCTGGGTGTAAGATGAATATTTTATGTCCTTATGCTAGTTAGGTCGAAGAAATTTGACAGGGCGATTTGAGGGACTATAATGCAAATGGTAAATTTCTCCAAGTTGTATGCACAATCTTGAAAAATGTTAGGGCATATTCTTTTAAATATATTGTTAATTTTCTCTCTCAGGATAAATGTGGTCTTTAGTCTCTGTCATACAAGCTCAAGCTTTGTTCTATGTTTTTTTTTTTTTTCCTTAGTTGCGACCCTATTCATCCATGTTTGGCATGTTTTTCGATCCAACCTTGTATGCATGATGAGTTCAAGGTGATGCTATTTAGGCTTTACTAATGCATCTGTTACTTTTCAAGCTGTCATGAATGATGTAATCTCACTCTACTTAAGAAAATTCGATCATATTTTCTTTGATGATATCTTTGTCTACATCAAAAGCATAGAGCTGTGTATCAACTACCTAAGTTAAGTATTCACAATTTGGGACAGCAATAGTTACGGAAAGAAACCGAAGTACATCTTTAGACAAACACGAGTGAAATATTTGGGGGCACATCATAGCCCAGGATGGCGCGACTACTGGCGCAGAAAAGGTTGCAACTGTGAGAGGGTGGCCAATCCCTACTTTCATCAAAAGAGTTTTAAGGAAGTCACGTCTGCAGGGAGATATGACAGAATTGCGCCAAAAAGTATAGCTTTCACTAGAATGAGAGAGCACAAGAGGTTTTCGAACAGTTCAAGGAAGTCGTGTCTGCAGCCCCAGTGCTGCCGATTTTACATTTCAATTGGGAATATCTAGACTACTCGCCTCAAAGACTAAGTGCAAGAAAGAGAAATATACTTTTGAAGAAATGAAAAATTATATTACTTAGAGAAATAGAGTATAATATTCCTCAAGTTTGGGGCTTGGGAAAGATCTAATACACCTTACTATTTATGGACCAGTTGTCATTACTAGGAATAAAGATTCACAATTTATTGCTTCTAGAGAATCGAAAGAACTAAGTGACTTTTAGGCTTCCGCCTATGGCTCCTTGGTTTACTATCTATATTTATTCTTAGAAAACCCTTGAGTTGTCCATGATTCTTTGGTTCCCAATGGTTGTGATGCTTCGGTTCCCACATCCTGTGATGCTTCGGCTCCCACAGTACCTTCTGAAAGGATTCAAAATTGTGTCCTTTTGAGTTTGTATCACTGTTAAGGGCAAATAGCCAATAAATTTTCAAAATGCACATGACAATCTCTCCCACCTAACGCGCAGATGCCCTTCTTGCGTGCCATTGCATGTCCGAGTCCGTGTAGCCTTGATCGCAGCCGCCGTGCCTTCAAGCACGTTGGACCTCGAGCACTGTTGCCACAGTTCACATCTGCCTTCGTACTAGCCCCAAGTGTCTCTTCTCTTTGAGTACGATCACTAGCCAGCTGTATATGCAGATGTGTCTGTCAGCAAGTCTGAACCATCAAATGTGCTTGTCCTTCTCGACATGCACGCCCACGCCACCGAGTTGCAAGACTCCTACAGGTCTCTTCGGGCTGCTCCTTCTTGGCTTTGCTCTCAGCAGAGCGACACATCCCTCAATTAGGTGCAAATTGCTCTAGTAACTCCTAAGGATTGACAGCCTCGCTCTCGTCCAATGGGTCCTCCACCTTGAGGCCCACCACTATAAAAACCTACCTGTGCTCCACCTTCTCGCAAAGCTGCAGTGCTGTAAGGGTCTAATCCTTTGTCAGCGGGGCTTGACTCTAGTTGCACCCCTTCGCGTCCCTCGTATCACAGTGCCCTCCCCCACCTTTGGCCTCGCTCTCCTTAAGTGGCTTGCCATGATTGCTCTCGGTCCACTTGGATAGTGCCTTCCTCATCTTGAAGCCTGCGACCTCCTTTACCTAGGCACAGATGTCCTGCAGCAATACATCTCGTGCATCTTGTTCATCGTTGAGACGGGCAAGATCCACCATGAACTACTCTAGATGATGGCGGAATGTTGCCATGGCTGCGACAACATCCTTTTCCATCATGCGAAACCTCTCATCCAACAAATTCACGGTCTGCGCCAACGCGGAGCACCTCTTTTCCACTCTTGTCATAACATCCTCTTGCAGCCCGCACGGTTCTCCAAGGATACGGCCTCCTTCGCGAGTGCCTATGACTCCTTGCTCCTTTCCCGCTTAGTTTACTTGGGTTCCGACATATTGTCGAGGTCAATAGCATTCGATGACGACATAGTTTTCCCTCGAACTAGCTCTGCTACTAACTGTCACGGACTAATTAATTTTGTTTGCAAAGTACGTGCAGCACTCACATTTCTCCACAAAGATGGACAACCTTGCCTCAATCTTACTAGCTTGGACAGACTCGCCTAGAAGACTAAGTGCAAGAAAGAGAGATATACTTTTGGGAAGATAAAAAAATTATATTACTTAGAGAAATGGAGTACAATATTCTTGGAGTTTGGGGCTTGGGAAAGACCTAAGACTCCTTATCATTTATAGAGAATCTAAATAACTAAACTTCCACCTATGGCTCATTGGTTTGCTAGCTATATATATTCTTAGAAAACCCTTGAGTTACTCATGACTCTTTGGTTCCCAAGGTTGTAATGCTTCCTATACCCTGTGATGCTTCGGCTCCTACAGTAGCTTCTGAAAAGATCCAAAATTTTTGAGTTTCTGTTACTGTCAAGGTCAGACGGGCGATAGATTTCACGATGCCCGTGGCAAGATGCACTCTTGCGTAGAGGATATGAGCAAGGATTCACTCTTGCTTGGATGTCAAAGTTAATAGAGAGCTATGAAGGGGACGGTTTGGTACAACAGTTAATTACATAAAGTATAATATATGCATATATAGTCCCATCCTCACCACACCACCAGGGAATACTTAGAAATAAAGGAAGAATCTACATTGGATCTAGCTAGTAGGGATTTTAGGGCAAGGATACTTACCCAATTTCATGCCTCTTCTCCAGGAGGACACTCAGGAACACTCCACACCTAAAGAGGACAAAACAACTATTCTATCGGCCTAAGCTTGAACAGGACATTGACCAATTGGTCTTGAATTGAGAAGTATGGGTACAAAACAAGTTGGATAACAGATCTTATCCAGGCCTACTCCAACTACTAAATATTCCATCTCAAGCTTGGTAAGATATTACCATGGATTTCATAACCTGTCGCGAAAACCTAAAGGGAAAGACACTATATTGGTGGTGCTAAACAGGCTCACTAAATATGCCCATTTTTATAGCGCTCATACATCTATATGTACGTAGCTTAAGATATGTGGTAGGGTCTTCTTTACATCTTACAGGGATAGTATATTTACTAATCAATTTTTATAGAAAATCTTCTGATTGTTGGGCACTAAACTTTACTTCCCGTCTCCAACTCGGCGGACTAATTAAAGGCTGCTGATTCCTTAAACCGCAGTTTCTAGGATTTGACCTCGAGGACAAGGGTGAGCTGAAGGAAGGCGAAGTCGTCATAACCATGAAGCTAGGAGGGAAGAAGGAGAATGCCAGTTTGAATAAGTAGCCGTCGGGGGGGAAAGGAGATGGACGACATAGATTGAACTACTTATCCTATCAGGCTAGCTGAAGCTACAAACGGAGCGGCGACCCAGCAGTGTGGCTATCCGCTGGAATTCGGATTCCTATAGTGGGGGTAGGAGTTGAGCAACCCAAACACCATTTTTTTTATTTTTTTTTGTTCTCTTTCCTTTCTTTTAGCCCACATACATGTAGATAATTGAGTGTTTCTCTTCTTTTCTTCTTCTTTTTTTTCCTTCTTCTTTCCCCGCAACCTCCTCCATTCAAATTCCCTTTTTTTTTCCTCAAGATCTCATAGCAATCTCATCCTTGATCCGAAGGAGAAGGCCTTACAACCACCAATGCCGTATTCTGCATCGTCTCAATGGATATGCAAAGCCACGAGGCGACCGCCGATTCTTTGTCGGTCAAGATGCTGATCGAGGCATCTCGTCTTGCTCATCTATTAGACCGGGCAAAACCTATTTCTTTACTCTTGAGGGAGCAGTGATCTGAATGATAGTGCAGTGTATTCTCTCCTCCTAAGATCAGCTTAATTTCTCCTCGTTGAGAGGGATTTTTGTGGCATTTTAATCACTGATGGAGTTGATGACAAAATATTTGCTTCTACTACGTATACGTACGAATCAATTTACTTAGATTTGATCTAGACCCTCTAAGATAATGATGTACATGTATTGATCGATCCTGATCAGGTCTATCTCTTTCGAGATCAGACAAAAAATTAATTTATGGCCCAAATTTGTGATTAAGCTTGCTTAGATTCAATCGAGCTCAAACCAAACTATTCGATACAATTAAAATGCATCTAGTGAATGCCAGTACTCAAAAATCATTAAATCTAAGAAAGAGCTTTTCAGTGATTCAATGAAGCACAACTACTTAATAGCCTAAAACAATAGCATTCGTTGATCTATGAAAGTTAACATTTAAGTTGTTTTTAACATTGGTAGCGATATATTTGTAAAATGGCTGATGGTTTTAATAGATCTATATTTACTGTGCACAGATCACACACAATAAATCTAGTCACTTTCAAACAATACACTTTAACTAGATATTCAATGTATGTATCTGCCACTGGTGTTATCAGAGCTGTTAATATTACCACCCAACCGAAATAGCATAAAATTTTATTGTAAAGAAATGAAATGGTCACGACTTTTTATTTGTTTGTAATTGTTGAAATATTAGAGTATCTTAAGGTAAAATCAAGTTCGAGCATAACTAATCTCTAACTAGCCTACCATCATTTTGTCAAAATTTTGATGCTTATAATATCTCCAAGAGGAATTAATTATGCTACATGAATACATAATACTAGCATATACAAAGCCAAAATGGTGAAATATCAAGCTACATTGAGCATTCAATTTACCAATAAGATAAAAGAGAAAAGAAAAGATATTCACATTGATAAGATTACTATTATCTTCTAAATAAGAAGGCAATTGAGTTATTTTTATCATTAATTAGCTTACTAAGCATATCTTACATAGATAACCATTTGCAAACAATGGTAAGCATGAAATAAATCATTTCATACTTTATTATTACTAGACATCTATACAATCATATAAACACTAAACAATGAGCAACTTCAATTTGTAAGCTTCTATCAATCCAGCTAGTATTAGGAAGGTTCTTTCTAACTTCTTCTTTGTTTTATGAAACATTTTAATGAAAGGCATTAGTTTTCGCGAAATACATAAGAAGTTTGTGTATGAATTTATGCAACAAAAACATAACATAGTTGTTCCATATATGCAAACGCACGAAAAATCATAATTAGCATGCAACACGAAATATTCGATCGAAATAACATACTTTAACCTCCGAAGATGGAACCATAGATTGATGATGCTCCTCTTTTGCCTTGTTGTATCTTTCGATCACGGACTTCATGCTGAAAAAGAAAGAACGTAATATTTGTTAATTATTTGCATTGAAGCAAGCACAAGTTGAATACTTTAACAAAACATTTTCATAGGGAACCAAGCATGCCAATAAGTACAAACAAAGTGAATCTCATACAGTACTTAATGTACCAAGTGAAAGGAATATTTTGCGAATACAAACAAGCTATTGATTTCTATGGCAGTTCTTCTGAGATGGCTACTGTATTCTTGTGAGTACAAGGTAGGGAGAAAAACTCCAAGAATGTTTCCTGGTTTTACTAATTGTATCCTAGTTTAATTTGAGGAGAAAGAGGGGGAAGCAAAGGAGAAATTAAGTTATAATGATAATGCTGAAGAATAAAAGAGATGAGCCCTAGCAAATAAATATTGCGAGAGTTTCATTAGTTCTGATACCATGTTATCTAAAAGATCGATCCGATGAAAAATGACCTAAAAGTGTATTTAACGCATTGAATTAAAGCTATGACCTGGTTTAAGCTTTAATTTGTGAAAGGATTCAGTTTTGACAAACTTGATTTTCTTTATGTTTAGGGCATGGTTTAACCATCAAGAAGGATATATATATAGCCTCAATGATCTATACTCTATTTCCCCAGTTTTTTCCTGAATGAAGAAAATAGAAAGAAAAGCAGAAATTAAAATCCAATTTTTAGAAAAATATCAGTATTAAGCTATCTTTTGAAGTTAAAACATACATGAAATAAGGTAATTTTGAAAAATAGAGTTCAAGGCTTTTCCATGTTAATTAAAAAAAAGAAAAATAAAAAAGAGGTGAAGAGATTTTTATCTTTTTCTTCAATAATCTAAAACCCTAGCTAGCTAACTCCATATGCACACAGCTTTTTTTCTAAAAAAAAGAAAAGAAAAAAAGAAGAAAACTTCTATATCTCTCATTTCTGAATTCAAATATTTTAATTAATCATGTAGAAGATCCTGATGAGTTAAAAAAAAAAAAAAAATGAAGAACAACCTGCAGGTGCTGGCGAAGTCGTAGAGCCGGCTGGTACTCGAGAAGATAATGAGGCCGACCTCGGCATCGCAGAGGATGGCCAGCTCCTTGGCCTTCTTGAACAGCCCGTTCCGCCGCTTCGAGAACGTCACCTGCCGGTTTGTCGAGTTGTCGATCCTCCTGATCACGATCTTCCCTCTCCCCATCTGTCGATCAGACTTCTCGATCTCAAAACAATAGAAAAGTAGAAGACCCTAAGCCCGTCTCTGTAAATCCGATCATATATCATATACTTGGAAAACATAAAGAGAGAAGAAAAATAAAGCAGACAAAGAAAAAGGGAACAATCAGTCGAAAACTGAAAACCGTCGAAAAGAGATAAGTAGACGAAGAAAGCAGAAGAAGAAAGAGAGGAAACCTAATCCTTCCTTTTTTTGGGTGATTTAGAAGGAACTGGAACTTTACCTTATTTGGCTTGCTTTTGAGATTAGCTCCTCCTCCTCCTCCTCCTCTCCCTAATCCTTTTATTCTATTTATGTACATATATAAATAGTAAGTAGTAATGAGACCCTCTTACCCTTTTCTTTCTCTCTCTCTCTCCTTCATCCTCTCATTAATTTCCTTTTTTTTCTATTTTTTAAGTATAATTGCATGGAAATCCCTCAATTATTGGCCATTAATTTCTGGATTGAGATTTAATTTTAGTTAGTAATTAAGTTGAATATCTTATTAAACTTGATAGATCTATGGATTATTAGATGCTAATTTTTTTTATCAGTTTTATTCAAAAGTTTAGAAAGTGTGAATTAAAAAAAAAAAAAAAAAGTTGAGTGGCCACTTTGGGGTGATGGGCTAAAGTTGGGGAGGTGGGTCTCCATATATATATATATATATATATATATATATTTTCCTTGTTTCTTTTTTTTTTTCAATGAATAACACCAAAGTAATTAATAAATAAATAATTTGTATATATATATATATATATATTTAATTACCAATTTTGGGAGGGAGATGTCGACATATTACGCCGCCGCCCGTATAGATCGCCGACGCGTGGTGGCGAGGAAATACGTACGTACTACGGAGAAGGGGTGAATGGACGATTTTGCCCTTTTGACAAGATTAATTGCAATATTGGTCCTCATCTTTATCGGATTTTATATTTTGGTCCTCAATCTTTTTTTTCTTATTTTTTTTGAAAATACTACTTATGCATCTATACGTAGGTGTAAATCTTACACTTCCAGCATCATAGGATTCACAACGCTTCAAATAAATTTCTAATAAAAAAGAGAGATCGATAGCATTGCTTCTTTCTTTTTTGCAATCAAATTCTTAAATTTCAGCATAAAATGTCTCATTAATTTTTAATATTTACCTACTTTTCAGTGCGGTCCCAAAGGTGATCTCGCTATGCACATTCATTGTGTCAAGTCCAACCTCATCTTTTTCAATATCGTATTTCATACCTACGACTATCTCAACCTTAAACATGACACTTACTGTCTCTTTTGAGGCATTCGATATTTTAGAGTTGAGTTAAGCTTATCCACAAACTCTTTCGAAATTTAAAAAAATTTGGCGTCGAAATTGATTGAGGGCTACTTGAAAAATGATTGTTGCTTGTACTACTGGGTAGGGCTTTGTTGGAGTCGGCATGATCTATTTTGTCAAAATTAATGGGAATCTAGATGGTTAGACTTAAACTGTAATAAAGTATAAATGTTAGAAATCTAACAACGTAAAGACCAAAGTATCAAAATGGATACATATATTAGATAATATTATTGATAGATCCAAAAAAGTGTAGATCTTACACCCTCTCATTTTAGGATCTAATTTTTTTTTATTTTTTAGTATTTAAAAATTATAATTTTAACAAGATAAGGATCTAATATGAGCTCTCGGATAAGAAAATCTAAGATTTTCTTTATTTTTCGAATGTACCAGCAGCATTGCCCGATATACTGACCTTTTTTAGTTATCACTTGGGACTTTGGCTATAACTAATGACCAATGTGCCCCTTCCACACAATGAAGTTGTCCTTATATGAGAGCCTAATTATTAATAGATATACATGAACCAATTACATGTTTCACTTCTCTTTTAAAATATTTGTTCTCTTTATTGTAGGAAATAGTAATTAGATGCTTAATAACTAAAAGGTTTAATGATTTTGCAGTGTCACCATGTTGAAAAATCAGTACGAAATTAATATTTAGCAAGCTTTTCTTTCTCCTTTTAGCTGCAATCACGTCTATTAATGACAAACATTTGAAGTTTCTGTTGTTCTGGCAGAAAACTAAAATGAGGTTCTGAATAGATCTAAAGCTTCTAATTACCACCGAATAGATTATTATGGAAGTGCTTTTTTTAGTATCATCTTTTCCTCTTTGCAAGAGCCCAAATTAAAGGGCAAGTTTTTGTAGCTGTTCATAGCACGCAACTAACATGGGTTATAATCATTTCCCTCACTACTTAGATCGATGGAGACGTGCAACTAATTTACCCTATCCATATATAGCTGGAGAAATATATATATTTATTTATTATATTAGGTGTAGAACAAACCCTAGTGAGAGAGTCCACTGTCTCAAATTGTGTTTACACCACCTATTTATTTATGAAATTAGTCACTTAGTGGACCACATGTATATAACTATAATTAAGGAGTCGAGAAGAAGACGCTGGATCAAGAATTTAAGTGCCGTGTCTCGGAGTTATCCCGGAAACTTGCTAGCATGGTACAGCACGGTATGCCAGGCCGTGCCAATACATGCCGGTTAAAAAATATACATATGTGCCGAGACATAAGAGTGTGAAATATTTATATTTTTTAATAACAAAATATTCTAACTGTTTATTATATATCTTTGTCAAATCTTTTGAACTTTATAGAAAAAATTACTTACTAATTTAAAGAATAAAGGTTTTGAACTATGCTATCGGCACGGGGTCTGTATCGTGCCGATATCTTGTTCGCATGATACAGCACGGTTAATACAGTCCGTGTCGATGGGCATTTAAATTTGTGCTGGATATTTACAAGATTCTTAGAAAAGCAATGATTTTTCTTTATCACCTCACGTATAACTTAAAATTTTAGTTACTTGCCTACATTGCGGAAAAGATTATGTTACGTATAGTAAAAAAGTTGAGTACTTTTCTTATTTTTATTAGCACTATTATATTATACATAACGCAATGAGTCTGCTAAAATATAATTTCTAAGGTTTCAGTACTCTCTCTGTACTTTCATCCTAATTCTTTTTTGTTTGATATAGGTTGCCCTCCATGCTTAGATATATTTTATTTAAGTTATTATCTAGGAGTAAAAATTATTCATTGCACCAAATTCATCTATAAATTCGTGCACCATGACTCTATTGGTCATTCATCTATACTTTCAATTCAATATTCTGATTTTTGCATAGAGAAAAATTATAACTCAGCTTGCGAGAGGAATATTGATAAATACATGATTCATAAATATAGAAATGAACAAGGTGTGGATGATAATTTTCCATACAATAATTAATATGCATAAAAGGCTAAATCTTGAATTCTCATAAGAGTTGACGGCTTATTACGTCAAATTTGAAATTTCGAATACCAAAATAAAACTCTAAGAAAAAGTTTAGGAGACTAGTGGTGCAGTTTATAATATATTGAACCTCCAAACTTTTTTTTCTTTAAATAAATAAATAAATCATCTGATAACTAAATTATAATATTTTCTACAAATCTTACCTGCAAAAACTTTTCTAGGGTCAGCAGATTCTTAGCTTGTAATTTATCGTTGGGTAATTTATTTTGACATATAAGTTTGGTGCGCGCAATAATTTATGATCCCAAGGAATTTGAGTGAGGAGACAGGTGTCAATGCGAGAATGATTGATTGATTGAGTGTGACCAGTGGAGTTTTTTTTTTGTTTTTGTGTAACCATATCTCATTTAGGAAGTTTCCAAAGAGGGCAAGAAGCTTAGGAGCTATCTTTGGAAATAAAGATCAAAGGTAAAATTGTATGAAGACCCCTCGACAAGATGCCACTTTGAAACACACCCTTGAACTCTTTATAGTGGGCATGCAAGGGTACGTGAACATCTATGGAGTGCCCTGAACTATTGCTTCTTTTAAAACAAGGCCTTAAAGTTTTTATTTTATTTTATTTTTTGGAAATATACACTTCTTCAACTTTCATTTGTTTTAAATTGAATTAAATTATCAACTTCATCAGCTGAAAAGTATTCAAATCTATAAAATAAATAAGTTTAATTTCATTAATTAATTTAACTTAAGGTTTATATATATATATATATAGTTGAGAAACCTATATCCAAATATATGTATATATGTTATAATAAGCTCTCTACATTATATAGGCCTACACAAAATTGTAGAGCATATATGGCCGTTGACCTTGAACAATATCTCTCCCTATTTTTGTGTTCTCCATTAACTATAAAAAAAATTAGTTTAATGCCGACGCCAACTTCTACGGTGGAGATCGATGGCGCGATTTTGAAGTTCTCCAAATTTCTTGGATTTTTTAGAAAGTGGTTGGATCAAATCTTCTTCTTCACACTTGTTTATATGGGAATTAGAACACCTAGCTACTACATGACTAATTAGTAGTAATCTAAGTCCTTAGTTGGTATTTCATTTTGTTTCGTTTCGTTTCGCTTTGCTTCCTCTATCTACTTTTGATTCAGAATATATATGCCGTGTTAGTGACAAACGATATTAACAATTAAACTGTCACATCATTAGAGACGAACCGGGTAGTACATGCAAATTTTGTTTTCTGTATTTACACGAGAGCAACGTATCTATAATATGTGGATAATTAAATATAAGTATGTTCGATTAATCAGTTTGTCAAAAGCTCGCTCTTATGAAGTGCTAAAATTAAGTGTGAACGATTCAACCGATCCGATTTTAGCTCTCTTATTCGTGTTTTCTCTTGCTTCTACATATGTTGATTAGTCATTTGAAGCTAATCCAGTAATATTAAGATGTTCATTAAATAACTAAAGCATGTAAGCTAATGTTAGGAGATTAATTTGCAATAAAATTATGATTATCTCCTAAATTTTCAATAATAAGATGTTGCTTTTAATATAAGTTCCATGTGGAAAGATGTACCAAACATGACTAGTATAATAATTAATTAGTTGTAAATAATATGTATACCTACTTGGAAATGGAAAGCTAAGTACATTGTAAGGTACATTATTCCAAGAGATTACTTCGTCTTTGCTCTTCGAATTAGTAGTTAATTAGAAATTAAGCAATGTACTACAAATTGTAGAAAGCCGCAACTAAGAAATTAAATTGATTATATATTCATAGTGGTCATGGGGTATCATCTCCTTTACAAAAACACAATCACTAAATGTGCCAAAATAAACCAAATAGTTACAAAAATGTTCCAAAAACAAGAATAGCTCTATGGAGAAGGAATTTTTACTTCAAAATCTTATAATTCTTTATAGTTTATGTTGATCTTTTGATATGCATCATTGCATATGCAAAAAAATCATTAGCTCTTTGATCTCCTGTTACATTGCATCAAGTTCAATATTTAACTTATTTAACTGGTCTTATTTCTTATAAATAGTTCAAATAACTGAGCAAATAAATAAATTAGGGTTAATCTTTAAACCAGTGCGCGCTACTCAACTAGATGTGAGTCACTATTAGAATAGGTCGATTAGGCTTAATGTGCGACTAAACTATTGGATGTTGAATCGTCTGCGTCAAAAAGCTACGCAAATAAATAATTAATAAAGAAATTGTTAATTATAGGTGGTGGACGGTCTTAATCAAGCAAGCAAACATTGGATTCTTTAATCATGAACCATTAACCATGGTTTAACTAATGGTTAGTTTTTGACTCTTTCTAAAAGTTTCTATTTCTAAAATGGTGATTAAACAAGCCAATGGACCTTTCTAGTGTTGATTGTTCTACCAATTTTAAAGCCCTTTTTTTTTAATGTTCAAATGCTTTTAGTGTGGCAATGCCATGTGATTCTTGAAGGAAAGGTTTAAATTATCCATGAAAAGGAATAGATTTAAATATTGCAATTACTGCTTTTCTAACATAGTAAACAATGAATTTACTATTGATAATAGTAAAATAAGTTCTTTGCCTACAATTTATCTAACATGAACAAATTGAAGATACTTAACCTCAAGGCTAAAACAATTTGTGATATATAATCTTTTAAATCTTTTTCACATCAATAAAGTTTCCTCCAAAGATAAGCAACCTTGCTTACCTACATATTACCTAAATATGTACGTATATAGTACTTTATTAATTCCAAGTACTCCTCAGCTTCATCATTCTAAGATGTGATCAACTCATATGTATAATGACTTATATATATATATATCCATCATCTTAAAGTGATAGATTGTTGGCTAGCAACTTAATTTATTTATAGTTCACAAAAATTTCAGGTTTCAACTTCCCTATTAATTTGGTGACTTCACATATATATATCCTCCTATTAATGGACTTTTCTTTCCTTGCTTCTCAAGAATAGCCTATTATTCATCTAATTAACCTTTCTTGCAGCCTTTTTTTCTTTTTTTCTTTTTTTTTTTGGGAAATAACATCTCATTTGTGTCGGATCATTGGCGCTAATCATTAATCCCAAAAACTCGAGCTGTTAGAAATATGCAACTAATTCACTTAAAGCATACAGACACAAGTACCCACAGGTCTCGATTGTTACTCGGTCCAACCAGTCTCACGCTACTTTGAACATGACTCGACCTAACCCATCCTCATGCTATTTCGAACGTGACTCAACCCAACCTGGCCTCCTGCCATAGGGCAGAACGCTGGCCTATTTAAGTACCTTGCCATTCAAAGGCTTCCTCACTATTTTTTGGAGGGCTAGCTACAAATTAATAATAAATATGTATATTTAAAAAGAAGAACCCAAAAAAAACTGTCACTTTCTAGGTTGCACCTGGCCACAGCTACTAACGCTTAAATTACAATTTGTTAAATCCAAGGAAGGCAACATTAAAATCATCATCTTTACAGAAGCAAATTAAATTCATTAAAACTGATCAGATTCAATAAAGTTAATTATCTCCCAATATTAAAATCAACTCCATTAATTACTTACAAGATCGATCCCATATCAAAAATGACTCACAAAACAGGCTTAATACTGGATCGTTCACGTGTGAGGAGAAGATCAGTTGAGTTGGGAACTAGAACTAAGATCTAAGATCTCTTAAAACCGTGTAAGCTTATAAGGACAACTAGTACTATACCATTTTAAAATCGATATATTTAAGTACCTAGACACGTGTCAAAACCCTAGCAACCGACATGCACGTGAACACGTGCATGAGCCCAATCAAGAGCTCTCCTCGCACGCTCGTGTCGAACCCAAGCATCGAGGTGTACGGATCGAGGTTCATGCATGATGCAGTATCCACGTGTATATAACAGTACATATATACATACATACATACGTACATAATATAAAGGAGAGAGAGAGTTAATTAATACGAGTTTAATATAGTTGAAATTAAGTTGGGTAGCATTGAAAAGCAGTAGCTGCTTTTTTTTAAAAAAATTTGGAATAGCTTATGCTTATGCTTACTGATCATGATCATATATAGTGCTTTGGAGCTGTCTTAGGCAACTATTCGAATCTCTGATAGGCCCCAGAAAGATTGAAGAGATCAGGGAGATGTTTTGTTGCCTGAACCTCGTCCACGGAGTCTCATTCATTCATCTAACAACCGCAGACGTCTACATATATATATACTGACTAGCCACCTCCACATCATTTTCGATTAGATCGACCTGATGGGTAACATAGAATCATACTTCTATTATTTAATAGTCATTTTTGATTTGAAATCGTGTTTGCCACCTCTCTCGTTTTTCTGTTATGTACTCTCCTATCAATACATGTCACATAAAAATTTACTGTAAAACCTTAACCAATAATATTAGATTAGTTATAAAAATGAAAAATTGATCAGATATATGGATAGGAAGAAACTTTGATCATCAAGTAGATCATTAGAGAGCCCTTGAGCCGAACTTAGGAAGCGGATTGTCAGGGACTTAGAAAAATTCTGCGCAGCCCGGTCCCTGGCCCAACTCCGCAAGCTGAAAACGGGTCGAAACGGGTTGACGGTGAGACCCGAATCCAGCCCGCTTTGGGTGAATGAAGGGTTGTGTAACCGCTGCCATTAAGCCTCATTAAACCCTTATAAAAAACAGCCATGAGTCATGGATAACTCTTAGGCTTGGCATTAATGAGGGCTCATTAAGTGTAGTTAATGAGAGAGTTAATGGGTGAGTTATGGTAGCTTAATGGGTGAATTTATGTACCTTAATGGGTGTGTTTAGTGTAGGCTAGATTCAATGTATCTAGGTGCCTATAAATTGTGGGGTTGGCTAAGGCCAAGTAGAGAGAGGAGAATGTGTATGTGTGAGTTGTAATCATAATTTTCTAAGTAGTGGAGTACTTAGTTTTTTTTGGGAACCTCTACTTCTCTCTCATTTCTCTTTTGCAAATACTTAGTCGTAGGGCGCGAAGGTCCGGACTAGCAACAGGGAGCTAGGCTTGCCCATCTTCGAGCAGGAAGGCGGGCGCCGCACGGGCTTTGCGAGCGAAATCGCTAAGGCCGTGACAGTTGGTATCAGAGCCGGTTCGAGCAAGGAACCATGTCAACGTCCGATGCTGGAGTTGTCAATGTTGGAGGCGACCCTCCAAGGCAGCCCCCCAAGCGGAGCAAGAGCAGGGAGCCGAGGGCTCTCACGAGGGAGGCCGCACCGTTGGAGGACCGTCTTGCGCTGTTGGAGGACGTCATAGCAAAAATGGGTGAAAGGTACACCGAAATGGCTGAATCTTTTAACTCATTTAATGACGAAGTCCACAGCATGGAGGAAAGCATCGCTACTGCGATGGAGATCTTTCGAGGCGAACTCGAAAAGCTTCAAGGCAACATTACTCGTCGCGACGAGGAGCGGAAGAAGCTGGTTGAGGACCTTTTTCCTCGGACCGACGAGATCGAGGATCTCAAAACGCGAGTAGCGATCCTTGAAAAAGCGGTGGCGCATGGACATGGACCGCAACGAGAGATTGCTTCAAAGGTACGTGTCCCTGAGCCTCAAAATTTCAGGGGTACTCGCGACGAAAAGGAGATCGATAACTTTTTGTGGCACATAGAGCGCTACGTCAAGGCGTTGCGTGTGGACGACGAGGACGAGAAGGTCCAGATCGCATCGATGTACCTCGCCGACGATGCTATGCTATGGTGGCGACGGCGTTCTGCAGAAGCCGCGAAGAGCCAATGCGAGTTGAAGTCTTGGGAAGACTTCGTGCGCGAGCTTAAGGCGCAGTTCTACCCCGAGCACGTCGAATATCTTGCGCGGAGGCAACTTCGACGGCTCAAACAGCAGGGAACCTTGAGGGAGTATGTCCATGAATACTCTAAACTCATGTTGGCAATCTCCAACATGGCCGATGAGGATCGGCTTTTCTTCTTCCTTGATGGTCTTCAGCCCTGGGCGAACAACGAGCTCGTGGCGCGAGACGTGAAGGACTTGAACTCTGCGGTCGCTTTGGCGGAGAAGTTGCCCGAGCGGGTGCGAACCGAGGGCGATCGGGGTGAACCATCGAAGGCGAGCGAGGCCAAAGGTGGGGGAGAGCACCGCGATCCAGGGGGCGCAAAGGGGCACAAGCCAAACCACGACGCGAGGAGGCAAAGGCAGAATTCTGCCCCGCTGCCTGCAATGATCTCGTGCTATGTGTGCGGCGAGAACCATTGGGCGCGGGACTGCCCAAACAGGAGCAACCACAAAGGTAAGCAGGTTACTGCAGTCCAAGCCGAGGAGGGCGAGGACGTGGTCGAGCTGCCGAGGATGGGCGCGCTGAGGCTCGTCAACGCAGTTCGCGGTCAAACTAGCGACGACAAGCTCCGCAGGAGGGAGCTTATGTTAGTCGATGTGATCCTCAACGGGAGGAGCACGCGGGCGATGATCGACACCGGCGCGACACACAATTTCGTCGCGGAGGCGGAGGCCAAGCGGTTGGGCCTCAAGCTCGAGAAGGATGCAAGTCGCATCAAGGCTGTCAACTCCGAGGCACGTCCAGTCGCAGGAGTTGCAAAAGACGTGGAGATAGCCGTCGGCCCGTGGAGGGGCAAAGCTAATCTCACTGTTGGGCCGCTCGACGACTTTGGAGTGATCCTCGGGATGGACTTCCTTGTTTCGTCGAAGGCGGCGCCTATGCCACACTTGTGGGTGCTGAGCTTCCTGGACGAGTCAGCACCGTGCATGGTTCCGATGTGTCGGGGCGAGCCGACGACGGACCGTGAGCAGTCGGCGCGCGACGAGGGCGTCCGCGCGTTAGGTGGGGGAGAATGTCAGGGACTTAGAAAAATTCTGCGCAGCCCGGTCCCTGGCCCAACTCCGCAAGCTGAAAACGGGTCGAAACGGGTTGACGGTGAGACCCGAATCCAGCCCGCTTTGGGTGAATGAAGGGTTGTGTAACCGCTGCCATTAAGCCTCATTAAACCCTTATAAAAAACAGCCATGAGTCATGGGTAACTCTTAGGCTTGGCATTAATGAGGGCTCATTAAGTGTAGTTAATGAGAGAGTTAATGGGTGAGTTATGGTAGCTTAATGGGTGAATTTATGTACCTTAATGGGTGTGTTTAGTGTAGGCTAGATTCAATGTATCTAGGTGCCTATAAATTGTGGGGTTGGCTAAGGCCAAGTAGAGAGAGGAGAATGTGTATGTGTGAGTTGTAATCCTAATTTTCTAAGTAATGGAGTACTTAATTTTTTTTGTTAACCTCTACTTCTCTCTCATTTCTCTTTTGCAAATACTTAGTCGTAGGGCGCGAAGGTCCGGACTAGCAACATGGAGCTAGGCTTGCCCATCTTCGAGCAGGAAAGCGGGCGCCGCACGGGCTTTTGAGCGAAATCGCTAAGGCCGTGACAGGATGCTCTTATTCTTAGTATATATACTCATTACAACCTCTAGAAGAGGGTACATACATATATAGGTGTGGTCTATAGACCATTTCCAACAAATAATCTCCCAATGCAAAGGGACCCACCAACCTCCTCCCATTGGTCAAGCCCACGTGGGCACGAATGGGATAAGCCAATGAGGGGCGCAGGAGATCAAACTCATTAATCTATACATGAAGAGCCACAATCCAATGCCTTTAATTTGATAAACACTATAAAATAATATAAGATATGTAATAAAGTGTAATATAATTATGAGGTGAGGTAGTGTAAATACTAATTGATGCCTCTTCAAACTCCAATATGATTCTTAGGCCAAGTGTCAATCATCTCCACAATCATCATCCACAAAGTCCAAGGAGAAAGGCAAAATGCTTCTTTTTAAGAATATATATATATTGCATGCCAAACTAGCTAGTTTAATAATAACCCCAAAGTGTCTATTGCTTTTCCCTATTCTATTTGTATATATAGGGTAAAAGAATCAAACATTTATAACTATATTTAGGGTTGAAGAAGCTCAAATGAGCTTATTAAGTGGGTAGTTCAAACCCATATTATTGCTGAAGATAAATATTTTAAAAAATGTTATTATCTCAAAGTTTAAGCTTTTGAAAAATAATTATTATTTCAGACAATTTAATATGGTACCAGAGTAGGAGTTCTTAAGTTCGAGTCCCACCAGACTCGTAACTTCATTAAATTTACTCCCATTTATTTTTTCCATGTATTAGGTTATTAAAATTTCTCAAGCCTAGACGTACGATTAAGGAGAGTATCAAATATAAATATTTAAGAAAAATATCATTAACTGAAAACTTGAGCTTTTAGAGAACAACGGTTATTTCACATAATTTAACAATTATCTATCCATGGTTTGTAGAAAAAATAGTTTAAGTAATTTTATGGATTCATCACGAGTTATCAATTGTGACTAAAAGTCAGTTTTGTATGTATAACAGTCTGCGCGCAATTTAGCTTTGTATCTATCAACTCTGAAAAATAAGCTCTTGATATGTAAAACAATTTTATCTCAAAAGCATAAGTTATGTCAAAAAATTGATGTTTTAATAGTTTATCTCCAATACCACCCATCAACTAGGGCTCGAGATTTTTAATAGGCCCAAAATACGAACTTTGAGACTCTTTACACTAATGACATGTAAACCAACCATATATAATGGTATATTTTTCATATTTTATCTCTCACAAACTAATAATCGCGTATATAAAACTAACATATTAACTACTATATATACTGTCGAGAGTCCGGCTATGGTGCTTGTGAAAGTACCAAGCACTTGGTGCTTGTAAGTTTTCTGCCGTTAGATTCATCCCTTTGATCAATTCCACCCGTTAGATTATACTATTCAACCAACCACCCACTCAACCCTAGGGGGCCCACATCATCTTAACCGTCCATATTTTAATCCAATGGCTAAAAACTTACAAGCACCAATTGCTTGGTGCTTTTAAAAGCATAGGAGCTCAATTCATACTGTCGAATATAAGTTATTAAAATATTATTTTTGGACAGCTTAAACTTTTAGAAAGAACAACAGTTGTTTCATATATTTTGAGTTCGAACTCTATTAATTTAAGCCTCTGTCTCGAATCTATCAGAAAGTCTCAATCCAGACGCGAAAAGTTAAGGAAAATAATAATAATAATAATGATAATAAAACCCATAGCATTAATCAAATGGCTTTAAAAGCAAGGGTTCCTGTCCCAGTTGGAGCCTCCCTCGCATGAAGATGAAAACTTAAAGGTTGGTTGCAACGAAGAGGGAGCACCAACCATTTTGTACTAAATTATTATTACATATGATAATTAGACCAATTCTCAACGTGATTAGATCAATAAAAAAAGATTCGGATGTTTCCCACTTTAGCAAGTATTTGCTGGATGTTAATTTGGATCCTCCCCAAGTTAAAAGAATCTTCAAATACTAAGAAAAAAAATGTATTCAAGTGTTTTAAATTGTACTTTGGGTTTTCTAAGTTATCTTCCATGTGAAGCTTGTACTAGATCATTAATATTAATAAATAATGAGAAGCGAACATGTGACGGAGTGCGCGATAAGTTATGTCGGATTAAGAACTCATTTGGCGTGGCTCGTCGTATAAGTAATTTTTGATAAGTAAGTAGAAGTCAGATGTTTGAAAAGATAAGTTTAAAATGAGCTAGGAGAATGAGATTGTGCTTATAAATTTTGATTCGAGAGAGGAATAATAATAATGGATTACGGCGAAAAATGCGAGATTAAGAGGGATTCTAGTACTAGTTATCCATGATCTTTTGCCAAATTTGTTATCAAAATATATGGCACCTAATGTACTCTTTCAACATTCTTTTTTTTTTCTTTTTCTTTTTTTGTTTAACCTAATGGGAGGACTTGGTTATATTTGGAGTTTCATAGGCCAATTAAATGGCTTGTGGGCTAAAGCCCCAAGTGAATTTTTTTAAAATATTTATAGGCTTTGTCACAATTTCAGGAAGAAACTTTAAAAAAAAACCCCCTACTTGTTGCGTATTTACATTTTACTATTCTGTAGTTTCATCTGCTGTTTCGTTACGTTGTAAGAATCTGCTGTTAACAGTAGATTGGAAATGACAATACAATCACAAACTCAAAATATGCTTGTATAAGCCCACAAACATTCCCATGAAGGGGTACCACACAATTAAAGAATCAAACATGATTCATGTAGCGCATTAATATGATTTTCTTTATAGCATTTCGAATCACATTCTTTTCCGATATAGCTCGATCGTTAATGTCCCTCGATCGAGGGTGTTAAAAGTAGTGCACAGAAAGTCTATATAGAGAAGCTGCCGAAAAAAGAAAACAAGAATTTCTTCTCCTGCATGCTTCCCAAAAGGAAGAAGAAACGTAGGTGATACAGCTTGGTTTGTTATCCCATGTTAGCCCATGTTATGGAATGAAGAATGGGAAAGGAAGCAAGTGTAACATTTTCTTGCGAAAGGACGAGTCGTTGGGCATCAGGATTCTGCTTCAGATAAGAACGATGAGAGGCCGAATATTAGGAAAAGCACTCCACCAGAGAGCGCGACCTACAAATCAAATGATTATCATGTTAAATTATAAAATTTAAGCATTTCTTTAGAGGTGTTGAGGGAATCAAACTTACCATCTTCTCAGATATTTGAGAAGCCAAGCTCTTCCCCCCGAGAACAGCTGCTGTAGTGCACAATGCTTGACCTCTACATTAATACAGTTTTATTCAGCTAAAACATAAAAGGAGTAAAAAACAAATAAAAGAGAGTTGCGAGAGATGCAGGTCATACAAAATTCCCCCAAGAACGACTCCAAATGGGTTTTCGTCAGTAGCCAAGCCAATCGTCGCAAGCTGAGAGGGCGGTAAGTAATGGTAAATATAGTTTTTCATCAATGGAGTATATTATAACATGCCAAAAATTGCACTAGTTTATGTACTTCTTACCTGACTCTTATCACCCCATTCACCAAAGAATGTAACGGAAAATGCCTACAACAATACAAAAGTAGAATATTTGAACTTCCTTACGATAAAACCGAAGCATAACAGTTTATTTTTCAGATCAAGATATTATGGCAGAGGCTCGCATGTCTACAAGAGTTACCTTCAGAAAGATAGGTGAGAAAAACTGGGTAAGAAATGATCTCTGTTGCTTCTTCAGATCATCATTACCCTGATGATGAAAATTGAATACAGTTATAGCTCTACATAAGTCATGGAAAATGAAAACCCAGATATCATAGTGTAATCAACTTTGGAGTAATGAAAAGCAATAAGGTGAAAAAAGCTCAACATGTTCTGCTTACAAACTTACAATAACAAGAGCGAAAGAGTAATATATACTTTCTAACTGACCTTAGAATTGCTTTTGGCTTCGCCTTTCTCAGCCTTCCAATCAGCATTCTGATCATTGACAACAGTTAGTTAGAGATAGCTATATAAGATGAATAATATTAAGAAACTATAGAAAAATTTAGCCAACCAATTTTGCTTCTACTTCTGCCAACTCTTCAGCTTCCCTGTGAGCAACATACGTTAAAAGTATTAAGCAAGAGTGATAAGGGTATGGAAGAAAAGACACAAACTTCTAGTAACTGATAAACATCTATCTACATACCCGTCTTCTTTGAATCCCTCCCATAATGACCAAAACCCAAATCCAAAGAATAGCACGGTCGTCACATGGTGCGCCCATTTGCGAGAAATCTGTTCCATTTGATAGTACCAATGTCATAAATCACAGAACAGTAATAAAAAAAAAAAATCAAAAAATAGCATGATTCTCACTCATGCTAACCGGATCTACTCAAGGAGTAGATAAAGCTGGTTAACTAAAAGAATCCCGATTAGCAATAATGCTAAAAGCCAGCATCAAAAGTCTGGTTAGATGCTTAAATGCCAAAAGAATAAAGTGGATTCTTCATAATTGTGACATCAAATCACAAACTGAAGAGAAAAGTATAGGATGCACTAACTCATAAAAATAGCCTAAAACAATGTAAAGTTCGATTCTGTTATGCTTAGAGCAGCAAAATTGTTGCTTTCTAGTATTCGAAAGGATAAGAAGAAATATATTTTGCTCCAGCTTTCCTACAAGTATTGAAACACCAAAACACCTAGGAAACAACCAGCAGAGCCAGTGCCTATGCTCCCTTTTTTTTATAAGCAAATAGCAGCATTGAAACCAACTGTGGATATGAGTATTGAGTAGACTTTTTGTTCAGTAAGTTGGTAACTGACATAAACTTACCAGATTTGGTGCAGCCCAACCAAGACAAGCAGAAAGAATGGTCATGACCTAGAATTCATCTTACCACATTAATAAAAACAATAGATATATAATGTAAAAGGAAAGTTTTAAAATAAACAACATCTAAGAACTCACAGTCAATGCTGTTAGACAACCGGATAAGACAATCCTCCGTGGATGACGCATTGCCAATATCTAAAAAAAGTGTGCAAAAGTCAGGTTAGAGGAAACCATGCACAGAGCCGTAAGAAAGCTGAACACATTTTTTTGAAGTTCAATTACAAACAAACCAAGTTAGATATATTTATCCTTTTACTACTTAAAACAAAATTACAAAAACAAACCAAATCGTACTATATATAGAAAAAAGACCAGGATCTTGGAGAAATCCATTCTTGATAGGTTTCGGATAAGTTATTTCGGATAAGTTTCAGATAAGTTATTTCGGAAGTGCAATAAGCATTGCAATACATGTTTGAAGTGCTTGCTTGTTTGGAGGAACAATTAGAAAGCAAGAATCACTGCCCTTAACCATGATTTATGACATACAACTAGCCAAAGGAAACCAAGTTGAACATCTTATCTAGAGGTTCTCTTTCCATGCATAAAGTTTGCGGAAGTAATAAACGTAGAGAGAAGAGACTGTGTCAAACTCTAAGTAGGTAAGTTGAATAAAGAAAAAACAGATAGCTATTTTCACATGTTTTTGAACCTTGATGATGGATCTACTGAGGAGCCTTGTGAAAGAAACTAGCAAATAAACATGCTTTGACAAGTCCGAGAACCAGTGCAAACTAGAAATTCACAATAAAATGCTCAAAATGGAGGTAAAATTATGTCAAACCAGCTTACTGTGATGCAATTTGCTCACTAACTGTGCGATTTATGTAATCACATAAGTAATTCTTTCATAGAAACATCAATTAAGTCATGATACGGAATGAATTCTTAGGATGCATTCGTCACAACTCTTTCCACTGTCTACTTTTATTCTGAAAACCAAATTATTTGTAACTGGAAATATATTTAATACTACAGTTCATATTTTGTTTCCGTAGTAAAAAGTCCTTGTTATTCGAGTTATTTGATATCCGCAGAAATGACAAGAAGGAAAGTATGACTGTTAGAAATTTTGACCAACCAACCCCCCACCCAAAAGTCTAAAGTTAGTTCATCTTTGACCCCGGTTTTGCTTCTTCTTTAAGTTGTAGCATTCGGTAAACAGAAAAGTCCAAGCTTTTGCTTTGGCAGTAATTAAGAAGCAAAAATGCGATTCTGAGCCCCAAAAGTATGAGCTCCACTAATTCTGCTGCAGAGAGAAGCAATCGATGGGGCCTAAACATGTTTCTACTCAGAAGCGCCGCTAAAACAGCTATCAAACAAACATATAAAGTTGAGCAACAGGAATTGATACCTAAAGGCTCATCTTTTCAATTCCCCAAATCTTAAATCCAAACTCATTACAAACTATGCTCTCCCAAAAAAAATCAAAAAAAAAAGGCCGAATTTGCACTACAAAAGTTGCATATCCCGTGCAATCTAAATAAAATTAAACTCGAAACAAAAGAAACAACAAATAAGCCCTAAAATCATCTAACAAAAAAAAGGCCATATTTTGATCTAAAAATTACTAAGCACACCAATCTCCCTACCCTTACATTTCTCCCACAAATTAAAACTAAAATTAAACAAAAAAAAAAGAGAGAAGGAAAAAGAGGAAGAGAACAAATAAGTTACCGCGGCGGTGAAAAAGGTTTTGTCTCCAATCTCGGACAACACGGTCATCGCCAGCGACTTCGTAAACCCCTAAATCATAAATTAAACACCAAAATTATTCAATTCGAATCAAACTAAAAACCAAAAACAAAATCCCGAAGCCCCGAATCAACCCCCAAATTTCCGATGCAAATCACCTCGACCAGCGACAACCCCATGCTTCCGAATCCCAAATCCGCCGATCGACGAAGCTGAAGAAGAAGAAGAAGAAGAAGAAGAAGAGTTCGTAAATGGAGAAGAGATCGAGGAAGAAGAAGAAGAAGAAGAAGAAGGGGATTCGATCGCGAGAGAGAGAGAGAGAGAGAGGGGGAGAGAGGGAGGGATCGATCGACTCACGAGTTGGACTCGGCGCGACTCGGCTCGCGACTCGGCGCGTCGCGAGCCCAAAGATGGAGGAGACTCTGACTCGGGAGGGAACGCACGTTTCCGATGCTGTGTGTGTGCGTGTACTTAAAGCGTTCCGTGTGCACCGCTCGTGGGGCCCACTACGCAGTTTCGGTGCACCGGGTGCATCCGTACATCCTACGTACCGCATCAATCCACACCAATTAAGCCGGGAATTTTATTTTTTTTTTGGTTTTTCTTAATTTTGAAATTTAAAAATGGCCGAGGTAGATCCAATGACGTGGGATAAAAAAGTCAACTACCAAATTCCGTATTTTAATTCTAATCCTCAAATTAAAATATTTTGGTTGTTTTATTGTCTAATGAGTGTTGTTGTAGATTTTTTATAATATTATTTATATGTATTATTGATGCATAGACACTATAATAATAAAAAAATTTTGAATGAATTAATGTAGTTCTTTTAAGTGTGTCATATTAAATTACCAACAAATTTTTAATGGATTTAAAATATTCTCCTTACATATACTGTGAGCATCGTGTAATTTGATAAATGATAAAATTATAGATCATTTTGATTTGATTATCTAATTTTTTTAAATTTTAATTTTATTATCTAATTTTTTAATTTGTTTAATATGAGTCAGTCAACGATACTTTGATTTCAAAATTTGAATACGTTATTTATCTTTACAACTTTAGTTAGTATATTTTACGTAATTTTCACAACTATAAATTTAATTAAAGTAAATAATTAGTTTAAATTTTAAAATTAAAATATCGTTGATTAGCTCAAATTAAACGGATTGAAACACCGGGTGTACGCAAAATTTCTTCGTAAATTCAGTGCCTCGGATAGCTCGCCAAGGTTATCTCCGCCACGGCCATAAAAAATTAGCCGCACCACGTGCTTCCAAACATAACATGCACCGATAATATTTATTAATTAATAATTAATAATATCCACTAGTTTTGGGCTTTTACAAAATTGGGCCGCATTTTTCGTTTTTGCAGATTCGATCCGAATTTTCAGCAAACTGACCAAAATACCCTTATTACTTTTTCTCTTTCTCTCTCCTCTTTTTTTCTCTCTCCTCTTTTTTTCTCTCTCCTTTTTTTTTTATCGCTCTTTTTTTTTTCTCTTTGAAGAAGGCGGCCGAGGCGGAGGCGGAAATGGCCCGCCTCGCCTCTGCCCCTCACGACCTCGCCCTCGCCCTCGCCCGCGCACCCCCGCCGTCCTCGCCTCAGACCCCGCCGAGGCCGCGCCTCACGCGCGACTTTTTTTTTTTTTTTCCCTCTCCGACCCTCCTCCACCTGCCGTCCCCGCCGCCACCGCCGGCGACGAAGAAGAAGTGCTTCTTGGGGCCGAGAAGCACGCCGGCGAGGGAGGGAAAAAATATAGTTACACTCCGGCGAGGGCGGTGGGTCGTGAAAAAAAAATTGTAAAGAAAAAAAAATAAAAATTAAAAAATATTATTTTCCTACTGAAAAGAACAAAAAAATAGAAAAAATGAAGAAGATGATGAAATTACACTGTTAGAAAAAATTACACTGTTTAAAAAAATATTTGCATTGTTTTAATAAATGTTGCACTATTTAAGAGAGAAATTACACTCTTTTTAGATGAAATTTACACTCTTTAGGCCAAATTGTACTATTTAGAATAATGTTGCACCATTTCTTTCTCTTCCTCTTCTTCTTTCTTCTTCCTCTACTCTCCATCTTCATCCCCTTTCTCTCTCTCTTTCCTCACACTCCAAAATAATTTTGAACCGATGCGGTCGAAGCCGGAGGAGGAGGAGCGGTCGTAGTCGCGGGGGTCGAAGAGGTAAACGGAGAGGAGGAAGCGGGAGGCGTCGGCGGCGGCGCGCGGGGTGGTGGGGGGGCGGGCGGGCGGGGGGGGGTGGTGCGAGCGCAGGCGGCGCGGCAAGCGCAGGGGGCGCGGGCGCGGGCGCGATCCCCCTGCGCCCCCTCTCCCCCCGGGACGCGCCCCCTAGGGGCGCGTGCGCGTGCGCAGGGACGCGCCCCCTAGGTGCGCGTGCGCAGGGGGGGCGCGGGGGGGCGGGGAGCAGGGGGGGCGCGCGCCCCCTGCGCGCGCGCGCCCGCCCGGGCCCGGGCCCCCCCCCGCCCCGGCCCGGGCCCGGTCCCCCCCGCCGGCCCCCCCGGGTGGCCCCGCGCCCCTGCCGGCCCCCCCGGGTGGCCCGGCCCGCCCCTGCCGGCTGCGCCCGCGCCCGGCGCCCGCGCCCGGCGCCCCCGCCGGCTGCACCCGCGCCCACGCCCGTCGTCGTCCTCGTCGTCCTCCTTTGATGCTTCCTCCTCGTCGTCGTGCTCCTCCTCCCCGCCTCCCTCCGGATTCCGAGTGCTTCCTCGAAATCCGCCCCGCGCCGCGCGGCCCGGAGAGGGAGGTGACCGGATCGAGTTTGGTTGGGAAGAAAGAGTGCAAAGAAATAGTGCAACGAGAAGAAATAGTGCAACGAGGTAGAAGAAGAGAAAAAAAAATGGTGTAAAGTTTTCTTAATAGTGCAACGTTGGCCTAAAGAGTGCAACTCTTTTTCAAAGAGTGTAATTTCTGTAATTTCTTTGCACTATTAAGAAAACTTTTGCACTCTTTAGGCCAACGTTGCACTATTAAGAAAACTTTACACCATTTTTTTTTCTCTTCTTCTATCTCGTTGCACTATTTCTTCTCGTTGCACTATTTCTTCCCAACCAAATTCGATCCGGTCACCTCCCTCTCCGGGCCGCGCGGCGCGGGGCGGATTTCGAGGAAGCACTCGGAATCCGGAGGGAGGCGGGGAGGAGGAGCACGACGACGAGGAGGAAGCCTCAAAGGAGGACGACGAGGACGACGACGACGGGCGTGGGCGCGGGGTGCAGCCGGCGGGGGGCGCCGGGCGCGGGCGCAGCCGGCAGGGGCGCGGGCCACCCGGGGGGGCCGGCAGGGGCGCGGGCCACCGGGGGGGGGCCGGCGGGGGACCCGGGCCCGGGCCGGGGCGCGGGCCCGGGCCCGGGCGGGGGCGCGCGGGCAGGGGGGCGCCCCCCCTGCCCCCCCCCGCCCCCCCGCGCCCCCCTGGCGCACGCGCACCTAGGGGGCGCGTCCCTGCGCACGCGCACGCGCCCCTAGGGGGCGCGTCCCGGGGGGAGGGGGGGGCAGGGGGATCGCGCCCCGCCCCCGCGCCCCCTGCGCCGCCGCGCCGCCTGCGCTCGCGCCCCCCCCCCCCGCCCCGCCCCCCCCCCCCCCCACCACCCCCCCCCCGCGCGCCGCCGCCGACGCCTCCCGCTTCCTCCTCTCCGTTTACCTCTTCGACCCCCGCGACTACGACCGCTCCTCCTCCTCCGGCTTCGACCGCAGCGGTTCAAAATTATTTTGGAGTGTGAGGAAAGAGAGAGAGAAAGGGGATGAAGATGGAGAGTAGAGGAAGAAGAAAGAAATGGTGCAACATTATTCTAAATAGTGCAATTTGGCCTAAAGAGTGTAAATTTCATCTAAAAAGAGTGTAATTTCTCTCTTAAATAGTGCAACATTTATTAAAACAGTGCAAATATTTTTTTAAACAGTGTAATTTTTTCTAACAGTGTAATTTCATCATATTCTTCATTTTTTTCTATTTTTTTGTTCTTTTCAGTAGGAAAATAATATTTTTTAATTTTTATTTTTTTTCTTTACAATTTTTTTTTTCACGACCCACCGCCCTCGCCGGAGTGTAACTATATTTTTTCCCTCCCTCGCCGGCGTGCTTCTCGGCCCCAAGAAGCACTTCTTCTTCGTCGCCGGCGGTGGCGGCGGGGACGGCAAGTGGAGGAGGGTCGGAGAGGGAAAAAAAAAAAAAAAAAAAGAGTCGCGGTGAGGCGCGGCCTCGGCGGGGTCTGAGGCGAGGAGGGGGGGGGGGGTGCGCGGGCGAGGGCGAGGGCGAGGTCGTGAGGGGGCAGAGGCGAGGCGGGCCATTTCCGCCTCCGCCTCGGCCGCTTTTTCTTCGAAGAAAAAAAAAAAAGAGCGATAAAAAAAAGATGAGAGAGAAAAAAAGAGGAGAGAGAAAAAAAAGAGGAGAGAGAAAAAAAAGAGGAGAGAGAAAGAGAAAAAGTAACAAGGGTATTTTGGTCAGTTTGCTGAAAATCCGGATCGAATCTGTAAAAACAAAAAATGCGGCCCAATTTTACAAAAGCCCAAAACTAGTGGATTTTTTATGCAAAAAGGCCAAAATTAAAATATGGTGTGGATAGAGAAGATCCATAAAATTCAAGCGTTAAATTTTAAAAATTACATTTTTAAAAATTTATTGTGTAAACATCGAATATTTCTATCAAAATTATTTATAAATAAATATTTACATACAATATATTTAATAAATTACTAATAATTGCATCGTTAATAAGACCTGGTCTATTTATGGATTACATTTGGTGCAATTTTGTACATAAATAATTTTTTTGCTCAAATTTATAATTTAGTGTATCATAAACAATAAAATTGCTCCATTTAATTATTTATTTATTTTTACTATTTTATTATTTATTACTAAACTATAAGACTGTGCTTGTCCTATTCTCAACGGCGTGTGTAACATTTTGATTCCTAAAATCAAAATTATATTCCCCAACGTCACGCGGACCCACTTATCTGAGTCCATATCCCACCAAACTCGGATCTCGAACTCGAACCGAATCGAAACTCGAATTCTAATTATAAAATTCAGTAACATTTTAAAATATTTTAAAATGTATGGATGCAAATGCATGCCAATTGTACCAATGGACTACATTGAGGTAGTGCAATTATGTTTTTAGAGTAATAATGAAGTGGCCTTGCTTTATGGATTAGAATTCTTAGTTGTAAGTTCATTTAGAACTAGTAAAGGGCCGCGCTTCGCAGCGGGTAGATAATATTTCAACTAATTAAAATATATATAGTTAATACAATTTTACAAAGAAAAAATTATATCGAAAAAATGAAAAAAAATCTATAAAATAGTCTTATGTACATTATACAAAATAAATTTTTTAATTAACGTTTTCTTACCTTTCATTTACAGAGTTGAATTATTCTAATAATTTTATTTAAAAATTTAATCAAATTTTATAGTCTTGATAGCTATTCTATAAATAATTTTTTTTTGTAAATAAAAATTTAAAGTAGAAGGGCATATTTTAAATGAAGAATAAGTGAGAGTGTCTTTATCTTGGTAAAATTGATTAGAGAAGAAGAAACTATTATATGCACCTGATGCATATTAATACTCAATCGCCTGCAACTTATATTAGATGACCAATGTTCCAATATCAAAAATTTACTAAATATAATTTTTTTTTTATAGAGTCTAATAATTTAAATTATATTTAATGAATTAATTTTAAAATCTCTACTAAAGAATGTTGAGCATATAATCTATGCACCCAATGCATATAATACTTAATTAGGTGCACATATAATTTCAAAAGAAAGAAGAAATCTTTGCTTGCATATGGTGCGTATTAATTTTTGTATACACCATCTAGAATATTATATAGTTTATGAAGTATTTAGTGATTAATATTGTAAAATATAATATGATATAATATAAATATGATATAAAATATTTAAATAATTTATTATATTATCGTAATTTTATTTTTGATATATATTTTAGATGTGGTCTACAATAGAATGGGCACATCGAAATATTTGTTAGGAATGTGACAATCTCCCATTGGCCACTAACTTAAAGGGAGAAGTGGCTTCATGAGGGTTGGGTTTGTTGATGTGACCCAATCTTCAAATTATATATTTTATAGATAATATATATTTGTTTTTAGATATATATATATTATCTTGGAATTTGTTGTTGATGGGAGACTAAGATTACAAAAATATTAAATTAGTGATCAATATTGTCAAAGGTTTTGCCCCTAATTCAAAAGGATAAGCCCACTTTGTAATTTGTATATAAAACAAAAATTAAGTTTATATTTAATCGAAGATTAATATTCTTAACACGTCTGCTCCGTGTATGTCAAGTTCTTCTAGCACATGGTACGGATTCGGTGTGATTACATGAGAATCGGACGGAACTAATTCGAAAGATCTAGTTTAAGCTAATTGAGAATCAGATGAAACTGAGTCGAAGGAACATGATGAAACCGGTTGATAACCGAAGGAAACCAGTTGCAACATGGTTGAATCAAAAAATACTGTGTTAGAAAGAAAGGCGTGAATCAAACTCTAATACCATATTAAAAGGCTGAGATCAAATTCAAAAGATTAAGCTACAGATGAATAAACTCCTTATACCGTGTATATAGGACAGAATTCTAATTTGTATCTAATGCAAGACAAATACTGTTAACAAACGTAATCACTTATTACAATATTTTAAGCATTACTAGTCAAATAATCTAATCTAACACGCTTGTTCAAAGAAGCACATCAAGTCACTAATTTCTATATACTTGTAACAACAAGTACTTCAAAATGTACTTATCAGCTTAGCTCAGTAGGATATTTGTTTTATATTTTAGACTAGTTTTACTCATTCAATGATCATTATCCTAAAGGTTAATTTTTTAATGCGTTACAAGGAGTGAGCAAAGAAAGAGTGGTTGATTTGTAGAGCAAATAAATTTTTTTTTTTCTTTCTGTTTTTAAATAAAGAATTTGACTAATTTAGTTAGAGGAATATGATTTAACTAAATCATATTACGTCAGTAGAAAATTTATTAAACTCGATGATTTTAAGCGATCCGGCCCAACCTACTATTTTTCCGGCCCGGTTTGGTTCTGTTGCAGCCAACTCACATCTACTATTTTTCCGGCCCGGTTTGGTTCTGTTGCAGCCAACTCACATTATGGACCGATTTGAATAATCAAAGGCCAATGGGCCTAATCGAGGCCCAATTTTCGGCGAACACCCTCTCTCTCTCTCTCTCTCTCGCGAGGCGGCGCTTCATCATCCCCAAAGCCTCTCTACTTCTCTTTGTCCTTAAAAAAACCCTACACCCTAAACCCTAAAGCCCACCATCAATGGCGGCGCTTAGAACCCTAACGACCGCACGGAGATCCTCGGCGTCCTCGTCGTCTCCGTCCCTCTTCCTCCTCCTCCTCCGGCTCCGCGGCCTCTCCTCCTCCTCTCAGGCGGCGGCGGCGCCTCCTACGCCGACGCCGTTCATGGCGCAGTACCTGGTGGATCGCGTCGGCTTCGCCCCCGACAAGGCCCTCGACGCCGCGTCCCGCTCCCTCTCCGGCGTCTCCTCCCCGGCCCGACCCGACGCCGTCGTCTCCTTCCTCCGCAGCGGCGCCTCCCTCTCCCCTCCCCAGCTCCTCCGCTTCGTCCGCTGCCGCCCCTCCATCCTCGCCGCCGACGTCCCCTCCAACCTCCTCCCCAAGCTCTCCCTCTTCCGCTCCCTCCTCCCCGCCCCCGGCGCCGGCCACAGCGCCGCAGCAACCTCCGGCGAGCTCGCCGCGCTCGTCACCGCGTGCGCCTCCGCCTTCGGCTACAGCGCCGCGCGCCTCGCCCGCTCCCTCGCCTTCCTCCGCGACCTCTTCGGCGGCGACGACTGTGGGGTCGTCTTCGCCCTCCGCCGCTGCCCCCGCCTCCTCTCCAACGACCCCGACCGCGTCCTCTCCCGCAGCCTCGCCGCCGTCCGCGACCTCTACGGCAGCGCCCGCGACCCTCTGCCGCTCATCAAGAAGGCCCCCGTCCTCCTCACCAGCTCCCCGGAGCGCATCGCGCTCCTTTTCCGCGCCGCCGAGGAGGTGATCGGGGTCGGCCCCGAATCCGACTTGTTCCCTGACGCCATCGGCGCCGTCGCCCCGGTAAGCCCCGAGGCCTTCTTCAACAAGGTCGGGATGCTCCGATCCTACGGCTTCGAAAACACCGATCTCCAACTCCTGTTCCGGCACTCGCCAATAACCTTTCGGCTTAAGGATGACAAACTCAAAGCGAAGCTCGATTTCTTCATCGGAACTGTCGGGTTCACCCCCAGAGACATTCTATCAAACAATTGGCAGATAAACTTCAGCTTGGATGGGAGGCTAAGGCCGCGGTACAATCTGGTGAGGGGGTTGCAATCCAAAGGATTGGTGCCTCAAGATGTCAACTTCACAAAAGTTTTCATTATGGCGGCGGAGAGATTCAACCAGGAGTATGTGCACAAGTTCGTGACGAGCGAGGGTTCTGACCTTGTTCGGTCTTACATGAGTAGCCCAGCGTTTAGGAAGGAAACGGCTGAGAACGGTTCTGATTCTTCACATTCCGAGTAGCAAAATTCGATCTTTGAAGTAGAATATTTTGGCATTGGGTGAGTCCGGTTACTGGAACAAGTCGTATGGTGAATCAATGAAGTTGGATTGAATGCTGAACAGGAATTTACCATATAAGCTTTTTTGACTATTCTGATGTCTTAATTATCAGTAATTTTCGAGATTGTGCTTTCCAACTGCACAAGGTAATTAATCTTATGAACCCATGTACTTGTCTCAATAACAAACTTTATTAGTCATGGCAAGCTCTCCCATTCTCGATTAACCCCGCGATCCAGATTTTACTACATTTTTAATTTTCCATTTCGTCAGCTCCATAGCAAAATCTACCAGAAATTGACAAAAATTTCTAGAGAGTTACACTATGCTTAAAACACATTTCTTCTGATTAGTTGAACATCTAAATGTTGTTTTTTTTCTTGCTTCCAATCTGAAGTAATGTAGCTTCCTATAACTTAGAATTTGAAGAGGAGGAGGGGGGAAGCTTTGGAAAGACATATATTGTTATCCATCCATCTTGTCAAGTTCTCTTTGGTTATGCAACTTGTGCTAGATGTAAAAAAGTTGTAACTCACACTATCAATGGAGGGGCCACTGTGATATGCCATATATGCATCTCTAGAACTTCTCTTATATTTGCTATTCACAAATTGAAAGAAGCTTCAGACAATAATTCAGTTGTGTTTATCCTACTTGTTCTTTTTGAGTCTTTGCCAATCATGTTTAATACTGATGTGATATGATTTATGTTCTGAAAATCCTTCATTTGATTCCATACCTCACTCTTGAACTACTGGTTATTATCTCTTGCGCATTTTCTATTTACATAAGAATGTGCAGACCTTACTTGAACTGTAGTGCGTTTTGAAGTATGTAGCCGAACTTTAAGGATTTAGTTTACTACCTAACCTTACACTGTGTGTAAAATTTTTGACAGAATTTCGCATAATCTAACGAAATATTCTATTACTTGGCAAAATATTCCGTCAATTGTATAATCTGCAAAAATATTGTAACATTGGAAAGTAAAAGCGAAGATTGGAAGTTCAGGAACCATTCAAAGTACCCTGTAGTTTGGGTACAGACTGTACAATTTTATCATCTGTTTAGGTTCATATAATTCCCCTCATTGTTTCTCATATCCAGTTGCTTCCCTTTCAGTGGGCTCCATTTACAGTAAGAAACTTTGATTAGGAGAAGCCAAGGACTTGTAGCATAGTGTGAGTCTTTACTGCATAACCTCTCCATTAAAAGGTGCTGTTCTTGTATTCATCTCTTTTTCAGTTTTCGTTATTTCTTACCTCTGTTTTTCTCTGTGTAGAACTTTGTTATTGTCTATGGTTAAAACTCAAAGAATTGACCTGTAAGACAAAAGTACATTACTACATTTGTACCTTTACTATGGTAATTTTCGAAGCTTCTATTTGAGGTGAAATTCTTCAGTAACTGCAGGAAAAAGATTCCTTCCCCCTTCAATTGCCTTGCATGGTTGGATTGTACAGAAACCATTTGCAGGGGGGAACAATCAGTGCCATGGGCTTTAAATAGCACGATGGCGACTGATAACAATTTTAATGGGGCCGAGACAGAAGTGCTTCTCTTACCTTGCCTGAGTTGTTGGTCCAGTCCTTTGGACCAGGCATGGAAAAATCAGAGTAGGAGCTTTTTTTACATGTTACTAAAAGATTGCATGTGCAGTGAGGCGCATTGAATTTATTAGGGTGGGGACATAATTATGAGGGTCATTTTGCAATATTTATAACTAGAAATTGGTCAATAAGTTTTCATGATCCGATGACCGATGTAGGAGTAAAGAGAAATATTTAGACAATGCTATGTTTGGGAAGATTAGATGCTGTGACCCAAAGGATGCATCTAGTTTTCTATATCATCTGCATACATGAGGAAAAAGTTGCTGGGAGATCATGTGCATATCCGCATGCCATTTGTTTGTACGATGATTTTAGAGATATTTGTACATTAGGAATTTTTTTTTTCTTATAAACGTTTCTTCTTTTTCCCAAACATGAAGTAAAGAAGTAAGAAAGAAATTGTTTGGGGGCATTTAATAGGTAGCTAGAAATAATTTGAGTGCAATGTATAGTTCCCATATTGTAAATTAGATTAGAAATTGAGAAATCAAGCTGTACACAGGCATAGTTTTTATTTTACATCTAGCTGATCACTTTCCATATTTGCCCTCTATGTTTTCTTCGAATGACATTCAATCATATAGATCTAACTTGCTTGAGTTACTATGTACTTTTCCATTTTTCTCATTTTTTTTGTTGAGCATTCTTATATTTTACTGACGGAAGTACTAAAATCAATGATTTCTTTCTATCTTTCAGTTTTTTTAATTATTTGTAGCTGAGTCATTAGATGGTACCTGGGCTAAAATCAGGACAAGCATAAGATCAAAATGTGTTAGTAAGAATGTATTATTACATATATGCTTCCTCCGTGCATGCTGTGATGAAAGAGAGTAAGTTATTGTCCGAGAAGCAAATTTTTTTTTTTTTATCGTCTTTTGTGCGTTCTTTTAGACTGTAAATGATGAGATAGGAGAAAATTGATCAGTTTATAATAGATCGTTACAGATGATATTATGGATGTCTTATACATGAATAAGTTTAGAGAACACATTTACGCCACCAAATTGTAGTAAATTTTTCTTTCATTTATTCTTTACTTACTAATGTCTCCATGAAAATAGATGGTACAACTTACAACAAACCTAAGAGAAAGTTTCTGGTAGATAGATGAATCATGGTGACTTATTGAGAGTTTGCGATTGGCATTTTAAGCGAGTAAAAAGGCAAATTTCTTCACATTATTATTCATATCACTACAAACACAATCCATGGAAGGTAAGCAAATTATCACAGCAAGGACTATCAACTGGGTTGGTTTTTTTTTTTTTTTTTTTTTTCTTTCTTTTTGACCCTCTGTTCTCTGTTCTTCGTTCTCAGAATCCTTCTACTTTATGCTCTTCCTGTTCCTTCTTTTTTTCTTTTTATCTTTTTTCTCTGCAGAGGGAAGCTGCTACAGATCGAATTCTACTCGGACAACTTTAACTTAGATGGTGAGGATTTCTAGTCAAAATGGCTTGTTTGTCGAGCTGGACATGAACTTTTTAAAAGGTGGTAGAGTGAAGGAGGAGGCTTAGAACACTGATGGACAATCCGAGGGAGAAGATGAGTTCACCAAGTTGAGAATGCTACTCCAATAGATCTTGTTCTCCCCTCCTTCGCCGGTGCTGCTCCCTCCATTCGCACTGTTGGAATCGCCGCAACCGTCTGACGAATTCTGGTCGTCAGAATTATCAAGCACCAAGTAAGTGAACCCCCCAGCGCCGAGATCTGCGCACGAAGAAGATCCTGTCACTGCACTGGAGGAGTATTCCTGAAGCCACATTCCGTCCCTGCTGAAGCCGGTGTCGAACATTTGAATTGGCTGCTTCGATAAGCACTTCCACTCCGCAGCCTCTCCTTCCAAGATGCTTACGCCGCCGCTACCGTTGCTCCCCTCAAAGATTGTGATGGGGGGGAACAGATTCTCCGAGAAGCTCAGGGTCGATGTGGGGGACGCGAGGTCGACTGTCGATCCACTTGGACCGGCGGCGCCTGTCGGTTTCACCTGCCAGAAGCTGTGATAATGCCCGAGAAGCGGCGGCATGGTACGAGCAGATGCTGCGGTGGCGGCGATGGCGACGGAGCGGAGTTTGGACTCCCGTGCGAGGCGGGCCTCAGCTTCGAGGCGCGCGCTCTCCCACTGGGCGATGTGGCTGAGGTTGGCGGCCGTCTTGGAGTGGCCCGAGGCGGCGGCGGCAGGGGAGAGAGCATCACTCTTGGGCTTGTGGGTGAGCGGGTCGATCCCCATCTTGGCGAGCCGCTTCTTGAGGTGCGTGTTCCAGTAGTTCTTGATCTCGTTATCCGTTCTCTTCGGGAGATGAGTTGCTATAGCTGACCACCTGAATCAGGAATTAGGCATTTGAATTAATTCAACACCAAAATTCTATGCACTGAATCAGTGTTAATTCTACTAAAAATTCCTTATATTTTCCTCATTTGATGGCAAATGCAGATATTGTGTGAAGGAATTCTCAGGTGCTTAAAAAAAAGAAGCAACTAAGCAAATCAAACAATAAAATTACACTAGAATTCAATTCATGGACCTGAAAAACATCAGTGTAAAACATGCAGCAAGAATTAAGCCACAATTTTACAAAAACCTCCCATAGATCAGCAAATAATTGAAATTTTAAAGTTTAAAAATTTGCACCTCAACTCAATCATAGTAAAAATGATGTGATGGGAACTGCATTTAATGCTTGTCCTTGTTTGCAAATAGTAAGAAGTGTAGTCACCTGTTGCCAAGAAGAGCATGGAGTTGAATTATAGTTTGCTCCTCCTGTATGCTGAATTTTCCTCTCTTTATATCAGGCCTCAGATAATTTGTCCACCTCAATCTACAGCTCTTTCCACATCTCTGCAACCCTAAAAAAGAGAAAAAAAAAAAAAAAAAAACACTAATCTTATCAAACTACTAAGAAAGATCAAGAATTCAAAATCCAATTGACAAGACTACGAAGATTCTCGTGCCGTGTCGTGCCGTGCTGTGCTGATACTCACCGGCTTTTGCTGGCAATGCGCGCCAGCACCCGTGGCCGTGCTCCTCGATGTAGGCGAGGAGCTTCTGATCCTCCTCCGGCGTCCACGGGCCTTTCTTAAGGCCCTCTTTCTCGCAACACGGCGATCGGCCCATTTTCCGACTCCAGTACTGTGAGAGGTTGCTCAAATTTTTGAGACCCCTAAAGCTTTTGTTGACATGCAAAAGGGTGAAGTGATCATAGCATCTGCATTGAGTTGAAATAAAATGGCTCAAGTGGTGAGAGAGAGAGAGAGGAGAGAGAGAGGGGGGAATGGTTAGCAGCATAAATAGCAGTGATATAAATTTTTTGGGGAATTTCATGACCAAAATACCCCCATAGTGGTTAGAGAACAAATCACTAACTACTTGGTAGAAGCATTGGGGGGCACAGTTACGTGCACATAAAATTATAGCATCCGTATGGTTTAAAGAGTTATCGTGAGATGTACGTATTCTGAATTATGTATCTTAGTAGTTTTTAACAGTACAAAAATTGAATGACTCAGATGCCATTCTTGGTTCGAATGCTTGAACAATTTTAAAGTCGTCCGAGTTTGAGACATTTGACTTTCATATGATTAAAGATTTCTACAGCACAAACACACAAAAACCTAAGTTTTAAAATGTTAAGATGCAGGGGCATAATAGAGAAATTGGACAATGAACTGGGCCCACATTCATGGGCCCCCAACAAGAGCCCATCATCACCAACCAAATCAATTGGGTGAGTCCCATCTCCTTAATATCCACATCGCGGGCCATCGATCGTGCTCCCTCACCTCGTGGACGGCTACGATCGCGCGAATCACTTGGTTAATGCAATCTTAGTGAGAGTCATCATCTAAACAGGAGGAGCAATTCCTTTAGTGCTTTTCAGTAATAAGATGGGTCATTAAATGGACGGTGATGGGCCATGGGCCCTTAGTGGGTCCCACCTAAGGACAGGCCACAACCGTCCGATACTGTGCAAATGATGTATCATAAGAGACTTCATTTTGACGACTCCAATGTTTTAAGATAAGGATCTGTTTGGTCTTACTTCTGCTTTTATTTTTATCTTCAGTGATCTGTAACAAAGTCTGAAGCTTCTACTGTAACAAGAGTAGATTTTACTGTCGATAGAAACTATAGAAAAATACATATATAGTAGACAATACTTCACCGATCATGAGCTTGCCAATGACTCCTTAAAGGTCTATTAGGCACATTTTGAAGCTTCTACAAAAGTATTATTTTGACTGTTTGATACAGTTTGAAATCTCAATATTCGTGTTGCTAAGTTGCTTAATTTTTCTTTTGTCGTGCGTAGATGCCTTTTCAGAATTCAAGCCAAGTAGATATTTAATATCGCCCGAAGTCAAAATGGTAAACAAAAAATTACATGAAATTTTATAATCCCAATAACTTGGAAAAGCTTGAATGAGTAGAGGACATTGGGGACCTCTTCTAAAAGCTTCTTTGATACCCCTCTTAAAACCCCTATAAATGTCCATTAAAGTTAGAAATTAAAGTTTGAATTAAAACCTCTTCTTTTAACTACCCTATCATATATATATATTCTACTTACCAAGCCTATAAAATAATGAAGTTTTACATTGTAGCAACTATATTGAATAATCAAAGGGAGTAAATCATTTTGACAAAAAGTATATAAATGGTGAGGTTTTGAGTGTAAAATTTGGGGCATTAAATGTAGCAATGTGACATCATGTTTTCTTAAACCAAATATAGATATGAGTTATTGTGGCATTTGCTCTACACAAGTGACTAAGGCTAAACCCACCAAAAGTGGCAAATTGACTATTTAGCCCCTTCCCAGCATTATTAGCAATCTCTTTGTTTTTATTCATTAAATGCATCCAACTCATTATTGAGGTAAATTTGCACAAGTGGGTCCAACCAAGGCCTAGCCTTGTCCCTTTATGTTTAGGTAAATTAGTAGATGAAAAATGTAAGGTGTGACTTTATTTTAACTATAGTAATCAATAAATCAAGAGTCTATTTGGTTGTGACTTCCTTTTTGTTTTCAAATGTAATTAACTCTAATACAGTGTTTGAGAATTTTTTAAAAAAAAACTAAAAAGTTTTACGACAACAACGGTAGACGAAAACAGTATTTTGAGGCATCAAAATAAATTGAAGTTCTATTGTAAATTCCGATTTTATAGAGAAAAACTGTTTGTGACGCCCCAAATTTCAGGGGGATCACCTATCCTAAAACTACTGTAGCCCTAATAGGCTTAACCCTCTTAACCTCTTGGCTTAACCACCGCTCAAAGTGTTATAACCGGATTAAGAGGTTTAGCTTTATTATATCTAATATATATAACTATTTCAAATTCTAGGAGTGTCGCATTCCTCTCTTTAAGCCCTGACGTCCTTGTTAGGCTCAAATATACTCAGAAGCACCAGGTAATGTGAGACTAATCTCGCTAGCCTTAATCGATCTTCTGGGGAGCCGTGTTTCACCTACAACGATCGAAATCAGGGAATTGCGCTCCACTCGCTGCATGTATGACTCTAACTCGATCGAGACTCATATCATATTTTTGGTTGGTGATTGGCTCTGATACCAACTGCAACGCCCCACTTACCAGGGGATCATCCATCTTAGAAATATATTCTAATCCTAGCATGCTTAAGCCTCTTAACCTGTTGGACCTAGCCATCACCTAAAATGTTATAACCGGATTAAGAGGTTTAGTTCTATTATATCTAATATATAGAGCTAATCCAAATTGTAGGGGTGTCACACTGTTTGAAGGTGAATATCGACATATTTAGATATTACTTTATCAATTACAAGCCCATATAGTAATACTTTTTGCATGTAAAAGTAAAGATTAATTTCAAATTTAGTCCAAGAATTTTATATATACTGATTCCAACTGTCCTAAGAGTCTCCTAATTGTTATAACTTAACTAAGAGTCTCTTAGTTACTATAGCAACACTTTAATACGCATAAAAATGGCACACTTTAAATTATGCAATTTGAGATGGCAAAAGAAGCTGAAATTTTATGTACTGCAGCTGCTTGCTTTGCAGTTTGGAATGTTGCAGTGGACTTTTGCTATTAAATGTGGTGTTAAATCCCATGGTCCATAGCATTAATTTTTTTAAAAAAAAAATCAAAAAAAATAAAAAAGAAAAAAGAATAGAAATAAAAAAGACAAGGCCTATTGCCACTCTATATGTATTTATGGATTAATTAAGATAAGAATAAATTACAGTACGATCGACATATATAATCACAGAGTTATAGCATGAAAATAAAATATTACTATGGAAAACTTTTTTCTGAAAACGAACGTATGTATATAATGAATGAGAAATAAATGATGTGCTTTTTATATAGTCATAGAATAATTAAATTCAACTTTCCATTGGCATTAGATAATGTTTAAACAATCTAACATATATCATAAGAAAATAAAGATTGTGATAGTACATGCTTTACAAATTAAGTTGAAGAGCCAAAAAGAAGCTTAGGTTTCTATGTAATTGAAACATGCGAGACAAAGGAAATTAGCCACATTTAATTGCATGGACACCATCTTTATTGCAAGGAAAAAGTGGTCCATCGAACTCTTCGAGAGATGCCATCACCGCGACGGTCTAGTGCAGTTGGTTCGTATTTCGAATTATATTCCTGCATATGTTTTTATTAAAGAGGTGATTTAGTCTCCTACTTCTGAGGGGTTTTTTAGGGTATTAACTATTGAGCGACGTCGCAAACTTGTTGTGTAGTTGGTTGGTATTTCGAATCCTATTCTTATGTATGTCTTTATTAAAGAGGTGATATAGTCTCCGACTTCTGAGGATTTTTTAGGGTACCGACTACTGAGTGACGCAAACTTGTTTAAACCAAGCACCATTTCTCCTCAGTTGAACTTTAGAAGTTGAATGCATAAATTAAATAATGAAATCTTTTAGTTAAACATACAAATTTTTAAGTTCAATCCAAAATCACTATATGTCATTAGAAGTTGAACATACATAATATGTAGGGTTAATTGCATACAGCTCCCTATAAACATATCGAATAGCAGATATATCTCTACAAAGTTCAACTTTTTATTTTTATCCCTGCAAAAGTCTAAACGTTTTCAAATATACCACTGTTAGGATCTGTTAGAAAAATATAGTTAACCATAAGTAAAATACCCTGGTTGGTGAATGAGTTAAATTAACCTCTTTACCCCTCTTACATTATTAAGTAAAATATTTTTTTGGAAGGACATTTCTGTATAATTCTAATAGTTGAAATTTTTGGAGGGATATATTTGTAAGGACAAAAATATCATTTTATATATCTGCTGTTAAAAAATAAACAGTGCTCTAACGGTAACAAACCAGAGGGGCAAATATGAATATCACTAGACTTTTGTAGGGATAAAAGATGAAAAGTAAACTTTTATAGGGATATATTTGCTATTCGATATGTTTACAGGGAGCTGTATGCAATTAATCCTAATACGTGTGTAAGTAAATAACCAAAAAAAAATGAGGTACCTAATGAGGATACTGCAAGAATTAGATAAATTTGGTACTAATATGTTTAAGTAAAAGATAAGAATTTAAATTGTATATAATTCCTCAAAATTAATTAACTTGAGAACTACTCATCCACGTAACGCATTAATCGATTCTCTTTGTGTAATTAATGTGCACGTGGTTCTACATAAGGGTGTCACAATCATATATATATATATATATATAGAGTTAGGCTAGAATACTTGTGGAAGTACCGGGGCTCCGGTACTTCCACGTCGTTTTCGATGTTGGGACTTCCGAATTGACGATCGGCTCCGTTAAACTTGATCTAGAGTATTTGAAGTATCTAGAAAATAAATTTCGCGATTTTTCGATATCATTTACCTAGTGATCGAAAGGGCTCAAAATCAATGGCTGAAAATAAAAATCTCACAAAATGTGATAATATGACTCTAAAATTTTAGATCAAAGATATTGATCTTGTTTTATATAGTATAAAGAATTTTCTATCAAAATTTTACGTGATTTGGATATTTTTCTACACCGTTAAACTTGCAAACGGCTCACCACGACCATTGAAATTGCTGATTTTGAGCCCTTTCGATCACCAGGCAAATGATATCGAAAAATCGCGAAATTTATTTTCTAGATACTTCAAATACTCTAGATCAAGTTTAACGGAGCCGATCGTCGATTCGGAAGTCCCAACATCGAAAACGACGTGGAAGTACCGGAGCCCCGGTACTTCCACAAGTATTCTAGCCTAACTCTATATATATATATATATATATAGTAGCTCCCTAGTTTTTTTTTGATACTCTTTACAATAAGTAGGATCATCACCTCTTTGCTTAATTACATTTGCTTTAAATTATTTTCACAATTTATTCGATGGAATTTTCACTACATAGTCATTGTTAACCACTGTTCATGTTATGCTCGGACTCGGTCCCGAGCCTGACCTAACGTTTGATCTGATTCGGTCGATTCGGTCGATTCGGTTTCGTTTATAGTTTTACAGAAATTCTTCTGCTCGACCCGCCCAATTTGAACCAAGGGTATAAGATTTTGGGTCGAAACTCAAACCAAGAAGGCCCAATTCTAGTTAGTTGGCTCGGCCCGGTTCGGTCTGGTCCAGCCCAATCTTTCCTAATTCTTCGACTTCCGGAATGAGAATGGAAATGATCAATTTCATTTGTTAGTTTGATTCGCGAGTGGAATAGGCGTTACGAATGGAATGCGATCTTACTATTGCTTGGAATTGAAATTGGAATGATTCCCCTTATACCGAATTAGGAATAGTATTAACAGCTCTGCATGCATAGTGAAGATCAGATAAATCATGCCACATAAACTGACGGAAGAAATAGCATGCATGTATTTCATAAGATGGCGGACGTGAGAATTGAATGCAAAGCTCTTTGGAACAATAATGACTTAATTAGAACTGTTTCTGACCCCACGTAACCAAAAAGGTTATCGCATTGATGTTCGAAATCGAAAGCTTCGCCACCAACTTTGTCAACAACTAGAAAGAAGCATTTCTTCAAAAGTCAAAGATAAGAAAAACTAAATTTAGAGCAAAGCATTAAACTTAATTAAGTGCACTAACCTTGATGTAGGGTGGTTTAACCCTAGCCCTAGTAGATAAGGTTTGTTGTAAGTGCCTAGTTCAAAATTATATCTAATATATATCCTTAACCTTAGCAATTTCACATGCCAACAATTGGTGAGAAGTAGTAAAGAGAGATGATGTGGTTCTTAAATTAATTTCTAGCATTAGCTAGTTAAATGTAGAAATGAAGCACCTTTATCAAGAGAAGATAAGGTTTCTTTAATGATCTTTGTTTAACTTGATATAGTTAATTAATTAACTTGTATCTTAAAATATCAAACTCCCCCAACCTATGGCTCTTGCTATATTAAGGAACTAAAGCAGTTGTTATCTCCACTTTACAAATAATAGTTCAAGCTATTGGCGCGGTGGCGTTATTAGTAAAGCTGATTTGATATTAACGATCAATTTATTGAATCTGATCACTATCGTTTATTAAGCAACTAGCTAGGTTTCTAAACTGAGACCTCGAATATCAATCATTAAACATACCTTAACTAAAGAATATAGTTAGGGGGACACTTAAGGGAACACCTAAGCACCTATACAATTATTGGAAAAGATTCTTTCGACTTGTACGTGTCAATCAACTATTAAGGCGCGTGGCTGATAGGGAGAGGGTTTAATATGGATGTAGAAATATTTTAACATTTTCTCTTATTTAACAAACAATAAATTTTTCTACTATATACTATTGATTCTTACAACCCTACATAATAGGTTTTAAATTATAAATTTTTCGTGAAAATATGTAGAACTTATGAGACACTATTCAAAAGTCTCAATTTTAATACTTTTAAATTCGTTATGTTTAAGTCATTTAATGGTTCCCCTCGATCCGTCTTAGAATTTGAATATTTTGTTTATCTTAACAGATTCAATTGGAGTATGGTTATGTGAATTTGAATTTATTATTTAGCCCACACGCCCCATATTATTTGGAGCTCGATTGTAAGGATCCAAACAGAACAAGATTTGGACCCGAATCCGCTTTAGATCCAATCATATGTAGTTTTTAGAGCACGCATTTACATTTCCTTAAAAAAAAGGCAAAAACAAACTTTCTTATAGAAATTATTGATATTTCTTTAGAAAAAAAGATAAATATGGCGTTAGCTTGGTTTAGGTCCATATATAATATGAATTATGTTAGCTAGAATGCTTTCGAATCCAAAATTTACATTTTTGCATGATAAATGAGATAGAGATAACACGAGAACGAATCCACGGGATGTGATTCGACGTTATCTAGCTAACAAATTAATTAACCTAATAGAAGGGACCCCAAAAAATAGTGTTATCGCATGTTTTCACAACACTCATATACTATATAATTAAGAAATATTGTTACAGGTGCCTTAGAATGTTGTTCTTATGGATTTATATGTTCGTACAAATAATGTGGTTTGAAAGATTCATGCGCATACGTAGTCTAAAAATCTATCAACACATCAACAATTTAGAAGGATAACATTCTACGAGACATGATTAATATTGAAATTTGATGTAACATTAATGAGTTTCATGAATTGGCCAACTTGCCACCATCAAGTGTAGGCTAGTGATACATGAAGCTATAAGATTGACAACTTTGTCATTAGCGAACTAAGCCGTGATTAATCTTTCTAATAATTTCTTTTAGATCTTGTTATTTTGGCTGCACCTACACATCAATTTGTGTAAAGAGAATGGATTGAATGCATATAGTCTAATGTTTTCACCGTATCCGATATTTTGTCTCCAATATCTTAAGAAGATTTCGGAACAATCTCTAACGAAAGAGATGTTATTAAACACTTCCCGTGACGACGCGATACTTGGGGATGGTTACGTGGCCGCCTAGACCTAGTTTTGGACTGTGTTTCAAAATCAAGCTGATGCATTGAGTTCTGAAAATTTGAAAGTGTTTTAGAATTCCTTTCCTCCTCTGATGGTTTGAAATAGTAGTATGTAAGTAGAGGAGAAGCGTCGAGCATAAGCTTTATCTGCTGTGGATGCCATTGTTGGAGTTATTGAGCCATTTAAAGCTCAGTATGCATATATGGGCGCGTTTGTGCAACGCATTTCTAAACTAAAGCTGTCAAAAATAGTTTTTTTTAATTATATATATATATATTTAACATCAATTGCGATGAGAATTTATCAGATAATTCTATTAATGATTTATAAATAATTCTACTACAATAACACTTCTGTTGGTAGAGACAATCAGATATAGTTAACCAGCACGTCTGAGGTCAATTAACCTGGTTTACTTTTCGGTAAATTAATTTACTTACGACCTTACGAATTATTGGATCTAATGTGTAACTAAGAAAAATAAAACTGTCACCTTCATAGCCAAGGTTGGCCCTAATCAACAAAACAAATAAAGGTTTATTTAGCCCCACATAAAATCATTGATCTAAATAATTTAAAACTCCTTAATTAATTGGTGGCCACACTTCCCCTCTCCTCTAAAATGGATGAGACTCTTTTGATTGAGAGATGATCTTGTCGTGCAAGTCTCAAATAGTTGCTATATTTGTAGGGCTTATACTTGTAAATATAATCCCCAATTTACAACATAGATTTAGATTTAATCTTGTGAGATATTATACAATAATGATACTAATAATTTGACATTAGGGCATTAATAATTTTAAAACGTATATTAGTCAAAAGATGACAAAAAAGAAATAAAAAATATATCAATGTCACACTCATGGCCTCCATTTTTAAAGCCATAATAAAGCTAGTTAGGGAGAGAGAGAATGAAAACAAGAAGAAAATAAAGTTGTCCAAAGATATGAGACACAATAAATTATAGAAGATATACATCTGCATGTTCTAGAACCCTAGCACTTGGCTAAGAATGATTTGTTCATGGGGGGTGAGAATTATAATTAGGTGGCCTAACTTACTCTTTGTAAAAGATTTAAAAAAAAATATTCAAAAAAATTGCATCATTAGTTATTATATTTGATTGATAGGAAAAGATGTTGTTATGACATGATATGTAATAATTAATTAATCAATCTCTAAGCTATGATTGAGCCCCAACAAAATAAATGGATATATATAAATAAATGAAAATAAAGACAAAGTGTGGGATTGCTTAGTAGTGGTAGATGCATTGGATCTTTCATGTGATTTGTTGAGGCCCCATATCTCTCATCATGCCAATGATAAATCCCATCACATTATATGTCCCATTACTGTTCATGGGATGTATAAGTTATTTTAAAATTTTGCATATTAGTGTATGTACCTCAAAAAGTACCCAAAATGTAACCAAACTTAATAATTAACCCTTTCTCATGAACACCCGTAAAACCTTAAGAGCTAATTAAATCAATTTTTTTGGCCAGTAGAATTTCAACAAGAGTGCATTATAATTCAATCTAGTATAAGTTTTGCAACATAGAATGATGTGGTAAAATTATTGTTGTGAAATTTAAACTTTTAATTTAATTAATATCGATCGTTTGAATAGAATATTATAAGTTGTATGGCAGATCGAGTATTAATTATGTCTACTACAAATATAGCAATAAAAATCTAATTATATATATCTCCAAACAAAATATCTCTTGCGTAATTAATTAATAATCTCTTTATTTTGTAGCTTCTTCTACAAATGCATGTATACACAACACCATGATCAAATTATCATTTATGAACACTCACTAATAATAATAATAATATATATATATATATATATATATTCTCTCTCTCTCTAATATATATATAAATAAAACTCTTAATAATTAATTAATTAATAGCTCCAAAGTGACTCATCAAGGTGGTGCATGGGCCCTGCTGACGTGGACGAGATCTCAGCGTTCACGTCCGTGGTCAACCCTGTTTCCTGCGACGCGCTGAGCATCTGATCCCTCTCCCTCTTTTGCACGTCGCACCCTCCACTCCCCAACAATTGCACCAGGCCCCCTCCCGGGTAGTGCAAGTTATTGCCCATTAGGAACAAGGAGGTGGGTATTTGTGGGGCTTCGTTGCTTAAGTACTCAGTTAGGAAGAGCTCTTCGTGGCTCCTTTGATGACCCTCCACTGCGTTGGAGAAGCAGGTCACGTGGGCCACCTCAGAAGCTGCTGCTGCTGCTGCGGAGAAGCACTTTTTGGTGGTGGACATGTCCATTAATGGAGGGAGAGGAGGAGGAGGAGGAGGAGGAGGAGGAGAAGCTGAGTAGTTTTCGAAAGACGAAGCTACGCTGTTCGTAACCATTCCAACGACCTTTTTCCCTCCTGAGCTCTTCTTGAACACCCTACATATCACCCACTCGTTCTAGAGAGAGAGAGAAATGAATAATGAGAAGTAATTAGTAAAAAGTTACGTACTCATGTGAAAATTGTAAACTGAAAGATCGATCTGATAGAAAACGGAACTAAGCTTGAGTGGTGGGACCCTCCTTGCGTATGGTGTGGTAGTCTAGTATGCTATTTCTGTATTTTGCTTTGAGAGTCTAGCATTATATGCCATAGATGGCGGATCAGACTGTCTCACGGTAAGAAGAGAGCTTACGCAAGTTTTGTTTCAAAAAACTATATAGAAATATCTTAACTGAACGATACTTGAATGAGACCATTCCACCAGCACACGAAATCGTGTGTTTTGCTATCTATCATGTTACTGGTTCAAATTTTAAAGTAATATAGATCATGCGGTCTATATTGGAATAGTCTTAACACGCATCTTCTGCTGAATGAATTATGACAATCAGATGAATCATGCCACGTACGCTGACATAAAAAGTTATAAAACGGAACATGTATAAGAGTATCGAATTCGTCAGGCACCAATTCTACGAAATCTAAAAAATGGATCCGATCAAAAATGGCAGAAAAAAAAGTAGTTTTAACAGTATTATTTATATATATAATATTGGCTAAGGGATAAAGAGGGTATACTTTTGCTGTTTTGGGGAGGTTGTAGGGAGAGTATTTCCCTTCCAATCTATACTCATGCATGACCCAATTGCTCTTCTCCCCCTTTGGGGCTCTCCCTCTATAGAAAACAAGAGTCTTCTTCATTCCAACAAGTGTATTTCTCCCTCTATAGATCTCCCTATCTTTCCCTGTTGCTTTCCAATACCCTGCCTCAGTTGCTCTATTTGTTCTCAAACCAGTTGGGTACTTCCTATCTCTCACACAAAAGAAGTACCACTCCTTTTCCCCCATTTTGGCTCTACCTACAAGCCAAAAACCAAAACAAATTAATAAAACATCAAAAGAAAACTAAACAACATAAGATCAATAATGAATTGTACGAGGAATCGCTCCGTGTTTTACAACTTACGAAAAGAAACACAAAGATTAGAAAGGAACTTACATGGTAGCTCCCATGGCTCACACTTGTTCAAATCGACATCCCCGATGGCTCTCGAGGAGAAGCCCTCGTCGACGACCTTCTTGGCGAGGTAGTGAGTGATGAGCTCTTCGTCGGTCGGGTGGAAGCGAAAACCGGGGGGCAAATCCATGGTGGTTTCATCCACTTTGTTGAGAACTATGCCACCATAATCCATTGCTTTTGAGTTGTTAATTACCTCCCTCCCTCTCTCTCTCTCTATATATATGAATAAACTAAGATATGAATAAATTATAATCAGCATATATATTATGATTCACCTTTTAAGCCATATTATAAGAAGAGAACACAAAGAACAACTAAACAATATTTGTAGTACATAGTAGGGTATATGAGAGAATTGGCCAAGTACATTTAAGACATAAGAATATTATGGCCCCAAAGAGAGAGAGAGAGAGAGAGAGAGAGAGAGAGAGAGAGAGAGAGAGAGAGAGAGAGATATGCTAACCTAAGTTAGGTAGAGAGAAATGTTAAGAGAAAATAAGTTGTGAGGGAGAAGAGGGTCTTAAATAATAGTGTGTTGGTTCATGCATTAGATTAGATGGAAAGAGACGTGGTGTGCAAGGCACTAACTGGTACATAGATAGTTCTAGCCACCTATTATTAATCCCTTCTTCAATAATACTTTGCCCTCGCTGGTCATTCCTAGCGCAGATAGCAAAGAGCTTAATGGTTGCTATCTGAGATTCCAAGTTCGAAACATAATTATCTTATATTTTCAATCAAATTTATTTTTTTTAAAAATAAACAAAACAATTACATACTATTTTCCTTTTGCCTCTTAAGGCAAAACTTATAATTCAAAAGAAAAAAAACATAAAAATTATTACTACAAAGATCGTTGCAATACATGTACACTGATAAGGGAGGTAGCAAAAGAAATGACGAAAAATAATTTATGCCAATTAAGAGCTAGGATAGATTGTTGGCTTAAAAGGGTCAGCATCTTGCCCCATAGCGGGAGGACAGATTATGCCAAGTCACGTTCGAAATGATGGGAGGTTGGGTTGTGTCGAGTCATGTTTGAAGTAGTGAGATGCTGGTTGAGCCGAGTTACAATTAATCGAGACCCGTGAGTGTTGTGTCTATATTTTAAGTGAATTGATTGCGTATGTTTAACAGCTCGATCTTTGGGATTAATGGTTAGTGCCAACGATCCGACATAGACAACATATTATCAAAAGAAAAAAATCTGATAATAAATGATCTAGAAATAATCTTAACAAAACTCTAAACTGTCACGTGATTTCGCCATTTGATTCTACCAACTCAAGCTCTTGTAATTGACTAATCGTGTGAAACAAAAGGTCTCGTTCAATTCTGTTTCACTTTTTCAAAAAAGAAAAAGCTTTAATTAGTTCAGTTTCTTGAGACAAATTGATCCGATTCATACCAATCAGGTTAGGGAAAAAAAAAAAAGAAAAAAAAGAACCAAAAGCGTATCGGTACGAAAGGAATTAGTTGAACACCTTGAAATTTACTAAACCAAATTTCAAATCAAATTGAACAAATTTTATGTACTAAAGGCTTAATGACATCTTATTACACTGTACTAGTGTTATTTTTATTTATTACATATACAATTTTTTTTTAAAAAAAATACCATTGTATTATTATATTTTATCAATCTCTATATTATATTTTAGTTTTATTTTGTCGTAGATATTACTAAACCTTTTTTTTCATCTACCTCATCATTACTATTAATAAATAGATTATTTTAGACAAAATCTAACAATTTATTAATTAGAAACACTAGTAAAATAATAGAACACATTTAAAATGAATTTCATCATCTATCAAGTTATTTCTAACAACTTTCAACCAGTACTTTTTAACAATTTTCATCTAAAATTATAAATTTATTGTTTATAGTATATGAATTGAAAAGAATTATATAATTAAGTGGTATCTTTGCAAAAAAAAATTGTACTATATAAAAGTAACTAAGCCGTTGTTAAACATGGCAGTTTAACCTTTTAAAAAATAAAAACTATTATTATAAGCAAGAAAATTTGAGTTCGAGTCTCATCAGACTCCATGAAAACAAATACAGCTTAAGTTGTGAACAAGTTCTCATACTATATTAATTACGAGAGAGTCGAAACCGAGTCGAAATTAACCATGTTAAAAATTTAGACATATAGAAGCATAGTACTCTCAAAATTTTGTTGTGGATATTTGAAATGTGAACATGGAAGATCCCTAAAAATTCACACGAGTGTATATATATATAACATATAATAACATAGCATTAAGTTGCAGGGAATGCAACAACCAATTCCTTTACGGATAGGAGTTTAAACTCTGGTATATATAGTACCCCTCGTATGTTTCTCCGTTATTCAAAAATATCTTTACAGTTACTATCCGTTAAGTTAATTTAGATTAAACGTGAGTTAAATATCTATTAGAGTTTTAAAAAAAATTAAAATGACTCTTTTGCCCTTAACTTAAGGGCAAATAAAAAAATATTGGTGATAGTAGAAGGGTATATTTGAAAAGATCAAAAATTAAAATACTTCTTGTGCCCCTAACTTAAGGGTAAATAAGAAAAGTCGGTGATGATAGAAGAGTATATTTGAAATGGTAAAATAATAATTTCACAGAGATAACAGTTATTGCTAACCGTTTATTAACAGAATTTAACTCTATGAGTATATTTGAAATAGGTCGGAACGTAAAAAAGATATTTTTAATATTATTAGCGTTCTAAGAAGGATAAATCAGAAAATCGAAAACTTTTCAGGAATATATAAGTAATTGCTCCTATTTAATACATTATGGGTGTGTGTGATGTGGACCCACCGGCCCCAACCGCACATATCTACCATGCGGACTTTCGCACACACATCAAAAGCATTTAGGTTATTTTGTTCACATACATGTGCCACAAATTAGCAACATTTTGTGTCACATGATGAAGTGTTTTTTTTCTCTTTTTTTTCTGAATATATAGTGTTATGATCACCAGATGAATTATACTAACTAATATCGTTCAAACAACTTATTTCCTCAAAAATATTAACCTGGAGCTTCGAATGGGAGTTTTTATATTTTTTGGACCTTACAAGTTCATTATGGCTTGTTTTCGTACATAATAAAAAGATCGTAATACTTTTCTGATTACATTTTTAATGTGTTTTTAAAGATAGCTACATGTGAAAATAGAAACATATGATCCAAAAGTGAGAGACCAATTATATGTAGACAACAGTGGACTCTCACTTATCAATCCTTCTTAAACTTCTTTTCACTGTTCCCCTCTCTCTCTCACACACACACACACACACACACACACACACACACACACACACACACACACACACAAAGTGGGAGCTCCAACAAACCATCTTGTCACCACCCACAGGGGTCCATCCAAATCAAGATCATGTACTGAGGAAGGTTACAAGCCCATGTCATTTTTCTTTATTTTAACATCACAAAACAAAAGTGACTCTTTCAAAATTAATCACCACCATCCATTGGATCCTTAACTAATCTTAATGTTAGGACCTTTTACAGTTGTAATTTTGTAAAATTACCTATTTACAAATATGAGGCCGGCTACTACGCTAGCAATAGTACAAAGCGCTTGATACTATCGAATTTTCTGCCGTTAGATCTATCGCTTTGATCATTTCCACCCGTTAGATCATATTATTCAACCAACCATCCACTCAATCCTAGAAGACCATTATCATCCTAACCGCACATCGCTTTATCCAAGGGCCGAAAACCTAATAGCACAAAGCGCTTGATATTATTAATAGTATAATAGCCTAATTCTTACAAATATATATTAATTTATAGGTCTCACTGATAATTAAGTTAGATCATTCTCTTTTTTTTAATTTTTGTACCTTTAGAAAATTGTTTCTTATATATACAAGTGTCGAAATTTAAATTAAAAAAAATGAAAGCTTGGGATTTTCTATTTGAGATCATTAGCTTTTTAAAGGACAAATATCATTAAAAAAAAAAAAACCATATCTCACAAGGGTATAATATCATAAGGTAACTATATATATATATGTTACTTATAATTGTGATCATATTGATCAATTTATTACTAACTCTTATGTTTTAGGTCTTGTAAATGATTAATTAAGAGCAAATTAAAGAGAAGTTAATCTTCTACTAAAAGCAATGTATATACTATGAATATTCTCATTCCGCATCAATAATCTCATGGTCAATTAATCTTCAATTACAAATCACTCATAGATCTCGAATTAGTTAACTATCCTTCGACTCTTTTCTGTTTAAAAAAAAAGGCCGAAATATAAAAAATTGAGACGAAAACTTAAAGTGATTAAATAAGAATCAAAAGGTAACATCACGGTGCACGAGATATATATACAGGAGAGAGTTAGGTCTAATTAATCTCCCTCTGTTTCAAAACGTTCTGAGTTTGATTTCTGATTCATAATCTTTTTCTTATTACTGGGTATTCTTAAAATTTTTATGTCAGAATGGATATTTAAAATTTGACCGATAAATTGCGTGGTTTACCAAACTGTCTTAACGAGATTTCGCTGAAAAGCTCCTCATCAGAAGTCGCGGTTACCGAGGACATTTCGGGAAATTATAGGATGTGGATGGGGACGGCACGTGTCGCGTCGGGGTTCGCCCGCTTATATATGCTGCATTTCTCCAGGAAGAGGAGATCGAGTTCCCATTTCGTGCCGGAAACCACTTACACCAAAAACGATTACTATTTAAAAAGCTCTCCGGAAGTCAAATTTCCGGCCCGAAGCCGTAGCTTGGAACTGGGGAACACTCGGCTGTTAGAACCCGCCACGTGTTCTTTGAGATGTGGAATTATTATTTAAAATAAAATTGTTAAATAATACGAAACAACCGTTGTACCTCAAAGACTAAGCTTTAGAGTGAGTTTTTAGAGTACAACGATTGTTTCGTATTATTTAATATGGTATCAGAACATAAGGTCATGAGTTTGAGTCACGCCAGACTCCTACCATTATTAATTTTTTCATATTTAATTCAAATCCACATCAGCCCAGACGTAGAGGGGAATGTTAAATATAAAAATATTTAAACATTGTTTTTCATAAACTTAAGCTTTTATAGTACAACGGTTGTTTGATATAATTTAATATGGTATCAAAGCAAGAGATTCTGAGTTCGAGTCACGTCTGGACTCGAAATTTTTTACTAGGCTCCGTGAATTTGAATTAAATAAGAGAAAATCAATTATAATGATTGTTTCGTATTATTTAATAAAAATAATGTATTGGTGTCTTTAGTTGTGCTATTTTTGTGTTTTTCTTCATAGTAAAATAGATTCTAACCTCGTTGAGGTCGATCCCAGGATCTACTCGGCTTCCATCGAACATGTGTTACTGAAGTTGGCGCTCGTGACTAACATCCGTGCACGCTGCATGAATGATTTCTGACTTTTATGGTGCAGTCCAAACACTAGTCGAGCGAGATCGACAGGCAAAATTTAAATATGCCTGTTGGAAATCGAATCTCCGACCTCTTGATTGGTGATTCAGATTATCAACCAGCTGTATTAGACAGTGATGCTATTTACGTACTTTTACACTTCAAATTACCACCATATTGTATTGGAGTGTGTTTTTTTTCTTTTCTTTTATTTATTTTCTAGCTTTTTGCCCTTCGAATTGTCATATCGTATGACAAGGATATATGAGGAGCTCCTCTTACTCAAATTATTGAGGATGCCGTCCAATGAATTACACTTTTTTTTTTAAATTTAAAAACTATTTCTTTTAAAATTTGTTTTTTAAAAAAAAGTATTTGAATATATATTATATATATATATATCCAATCTCTCTCACACAATCATCTAAGAAAGGGGCTCCGCATATTAATATCCTTTTCTAAGGACTAACACAAAAACTTTACAACTCAAAGGCTTAAGAGAAAACTAAGAAAGGGAAATTAAGTCCAATTCACAATATATGGCAATTGTAAGTGTAAACACCATTAATCTTTGTTTAATTAAGCTTTTCAATTTGACTTGCCCATTCAAATTGAATGGTCAAAAATCAAATGAGATTAGTCATGCAAACTGGCTCTTAGCATTAAATCTCCTACTCCAAAAGCATGCATACTAAAGAAGATCCCAATTAACTTTAATTTATGTATTTCCGAGCCATTATATAATAGATCGATTTTACACATAATATAGTATCAGAATCAGTTCTGAATCCCTTGATAGAAATTAGAGTTGACCAAGCGACTCCATTCTTTGTCTTTTTCTCTTTGGTTTTTTAAAACACTCTTCAATTCTCAATGGTTAATTAGATAAAAACACATTTTATGTAATATATACACAAGTAGTGGTTAGGAGGCTCCAACTAACAAAGATCCTTGACCACAAAAGCAATAAAGCAAAGATTTCAACTAAAAGCTATTGCTGCTTCTAGTAATTAAGTCAAACAATCATATGTGAGTGGTTGCTCCTTCACCAAAGAGGAAGCTCCTTGATCATTTTGAGCACACTTGTTTATTTATTTCATTAATTGCAACAATTAGCAATATCAAAACTGTTGGCTTAAATGGGCCAGCATCCTGCCCTGTGGCGGGAGGCCATGTTGGGCCGAGTCATGTTCGAAATGGCGTGAGACTGGGTGGGCCGAGTCATGTTCGAAATGACGTGAGGCTGGTGGGGCCGAGTCACAATCGAGACTCGTGGGCGCTGTATCTGTACGCTTTAAGTGAATTTGTTGCGTATTTCTAACAGCTCGAGCTTTTGGGATTAATGATTAGCGCCAACGATCCGACAAGTGGTATCAGATCCAGTGGTCATGGATTCGATTCCCGCATGCTGCGAATGTGTGCAGGTGCTGGAGGGGGGATTGTTGGCTTAAATGGGCCAGCATCCTGCCCTGTGGCGGGAGGCCATGTTGGGCCGAGTCATGTTCGAAATGACGTGAGGCTGGGTGGGCCGAGTCATGTTCGAAGTGGCGTGAGGCTGGTGGGGCCGAGTCACAATCGAGACCCGTGGGTGCTGTATCTGTACGCTTTAAGTGAATTGGTTGCGTATTTCTAACAGCTCGAGTTTTTGGGATTAATGGTTAGCGCCAACGATCCGACAGAAACTACGTTATTTTATATCATTAGTACAATAAACTCTCTCCCCTCCTACAAATAATAGCAGTTTAAAGGCAAATAAACAAACAAAAAGTTTAAACTAAGCTTCTTCGATCGATGATTCGTTAGTTGGCTAAGTCTCCAAGAATTTGGGAGAAATATATATAGCTTAATTTGTCACATGATATGTCGCACTTTTTCTATATATGATTATTAAACTTTTGATAATATATAAATCCTAGCTCGATGGACACATACTTGTTGTATTTTGGGGGCTAGTTCGTGAGAAATTTGCGTATTATTGTATGGACGAATTAAGCTTTTAAGAAAGTGAAGTGTTGTTTAATGACGAGTTTCAAGCTTTTAAGTAAAATGTTTTTATTATACAAGCTGTTTATTTCGATTGTCTAAGAACACAAAGTCAAAAGGAGGTAAGAAAACAAGGGCATAAATTATGCATCTCTAATTAATTTGTTAAATTCTAATTGGCCAAAGCTCCACGAATAGGGGCGAAAATAGCATTGTCATGTACTATGTGATCACACCATTTTCTTTAATGATTAATTAAACATTTTATAAGGTGTAGATGCATAACTTAATCCAAACACTTCTAAGTAAATATACATACAAGTGTTTTGATGTGGGATCAAATCTCAACCACCATAGATTTGCATATGCAAGCATGTTACATGTGTCATGGTTGATCCTCTCTTCATAAATAACAATTATTTTTTCTTATTTTCCTTAATACACTTGTGCACACATGTGTGCACATGTTATAAGTAATCCTTTGTCACACTTTAATATTGTGGTATTAATTACATTAAAAGTTCCAATTGATTTGGGAACTGGGACAGGCAATTACATCAAAGGTTTAGTTGTACTTTGGCCTAAAATATATCCTTCATATAATAAATTCAAATCTAAGTACATTGACAAAATGAAAAACAAGTTCTTATAACTTAGAATACCTTTCTTATGTCCTTTATAATTATTATGCAACTTATAAAGTACCAACTGCAAGATCATATTTTGACTTTTTAAGCCTAAGATTTTAATAATCATTTTCGTATTCACATCTAACGAAAGGAGATTGTTGCGCAAATTCAGAGAGAAAGGACAGAGAAATCTAACATTTAAATATACTGCAAGCATTCTGATATAAGTGAATCGCTTACGGCAGAAAGTAAAAGTGGTCACGTACATAAAAAAAAGTTAAATTTTTTCTTTTTTTAATTAAAGCACAGATTTAAGTTGTCCCATGGGAATAGTAAGGAACTTTCCATATATTTTAACCTCTAAAATTATGGTTTAATAGAATAATGAGATTTGTTTACTGTACCCAGACCACAGGCCCACTATTGGGCTTTAGCCCAATAGACCCATGGGCCCGTGGGCTCGCCTAATTTTTATTTCAAACTAGAGCCCACGCAAATGTCGTCGCAACATGGATCTGGAACAGGTCATGTTTGGGCCTAATTGTGGCCCTAATGGCCTTAGCCTTCACTCGCGCCCTCACGCATCACAAATCGGAGAGGAGGGAGCTGGGATATCGTTCATCTAATTAGTACTTTCAATTTCATCGTTGAACGAACTAGTTCTTTTTGTATATAAATATTAGAGTTCGAATAAAGTTGTTTGTGATGTACGGGCCCTACGTACGCGGGCAAAAGAGTAGCTTCAAAATCCGACCAAGCTTTTGACATGAGTTTTATTTTGATCCTTAAACACTTTTACTTTCAAGTTCGACCTTAGTACTCTCTAAACACTTTAAAAGCATATATATATATATATTTTTTTTTTTCTACATCTCAAATTACAACCTTATCGCTTATTGAGTTACAAATTTTCTCAATATATAAATTGAATCATTGAATTGAAAATAAGCGACTAAAGAACAATCAATGAATTTCTGAGGTATGACTCGTATAAATGAATTAGATATATATATATATATATAATATTTTACCCTAAGTTAATGACCAAAATGAAATATTATTGTAAGTTTAGAAACTCAAAATCAAAAGTTCGAATACTAGTGTACTCAATACACACACTTTTTTTTTATACAAAAGAAAAAAAGAAGAAGAAGATAATGCATTTACACGTGTCAAAAGCTCAGATGCTCAATCTCCGCGCATACACCCACCAGAATACTACTCACCACTCCCCCCACCCCAAAACCCTCGCTCCCACCATTTCCATTCTCCAATGGGGACTTTTGTCAAACACCTCATCCTCTCCCGCGCCTCCCTCTCCTCCTCCTCCTCCTCCTCCTCCTCCCCGGGCCGCCGCCGAACCTCCGGCGACCGCGCGCCGAGGCCAGGGGCGGGGGCGGCGCCGGCGCGCGCGTCGCGGCGGTGGGCCGTGGCGTCCACCGTCCTGGCGGCGGCGGCGGCGCTCCACGCGCGGCGGCCGGCGGCGCCGCCCCCGGCGGAGGCGGCGGAGATGGCGTGGGGGACGCGGTCGTTCATCAAGGAGAAGTACTTCCAGCCGGGGCTGTCGCCGGAGGAGGCGGCGGCGCGGATCCGGCACACGGCGGAGGGGCTCCGCGACATGCGCCACATGCTCGACACCATGTCGTGGCGCTACGTGCTGTTCTACGTGCGCCTCAAGACGGCGTACCTCGACGCCGACCTCAAGAACGCCCTCGCCACCGTGCCCGAGGGGCGCCGCGCATCCTACGTCAAAACCGCGAACGAGGTCGTCGACAACATGTCCGAGGTACGTACATATATACGTGCATGGCACCATTTACCGCTTATTTAATTCTTTTGCTGCTGCTGCAGGATGTAGTGCTGTTTAACAAGTACAACAAAATTATCGTACAAGCTCTTTCTCTTTAACACGCCACTTATATAGATTACTCAAAGTGACTGTAGTTGAAAATAGAAACAGCAGTACATTCAAATATATTATTATCCACTAGTTTAAGCTGTAAAAGTAATCGATTAATATTTCACGTCGTACCCTAAACTTTTTCTTTTCTTTTTGGGCATTCTAGTTCTAGATATTTAATTATAATCTTCATTGGTTAAACACGCTTTTGGTAACTTAATTTCTCTAGTGTAATATTTAACTCTTCTTTTTTTCTTTTATTTGTGTGTGTGTGTGTTGCAGTTGGATCGATATGTACGTACTCCAAAAGTGTATGAATCATATCTCTACTATGAGAAGACTCTCAAATCACTGGATGAGTTGATCACTTTCCTTGCCTAATTAGAGGGGAATTATTACTATTAATCTTATTTTTGAGTAATTGGCTATTTGAAAAGATGTTTTATAGCTTAATTAATTAATTAAACATCCTGAAATTCAAGCACTAGGCTTTACTCATTGCAAGGAAATGTTATTCAATTTGCATTTAGCTTCATCATGTTGTATATAAAGATTTAGGGGACCTTATATAATGCTATTAATCACAATCATTTTCATATCTTTTATAGTTTCTCTATTCCTCTAGTTGAATACAAATAGCTTCTTCTTTTCTTTTTAATGTCATTTGTTACCTTCTTCTTATTTTAATGTCACCAAGGGTTCTTGACCTTAGATTTATTTGAAAATTTGATTTTTTTTAAAAAAATCTCTTCTTGTTGACTGAAATGGATCCAACTTTCTGTCCCGTTATAATAAGCCTAGTAGACTAATACATCAGGTCAAAACAAGTGAATGCTGTGATTGAGCCTTTAAATACGAGGGTGCATCCTTTTTATCAGTATATGCTTTTGAGATAGTTCGTTAACACATATAATCCACACTTCTTACTTTATTTTACAGTAATTACAATATATATTTCTGTCTATCATAATGTGAAAGTTAGGGTCTTGATAATGAAAAAGTTGAAACGCCGAAGACTAAATTGAAATCTTGCTAGAAGTTTGAGGACCATATATAGTGCAATTTAGCCATTTCTTTTCAAACTTAATTATCATGGTTTTACATCACAAACCTTTTTTTCTTTTTTTCACTACAACACATAGGAGAAATACAAAGAGGCCTTAATGGCCAACACAAATAAGAAATATAATGGAGCAAAGAACATTGCACACAACAAAATAAGCACACATCCCACCCCACCAAATAAAAAGGATGAACTTGCTCTCTGATGATCATATATGATTCATGAACTCTCAACGCCTCGCGAGCGCGAAAGCGGATAGGAAGATGAGCAGGATCATCATGATGATCGCCGCGAAGGAGCCTATCAGCGAACCGGAGATGCGCTCGCAGAAGGAGTTGAATTGTTGGCAAATCGCGAACCAGTTTGCCCTTACGTTGCCCTTGTGCGCTAAGTAGACGATCGCCGTCGCTGCTGAAGCCCCCGCCGTCAAGAGAGCTAGCATTGCCTTCACATAGTTCAAAAGAAAAGAAGATTTTAACTATTTGAACCACTACTTAGCACTTGTTTTTGACTCGACCGGAGTTTTTGCAAGAAGCATTAATAGTTTTTTTTTTCATTATAACAACCTCTATAACTTTTCACTGTAGCAGAAATAGAAGCTTCAAATTAAAATTTTTCAAAAGGTTTCTGCTTTTTAAAATAGAGAAGTTGTTCCCCATTCAAAGACAAATAAGACCTTGCTTTTGTTCCTCTATTGATTAAGAAATATAGTGTTGCAAAATTTGTCTCACCGCGTCGAAGAAGATCAGGATCAGCCTACTATATCTTGCCCTACTCTTGATGATGTGCACTATGGACAGAGGAATGGATAGGACAAGATAAACACACACCACCGAATTCGCAACCACGAAGAAGCTGTCGAAAAAATGAGACCAAAGAGAGCTTGCATCAAAATTCTCAAGCTTAGGCACTACGAAGTTTGCGGCAATATATTAATGAACAATTTATTCGCTTACGTGAATGTCGGGAGATCGTTATACTCCGCCTTGAACTGAATGAACTGAGTGAAGAAAGGGAGGGTCTCATTAGTTGTCCCCATGGCAATGGCACTCCCTAGTGTGCCGGCGAGCGCGGCGAGACGAAGGATTAGGTCTAAAATGGATGTCCCTCTATTGATTCCTCTAGCCATGGGGGCCCTTGAAGTTTCTCCTTGCTCTATGGCTTCTCCCTTCATTCTCCCTTGAGTAGAAGAACACTACTAATGAATAAGAGAGGATTGCTATTGTGTGAAGAGGAAGAAGAGGTTGTGATCTTGTTTGAAAGGAAAAGAGCAAGGGGGGGATGATTTTATACATGAAGTTCATAGATACAATAAACAAGTTTGTGCTAATACTACAAACAGTAAGTGGCCAAAGTGCTGATTAGGATTGTTATCCTTCATGATGCATGTGTTAAGTTCTTGAAGGTTGTTTGAGATTTTATTCTACCAACTAAAGCTCAATAGTTTCTCCCTCCTATACACCTGCCCCTTACTTGCTCAATGAAGCTTAATCTAGTATATTTTTTTAAGCAAGAGGATTGACTAAATTCCGCATGTTACTGGACCTACAGTAGGGTGTAGCACTGATTGATTAACTACTATTCGAAAAGTTCTATCAGGAGAAGGCCCCAATAGCTTTTCTCTGCAGCAGAATCAATAGTCTATTGTTTTGGGGCCCTAAAAATCACATATCTATTTTCTGCTATAGTGAAAACTCTAGAATATTTTTTTTGCCAAATGTTTTGTTACAATTTAACTGCGACGGATAACAAATTCGAAAATAGAGCTAAACATGCCCTTAGTTATATTTCCAACTCCATACTACTTGGTTGTTTTTCTACTTTTAGTGACAAGTTGCCATGGCTATGTCCCTCACAACCATTCCTCCATAAGACATTCATCAGAGGTTTAGTTGGAATAATATTTGCCTTTACAGCCCCAATGCCCTAGCATAGCATTTAAGTCAAAGAACTAAAGATAGTGAGACAGTTAGCTCTTATTTATTGCTTATTCTTTGCTTTTGAATTATATATATATATATATATATAGAATGAGGCTACTATACTATCTATAGTACCGGAGCTCCGGTACTATAGTTACTTTTTCGATCTTAGGGTGTTCAAATCAACGATCCACACCGTTGAAACTGATTTAGGGTATGTGAAGTTCTTAGGAATAAAATTTTAGTTTTTTTCGATATCGTTTACTTAGTAAATAAATCATGTCAAAATGAACGGTGAAAATTGAATAATTCTTAAAATTTGAGTATAGGAGTTTCGAATTCAAGATCAAGAATGTTGACCTTCATCTATGTAGTTTAAAGTATTTTCTATCAAAATTTGAATAAATTTAGATTCTTCTCCACCATTAAACTACAAACTCGCCATAATAACCATTGAAATTTGACAATTTTGAAACGGTTTGATCACAAAGTAAACTACGTCGAAAAATTATAAAATTTTATTCCTAAGAACTTCAAATATCCTAGATCAGTTTCAACGGTGTGGATCGTTGATTTGAACACCCTAAGATCGAAAAAGCGACTATAGTACCGGAGCCCCGGTACTATAGATAGTATAGGAGACTAGCTCTATATATATATATATATATATATTTATATCCTCCACTTGTGAGAATAAAGAGCTAGGAACATGACCTGTTCAGTGGCCTTCTTGCATTTGTCATAAACCATGATGTAACATTTGACCTCTGAAACCTAGTACCTAGCTAGCTTAAAATAAACTTTGGTTTAGTTATTCAGGATGAGTTTGAGGGTCCTTATTGGCTATCCCAATGGATTAGGTAAGTTAAATGAAATGCTATTTATGGGTTAGTTGCACCAGGTGGTTCATATCTTCTTTTTTTTTCTTTTTTTTATGTTGTTTTATTTTGGGTACATTGCACATTTGGTACTCAAACTATGAGTCTAGTGGCACTTTGGTCCTCAAATTTTAATTTATTAAAATAGTTAGCTCGAACTTTTAGAATTATTGCAATCCCGTCCTATAACTGAGTTTAGTTGACTAAATTTGATATATCGCTAAAGATGATGTAGTAGTGTTGTGATTGATGATGCGGTGATAATTAAAATATTATACTATTTTTACGTCAGCGGTGCGTTAAAATTTAGTCAACTAAATTAGATTGTGAGGCTTGATTGCAACAGTCCTAAAAGTGCGAGCTAAAAGTTACAATAAATTTAAGTTTGAAGATTGAAGTGTTGCGTGCCTCATAGTTTGAGGACCAAACGTCCAATTTATCCTTTATATTGACTCCCAACTTTTCTTTTTTTTCTTAAGGTTAAATATTACATGCAGTTTCCTATAAACATATCAAATAGCAAATATATCCCTACAAAGTTTAACTTTTCATATTTATTCCTGCAAAAGTCTAATATTTTTAAATATACCCCCGCTATTAGGACCCGTTAGAAAAATGTAGTTAACCATAAGTAAAATACTTAATCCTGATTACTGAATGAGGTAAATTGATCTTTTTATCCCTCTTATATTATTTGTGATGGTAAAAACGAAGAAGACCGTCGAAATTTTTTGGGAGGACATTTCTGCATAATTCTAACAGTTGGGGCTTTTGGAAGAACATATTTGTGATGGCAAAAATGTCATTCCACTTATCTTCTGTTAAAAAATAAATAGTGCTCTAACGGTAACAAAACAGAGGGGCAAATATGAATATCACTGAAGTTTTGCAGGAATAAATATGAAAAGTTGAACTTTGTAGGGATATATTTGCCGTTCGATATGTTTACATGGAGCTGTATGAAATTAACCCTCTTTTAATTTCTTTGACGAAGCCCAGCTTGATGAATATTGGGCCGGGCCCAAATCGATCCGGTTCGGTTAGTAAAATAGTAATGGGCTCACTTGGACCTATACTGAGCCGGGCCGGGGTTGGGCTACTAATAAAAAACCCGGTTCGATCCAATAGATGAAAAGCTATTACTTATTATCCATCCCCACCAACACGCGCTACGCGCGACTCGTTGTCCATCGTCGTCGTCTCCCCCACTCTACTAGTACTACTACTATGCTTCTTCGTCTCCACCTCTCCCCTCCTCCTCCCAAACCCCCCCAAAGCCCTAACCCTAACCCTAACCCTAACCCTAACCCTAACTCCTACTCCTCCGTATCCCTCCCTCTCCGCCCTGTCCCCCCTCCCCTCTCCTCCTCCTCCTCCGCCACCGCCACCGCCGGGGACGCGGGGCTCATCTTCCGGGAGAAGCTCATCTACCTGGAGCACGAGCTCGGCGTAGAGCCGTCCCGCGCCCTCGCCCTCAACCCCTCGCTCCGCTCCGCCCCAATCTCGTCCCTCCGCTCCGCCGCCTCCCTCCTCCTCTCCTTCGGGCTCCTCCCCTCCGACGCCTCCCGCGTCTTCTCCCAACACCCCCACCTCCTCACCTCCGACCCCTCCCTCTCCCTCCTCCCCTCCCTCCGCTTCCTCCTCGGCCCCGTCGCCATCCCCTTCCCCCTCCTCCGCTCCGCCGTGCTCCGCTGCCCCCGCCTCCTCGCCTGCAGCGTCCCCCTCCAGCTCCACCCCACGCTCTTCTTCCTCCGCCGCATCGGCTTTGTCGGCCCCCGCCGCATCACCGCCCACACCGCCCTCCTCCTCGTCTCCAGCGTCGAGCGCACCCTCATCCCCAAGCTCGACTTCCTCCGCTCCCTCGGCCTCTCCGACCGCGACACCAAGAAATTGGTCCTCCGATCCCCCAGCATCCTCACCTTCAGCGTCGACCGCAATCTCCGCCCAAAGGCGGAGTTTTTGACCCAGCAAATGGGGAGGGATGCGGCGGAGCTCAAGGCTTTCCCCCAGTACTTCTCGTTTAGCCTGGAGGGGAGGATCAAGCCGAGGCACCGGATGTTGAAGGAGAGCGGGCTCGCGATGCCGCTGTCGGAGATGCTCAAGGTCAGCGACGGCGAGTTTCGCGTTCGCTTGGTGGAGATGCGGCTGAGGAAGCTCGACGAGAGTTTGTAGGGCATCTTTCGTTGTTCAATTCAATTCTGTGAGTATTCTTCAGACTCCGTTTTTTTTTTTGTTTTCTCCTCTTTGTATGTAGTGTATTAATGGAATGTTGAGTAGATGCCTTTTACAATCAATTATATACTGATGTTTCTGAGCAGTGTCATTGCCTGGATGTTGTTGTCTTATGGTTTCATAATGAGAAGATGCAAGGGAATTATAATGGTTGGTTGTCAACAGTACTCTTGGTTGCATTGTATGAGTTGTAGATCAGAAATTGTGGTTGTGTTATCTGCTAAATTGGTTCATGTGGTTGTAAAGAGTTGTGCTCTTTACGTTAAGAGTGTAGCTTTGAGGTATTATAGTGAGACTATTTACTGCTTTTGGATTGGTTCCTTTAAGTGCAAATTTGGTTTTGGAACAACATAAGCAGGAGCTATACAGATTTTTTTTTTTTTTTTTCCATGTGTACTTTTAGTGCATTTTGTCCCAAAACTCTCTTTATCAATGAAGAACGATTTTACTACTAATTATTAGGAAGAACAAGCAATTGGTGTTTAACTTCTTTTCCACAAAGTTTTAATTCTTTCATATTTTTTATAACGTCTTTTTGTGGTCAGACAAAAATTTACTTAATCTCTGATCTTAGCATCACTAAGACACATTATTCTTACAAATCATGCTAGTTGGTTCCAATCTTCCATTCTTAATACCAATATGCAACAATAGCCGACCTTCCTTCATTGCTACATGGCTCGACACAAGCTCTCTACTTTCTTATCATTTTACATTTTGGACCTGTTTGATGCCATAATACCTGTTTGACATATCACCTTTTGTTTACTCGAGACACGTTCAATAGCATAGTTGCTTGAATGGCTCAACACAAGCTCTCTACTTTCTAATTATTTTACATTTTGGACCTGTTTGATGCCATAATACCTGTTTGACATATCTCCTTTTGTTTACTCGAGACCTGTATGATAGCCTAGTTGCTTGATTTGTGCCTGGAGAGGGTATCCACAAAGTATGGTATCACTCCTTTCTTTGTCAAGGAAGGATAAATCACGTTCTTTAGGTGGAATGATGAATATGTATCTCGAAAAATCGAAAGAGCTAGGACATCATAACCAACCGTTGTTGTAAAAGCAGTGGTTTTCTCCTTTTGGAAAAGCTAAGGCTTCTGCTTAGTAGAACCACACCCCATATAGCCAGCCACTTGTCTTCTTTCTAATGGTTTCCGATATGAGCTGGTGCTGTGTATTTTATGGCAAAACTTTCGATTATCGAACTTAGTTGTGTACCAATTCTGCAATGCTCCTGTAGTTAGAAAATGAAAACTTATGTATGCTAGAATTTTGCGTTCTGAAACTAGAAATCTATATTTCATCGGTCATGCTGAAGATGAACCAGATAAAGTGCAATTTATTCCATATACAAATTTCTGTATTAATGATGTGGATCACTCTTCTATTAGGTAGAAACTAGTCAAACCTTTACATTATTGAGTTTTGATATGGATTGTAATATGCGAATCACAGGCGTCGTCGATTCTTTTCTCCTTTCCACACAACAGGGCCCCTGTTTTGCTTCTCATAAATAAAAATTTGTATTGTGCCATAGCATTTATTAGCAGATGCTTAATGCTTATCACAGTACTCGGAAAAAAGCATTTTGCATGGGAAATTGTAGGAGAGGAAATGGTTTGTGATGAGAAATACAGATGGAAAGCGCCCTTCTAATCTTTTAATCAGTAAAATCATAATATTGTTATATAGATGAGTGAAATAGAAAAGAAGCAGAAGTTTGAGTACTTATCTGCTGATTCTTAATTACCTTGACAAGTTGTATGAAACTTCATCTTTTGATTAGTATCTGTAATTCTGTAGTACTTGTAATTTCTTTCTCAATAGTTACCAATCTAAATGAAGATTGCATCGCAAAGGTATATAAACTCAATGTGGCATTGATCGTTGCTTCATCCTAGTTTCGCCCATCCCTCGGGAACTGAAAAAAGGAAAGAAAATAACGAAGGGCCAGCCCTGGGCCATGGGCTGGGGGTTTGGGAGGCACAAAACGACCCAATTTCTAATGGACAAATGGTGAAGTTGGGCGCGTATTTTTTATAACCCTCTCTGTGTGTAGGACTTTTTTGCTTGTAAATCATCTGCAAAATTCTGTGATGAATGCTTGCCTCGAAAATGTTCAAGAACCCTCGACAAAAAACAGAGTTAATTGTTGACAGTTTCATACGCAGAATTTTCTTGCAAATTGGATGATCTTACCGTCTATCTGAGGCGGGATCAATTAAAACCAGTGGTGATCAAATGATTTAACAGTTGTGGTTGATTCCATCTCGGATGCGCGGAAAATCAACTGCAGCAAAGAAAAATACTGCTGCTGCAGGAAATATGCAGCCCAGCAAGAACCGACTTCATCTTCCCGGGTAAAAAGCAGCCTACTGCATCTGTGATAGCCCAAAGGACTTGTCAGAAAAAAGAAAAAGAAAAAGAATTAAATCTCAAGCAATTGTTTCACAAGTAAACTTTTTGAAGTTTGAGCTAGGCAGTGTGTGATCTTTCTGAAACGAATATAAAGCTGCAGTTATACTAATGAGTAAGAGGGCGAGGATAAAATAAAGAAATAGTGTAATATTTTACTTATGAGTGTCCAATCTTTTTTTTTTATTAGAATTTAAACATGTTATTTGCTTTGAGGGACTTGACTACAAACTCATAGCCTTCATCATTCCATACCATTCAGTCCACAAACTCAAATCCTCTCTCTAATTCAGAAGATTTTTTTTTTTATTTTTTTTATTTTTTTTTTTTTTATTTTTTATTTTTAAAGAACATATGCTTCTTCTACCCTATATACCACCATGTTAAGCATTACAGCATCACATCCAAATCTTAAGATTCATTCTTAATAAGCATGGAAGCCTCACACACCTTTTTTTTTATTTTTTATTTTGAAAAAAGGTCCAGTAAACTAATGTTCTCACCCCCATAGTAGCATAAATGGCTCTAGCAGTGGATTTTTTTCTTTTCTTGTTTGGAAGGATGTGGCATGCATGCAATGTCTCTTCAGATGGAGAAAGGTAAGATTTCATACTAGGCATCCTCTAATAAGACACTCTTTTAAAGGAATCACTGATAACATTGTTTCTATTTTCTTTTTCTTTTTTTTTAAAGGAAAAAAATATCACATGTTGCATTGCTTCTTTGGGAGCATATATATTAACAATTCTTTTTTGAGTCATAGGTTGTTATAATTGTCTAGAGCCCATGTGTACCCCCTGTTTGTTCCATACCTCATAGTCCCACTTCACAAATCCCTTTTGGGGACAAGAAGATACAATGCATGCATTTTAATATTTGAATAAACTCCTCAACACCACTGCCATTCTTCACATGTGCTTGTCTTTTTATTCATGTGAAAATAACTGATTCCAGTAAAAACTTAAAACTATTAGATATATGATAATGAGTGGATTGAGGTTTTTTCTGTTTTCCTATGCAGAGGAGCCTTGGTTGGATTCGAACTCTTGACCTGATTTGATATTATGTGAAATAACTGATTTTCTTCTAAGGTGCAAGTTTACCGGTGACAACTACCAAGTAAGTTGTTGAAACATATTTTTCCTAGTGAAACAACAATTACTCTAAAAGGTTGAGTTTTTGTGTTTATTAGAGCTTTTTTTACAAGGTTACAAAGCAGGAGGTTCTGAATTTGAATTTCATTGAACACCTAATTTCTTCTAATTTCTCCTTTTTAATTTAAATTCATGTCTTGGAGGCTTGGACCTATCAAATAGTCTTCAGCAAAGATGTGAGAGGGGAGCGTCGAATATTAAATTTTAATAGTATCGTTCTCTAAAAATTTAAAGTTTTAAAGATAAATATTTATTTTATATGGTATTAGAGCTGGGCCAAGGGTACTTTCATGTAGTGGTCACTAGACAAATATGGGAGCACTTCCATGTGAGTTGTTGTAGTTTGGATCCTAATGCTAGTAGATTGGGAGGACAACAGTTAGGTTATAGTGGGGTGTATTCATGAAGGAAAATTCCAAAATGAGTGATCCTTTTAAATCCACAGTCCATCCTATAGTTTATGTCTCTTGTGCAATATTCTCTTCTCCATCTCATCTTTGTTCTTTTGCTTTCCAACTTTACTTTTTTGCTTTAGATGTTGGCCTTGTCCTATTACTAGGAGGCTAAGCTTAGAGAGAGAGAGAGAGAGAGAAAGAGAGAGATGCTTCTACTATGGGTGATGATATTAATGAAGCTGATTTAGTATTAATTGAAAGTGAATTTGGTGAGAGAGAGAGAGAGAGACTTATCGTATGAATGATGTTATTAATAAAGCTGATTTTACCAAATAGTGAATCTATAGTATGTCTGAGTGTGAGGCAGAAAGAGGTTATGGTATAGATGATACTATTGACAGAGCTGGTTTTATTATCTAAAGATAGTAAATGTGTTTACTATTTACTAACCAAATTGACCAGATTTGATGAGTCTGATCTGTCTTACCAAAAATGGTTATTTTAATATCACTTTCCTTAGGGTGAACATCTACAGCCAATCCTTATTATATAACTCCAAGGAGACAACCCCCCATAATGTTATGACCCAGAGTGCCCCTTTATTTGGTGGACCTATTCACTTTTTCCTAATATAACACATGCCATTTATACATTTAAGCAAAACTATTCTCTCAAAGAGCATGTGAATAACACTCGTTTCTTGGATTCAAAGGTACATCAAAAGAAGGGTCTTCATGTTTGAGATAACGACTAATAAATCTATGTAGAAATTTGTATGTCTCTGACTCTCTGTGCCCATTCCCTTTTCTTGCACAAAGAAACTCACACTTGTGTTCCTGTTTCAATTTTTGGTGGTGTTCTCACCATTTCTTAAGAAGGACAAATCAATTAGGCCTAATCACTTTAGCTTGCCTTTTTGTCTTTTGAATATTTGTGTCACATGTTTTCTCATTTTTGTGTGTAGGGACATGAAAAGAGTGATATTTGTTACCATTATAGACGTGTTGAATTTTTTTCAATATTTGCATAGTAAGATTGATTATATTGAATGTATCTGCTTAGCAATAAAATATATTATATTTGGATGTTACATATGCATTATCCTCATGTTAGTCATTTCATTCTTAAGATGCTGATTATCTCATCTTACTCTCCAAAGATATGTACATTTTAGCCTAAGGGCCTGCTTGGTGCTTTTTTCGCGGCTTTTGCGCGAATTGCGGGAAAAAGTAATTTTTGGAAAGAAAAAAAAATCAGTTTTTTATGATTTGAAGCAAAAAAAGAAGTTCTTATAACCAATTCAATGACAACTTAATCCGATGACGTTCTGAGCAAGTCTTTGTAAAGTACCCTATATAGAATTGTTATTTTAAAAATATATAAAATTGAGCAAGTCTTTGTAAAGTACCCTATATAGAATTGTTATTTTAAAAATATATAAAATTGTTGCTCGAGAGAATTGCCTTCTCTTGGTGTTGGAGCAGAAACTCAAAATTAGAGCTTTAGTATTTATTTTTTTCTTCTTGTTCTTAGAACTTATTTTTGCTTTGTGCTAAAGACGAAACTGTTTCAGGACACAGCCAAAAAAAGAAAAAGAAAACATTTACTTGGTGAAGAGGGTAACACATAGTAAAAATGAGAATAAGATCCCAAATGGGAATAAAATCCTTGAACAAGTTTTCTTCCTAACCACTTGCAGGTGATGTGTGATGGAAACAAAAAGACAGGAAGAAATTACTGGATTTGTCTGAAGGTCAAGATTTTGTGTGATGGAAGCAAAGATATTCTCTGCCAATGCCACAAACACAAAAAAAGAAGAAGGAAAAAAACACTCTGGGTAAAAAAGAAGTAAGGAAACCTCTCAACTATAGACCATTATTAAATAGGAGACATAACCCCTGAACTATTTTTCTTTTGATCAGATAGTCTTAACTTTCGATTCTTTTGAGTTACACTAATTTTCAAAAGTTCGTTGCATTTGATGATTGCTTCCGTAAATTTTTCAGCTGATGGAACTGCATATTTCATTGACTGTAGACTACTGATAGCTAGTAGAGTTGTTAAATTTAATAAATTTTTTATGTGACTCTGAGAAATAACTCAAATCAAAATAAAAAAAATGTAGTTGATGGGTCTATTTCAAACACCCTATAGTTGTGGGTGTCTTTGTTCATTTCTAGCCAAAACTACTTATGTTTGCTTTTTTTTTTTCTTTTTTTTAGAAATAAACTTAGCTGAAAATGTGAATCAACTAGGATTCGAACTTGGGACATCGTAGATCAACCACCAACCACCAAGTCTTTCGCCACTTGCGCTAGAGACGGTGGGTATATATATGTTTTCTTCACAAGAGGTCACTCATCCTTTTCTGTTTTTGGTTGGTCTAGAAAGTTTGGGACTATGTCACCTCTCTCAAATAGTGTACCTCAAAACATATAAACAAGTGGTGGTTAGGGGGTGTTTGATTTCTCAGGAAAACGTCAAAAACTATTTTCGAGAAAAAAGTTTTTCATTTTTTCATGAAAAATACTTTTTTCCACTGTTTTTATTTTTTGGATAAAAATTCTTTAAAGTAAGAAAAAATAAATTTTCACGAAATTTTTTATAAAAATTAGGAAAAATTACTTTTAGAAAAAGAAACCAAACAAACAGAAAATATTTTTTCAACCTGAAAACTATTTTCTGAAATATTTTGTGGAAAAGCAGTCACCTCCTTTTCACTTCAGCACCTTATATATCCATCAATTACCTCATAACTAACCCATTCCAACTTTACACTTCATTGGAACAAAGCTTCTTTCAACCAAAAAACAACTCATTTTCCTTTTAAAGAGTTTCTCTTGTATCAAGTATCAACTTCATGGCTAAATTAATTTAAATGGATGTGGACCCTTCATTGCTTTTTTTGGATCCTTGGGAGTTGCCCCTCCCCACAAATCCAGAAAAAAGTGGGGCCCCCTAACTTTCCCAAAGAGATGGGGGTGTGAGTTATAATTAGGAAAAAATGTACAGAGACCCCTCCTAACTTTAGCTTTTTTATAAATAAGCGTCTAAACTTTCAATTTTGACAGTTAAATTTTCTAAATTTCGTCAAATTGTTCAATAGGCTCTTCTTCTGAATCGAAGATACTAATTATATAGTCATCTTGATCGCAAGTGGTGCATATGATCTTGTAAGACTTTAAATATAAAGAAATCTATTTTTTTTCTTCCAAATTTGGTAATTAGCCATGAGGATTGCTGAATGAATGAACCTCTTCAATATCTTTGCTACTTTTTTTTATATGTTATAATTGAAGAAATAAAATTTATTATGTTTTGAAGCATTATAAAATTATGTGTGAGGCATACGATCAAAACGGTCATATAATTAATAACTTTAATTGAAGAGAGGGCCCTATAAAACTATTTGATTAAGTTTAGATGTTTTGGCAAAATTGAAAGTTTAGATGTTTTTTTGCGAGAGAGCTGAATTCAGGGGTGTCTGTACATATTTTCCTATTAATTACATGGACCACTAGGATCACTGAGTAGGTAGTCCAAGACTCCAAGCAAGTTAAATTGGGTTTTTGGACAACTATGTGCCATATCTTGCTACTTCAATTCTTTTTAGATTTAACTATTTCAAGAACTCTTAATTCCTAGGCTGTTCTTTACAAACTATTTCTCCATATAATATATAGTAGAGATAGTAGGGACACTTTCAAGCTAATATTACATGTAGTTTTGACTCTATATATGCTTATGTTTTCATCAATAACTACTTGTAATAATCAACCGTCTCTAGTGCAAGTGGCAAAAGACTTGATGGTTAGTACTCGAGGTCCCCAGTTCGAAGCCAGAGCGCTCATTCCTTTTTGAAAATACTTCTCGGGGAATCTCTCGTACTGTATCAATCGGTCATCCGGGTAACAAAGAAAGAAACTTTCCCGCAGACAACATTTTTGCAATCCGGAAACCTACAAACGGAGGGCAAACAAGCTACAGATTAAGCGCAAGGCGCTCAAGAACAGCCTAGTTTCTTCACATTTTCAGCTAAATTTATTTAAAAAGAAAAGAGGTTCTGGTGTGGTGGAAAGTTAACTTGAGATTTATGAATCTCTAAAACGTAGGTTTTCAATTTGAAGCTTTCTGGCTCTACTGAAAAGAGAAGTTGTTCAGCTGATTTTAATATTTATCTTCTCTGTTTGACTCTGTTGTAAGATATACTATTTTTCATTCTGTAGCAAAATAAAAAACCAAATTGGAGGAACAACCTTTTGAGTTTTAAAATCTTAGTTCTGCCTTTTCTGATAGCAAAAGATACTCCAAGTTGTTGTTTTGAAGGTACCCCACCCTTACATTCTTTGAATGCAATGATATGTGGTGGGCAATATTAATTAATTAAACTACTCACTCAATTTGGATCCTTTTGCACCCAGGAGAAACAAAGATTTTAAAACAAGGTATGGACTAGTTCTAGATTGTCCAATCAAATAAATGTTTTAGGTGCACATCTTGGTCTCCTGCATTGACACAGAACAATTGCTTCTGGAGTAATTATACTGCATGGACCTAAACAGTTTCATCTGTCTCTTTGTACATAAGTACTGGACTGGAACTATTTTCCTCACAGAAACAACCTTAAGAGTAATAAAATGTACAATTGAGGATAGAGTTGAAATTTGTTTAGTGGGGCATGGTGGACAAGCCCATGTGGTTCACATCTTCAATTAATACACTTTCAGGTGCAAATGTTTCTCTTCAAATTGAATATAGAACTGAAAAATCACATGTATTATTGTTGAGTAAGAGGTTTTTTTTTTTTTTTTTCTTCTCATATGCCTTATTCTGAATGTTAAATGTTAGTTGATTTGGAGCTTTAGATAATTTGAATAACTTCGATTGAAGAGTAAACTGTGCCCATCCATTCATCTTAAATGTTGTTTGTTTTGATATAAGTGGAGGAAGTTGCTGGAAAGTCACCTTAAGGTAAGTTGTCAATTCGACCATTTGTAGTTGGTTATTTGTTTGTCTGAAAGTGAATGGATCAATATTATATTAGTTGTTTGTGGTTTTGATTCAACATTACCAAGCTTGAATCACTTTGTTGTTAAGTCACTTACACCAAACTAATGGAGGATGCATGGAGTGTAAGAGGTAATATACCTTCATTTATACCAAGGATAATGGATAAAATATCTAGTTTTAGTTAGTATCACCACCCTTGATCCTGCACAAAATCTTTCTACATTTATGTTTGCAAGTGTGCCTCTTTGTCCTCAAACATGTCACAATGCTCCGTACAACCCTTAAATGTAGAACCTTATAAAACAACCCATCCATGTGAAGGTATTCACTCACATGACCCCATATCCTCAGAGATACAATAATATTGTTTCCAACGAATCATTGAATCCATGCATCTACCTCTATAGATCTATCCATATAAACAAGATATAATGGTGTTTCATTGTAGGTCGTTATGAAATGCAACATGCACGTTTGATGGTGCATCAAGGAGAATCACGAAGGGTCCAATCAGGTTCCAAAGTGATCATTTGGTCTCAACTTTTGCTAGCTGGTGCAGCAAGCTGAAATAAGTTTTTGGTCTTAAATTTTCGTCTTAAATTCGTGCCAATTTTTATGAAAGATGGTTGTAGATGAAAGAAGAAGTAGAAACAGAAGCAGGACCGGATAGTTCGTAGCCTAAAGGCTAACTAATTAGAGTTTTGTTTCTCCTTGGCTATGCCTAGGATATATCTCTCGATTTAAATCTTCTTTTTCTCTTTTTTCTTTTTTTTTTCTTTTTTTGTTTTTCTGACTGCAATGCCTCCCAACAGGAGGAGTACATTCCTGCTGCACTGTGGCCACCTCATTCATTGAAACGTCCACCCATCTCCCACAGGCTCAACAGTGTCCGTAGGGGGAGAAAAGTAATAGACCCCCTTAAAGGAGGAGAGATTAATTTGTTGCCTAAACCTAGCGCATCGGTACAATCCGTGAATCACTCTTTTTCTCTGTCCATGAATTCTGTGTCTCGTACTTGAATATGAAAGGCACGTGAAATCGACAGTTTAGATAAAAAAAAATATGCAGGCCAAAAGATCCATTAGGCAGGACATAGTCTAGAAATTCGTTTAACGCGAGTCATGAAATAAGATAGATATGGTCGGTAGATTACGGTGTATCAGTTATATATATACAGGTGCACTGGGTGCAGATAATAATTCCTCCATGAACAGTGCTTCTCTGTTCCTATTGACAAGGGGGTGGTGTGTATGTGTGTGTGTGACTGAGGGCACAGGTGAATTGCTGGCCCCAGGACATTCCTCTTATAGAAACTTATAGACCCTTATAATGGGTCTCTTTTGGGTGTACCTTTTTCCTTGGCTCCTTGTGGAATTTGGTGGGGAAGGGTAGTAGGGTTGGGGGAGGGGGGGGGGGGGGGGGGGGGGGGGGGGGGGGGGGGGGGGGGGGGGGGGGGGAGGGATGAGAGGCTCATATAAGAAAAGTAGTTAGTGCAAGTGAACATCAGCAACAGTTTTGGAACTCCATATTGGTGCTTTATTTATTAATCTGATGCAAAGATACATGCTAGCTAGGGAGAGAAGCAGAAGCTATTAAACTGATTAAAAGCAGAGTTTGACTGCAAAAGGAAGTGATTACAAGAGTTGGCTGCAGAGACTCTCAGAAATGGGTTTGGTGCAGTGTAGTCTTCTAACTTTTCAAAAGAAGGCACAATTAAAGAAAGAAATTAACTGAGGAAGATTCTTCTGCTGATTTATATATATAGTGTTCATTAATTAATAAAGTAGTATCTGAGCAGTGCTATTATGATAACAATATATTATTTCTTTATTAGAATTAGAAGTAGATATTTGGACTTCTGCTTTTAACGTTGGGAATCTTATTTCTGATTTTTGTTACAGTAGGAGTTTTATTTATTTATTTATATATTTTCTTTACCAAATGTTCTACTAAAATTTATTGTCGCTAAAAGGAAAAGTCTAGGCAAAGAGGCCCTAATTTCTCCTAAAACAAAGTGTTTCTTTGGTTTGTTTTATAGAACAACTTCTCAATTTCAGAAAAATAGTTTTTATAATTCAAATATTTTGATATAATAGTGTGTGTAACTTTTGCTTTTGTGAAAAGTGTAAAAGATTTTTTTTTTTCCCTCGCTTCAATTCAAAAATTCTGATTCTACTATAATGATAAATTATAAACATATTTATACATCAGCATCTGTGCATAAAAGACTTTTTTTTAAATTTGAAGAAATGCTAGGTTTCTACAATCTAAAAAGGTTGTAGAATTTACAATCCTTAATCCAAAAATATAACCATCACTACAAAAAAGATTACATTTAAGAAACGCTTTAATCTATAGTTAAGGATACTTGAAAGCGTCCTAATATAATCTAATGTCGCATTCGAAAGCGTCGGTCAAAGCGTCGATAAATAAAGAGTCGTTAGGTATATACCGACGCTTATGCCAAGCGTCGGTAAAATATATTTTGACGCTTTAAAGCGTCAAAAAATTAAAAATAATAATAAAATTTAACATTTAATAAATTAGTTTATTACAATATATGGTTCATATGACGACATTTTTTGAAGTGTCCGTATTTGCTACATTATAGGAATGATTGGGGACGCTTATCTCAAGCGTCATTTAAAATGCGTCCTTATATTGAGATTTTCTTATAGTGCATATTTTTAGGATCTAAAAAAATCCTTTCTTAGGTCTTAATAATAAAAGAAAAAAGAATTGATAGAGTTTGAGGGAATATATAACCTAAAAAGTGGTTATGGGTTTGATAAAGGTAGGGTGTTAAATGGGCTTCTCTCCTTTAGTAGGTTCTACCTTATAGGTGTTAGCTAGAAAACCTAAGTTAAAGATCAAGGTTCCATAATATATGTTCTCTCTCTCTCTCTCTCTCTCTCTCTCTCTCTCTCTCTCTCTCTCTCTCTCTTATATTATCTCATACTCTTTCTCTCTCTACAAGCTAGGGTTGGAGCTTGGGGGGAGATTGGTCACATTTACTAGGGGTTGGTTAATTTTTTTGGTCCCTTTGGACAAAGTAGGGTTAAATCACAACCAATCACCTGCCTTTGAAAAGAAAGGTGTGCATGTAGGCTTCTGCAGGTTTCACACAAGCAGACACAACAATAGAGTTTCTTTTGTCATGGGAGAAAGGAACAAACCATTAATAAAGGACTTTGATCTCAACTTTATAATTTATATACCACAAGGGAGAGATCTAGAGAGAGAGAAGAAAAGTCCTCTTTGTAATAGATACTTTAAATGAAAATTTATACTATTATAGTAAATTTGAAATTCTTCTTACTTATACCAAGTACAAAAATTATGTTTGTTTAATTTTTGACATCATTTTTAGTTGGAATTTGTTATGTTATTCTTGATTAGACACTAACCATCAGACATAACTAGAGAAAATATTATTTATGAGGAAAAAAAAAACCTTTAGTTTTCTAAAATATTATCTTTGTAGGCTGATAATGTATCGGTATCATGAATGCGAGCATATCAGTAACAATTTGGAAAAGAATAGTTTTTCTGCAATACATATAGTTATACTTTTCAGTCAGATATATAGATATTAAGAGAGAAGAGAGAGAGAGAGAGAGTGTGTGTGTGTCTATATTGTAAGTAAGTTTCACCTCACCCACACATGTGGCAAGGGGACACCCCACACGTGTGGATGAGGGGGTTTTTTTGGAGGTTTGCTAGAGCAGTGAAAGGAGAGGGAGAGAGAGGCTCACAGAGGGGGGGTTGTTGACAGCTGGGGCAGTCAGGGTGGTGGTGAAAGCTTAGTGGTGATCATCAAAGAGGGATCATATCACACCACCCCGTGTGGGTTTCTGTTAAAGTAACTTTGCTCTTTCTAGTTTCCCCTTCTCTTTCTCTCTCTCTCTCTAACCCTTTCTCTCTCCTTGTCCACATCTCTCTCTCTCTCTCTCTTTCTGTCTCTTTTCTATGATGGCCTTTCACCATTGTGGAGGAAGTGGGGGGATGAGCATGAGCTACTCATCCTCCTCTTCAATGGAGAGCTACACTTTTCCATTAATGGGTAGTTGCATCAACTTGGAGGAGCAAAACCCAAAGCCAAATAACATCAATGAGGAGTACATAGGAGGAGGAGATCATGATCATGATCATGAGCATGAGCATGAGCATGAGCAAGAGCACGAGCATGAGCATGAGCATGAGAACACCACCACCAATGAGGGAGGGGAAACATTGGGCACCACCAGTGTTGACTGTGGCCAGTCCAAGCTGTGTGTTAGAGGCCACTGGAGACCTGCTGAGGACTCCAAGCTCAGAGAGCTTGTGGCCTTGTATGGCCCTCAGAACTGGAACCTCATAGCTGAGAAGTTGGAAGGTAGATCAGGTAATTTGTTGCCCACCACCACTTCTTTTTGGTTAACTTTTCTCTTTTTTCCTTCTTTTTTTCTTTTTCCTAATAAAGCGTTCGACAAATAGAAAAAGTTTGGAGCTTCTGCTGTCGCTTACCGAACGTAATAATGAGTTCTTTTCATCATTTCATCAAGAGAACTATTGCTCGACATTTTTAGTTTCGCAAATAAGAAAGTCAATAATTTTGAGTTTCTGCTTAGGCCTGCTTGATCCTACCAAAGGGTGTAGTAATGTTTACTAAACTATTCGAATCACACTATTAGAAGTAGCGTTACAGAAAAATTATTAGAAACTTTAAATCAGAGCTTCTACTTAAAAGTGGACTATTCAGTTTATCAGACGGTCTACAGTAATGATAGCAACTGCTACCAAAAGTAGAGGCAGGCTAAACAGGCGCTTAGTATAAGTTCTTCTTTTGACATTATTGCACTCTACAGCTAGCTTTGCCAAACAGATCTTGAACTTGTCGCAAACTCCATTGGCTTGCTTTCTATTTTACTCTTTTTTTCCCTTTTTTCTGCTGCAACATTATGTGCTGTGCTTTACTATATTCAGTAAAAGTGTGTGTGTGTGTGTGTGGAAGAGCAGGGAAGAGCTGTAGGCTGAGGTGGTTCAACCAGCTGGACCCCAGGATCAACAGAAGTGCTTTTACTGAGGAGGAAGAGGAGAAGCTCATGGCTGCTCACAGGTTGTATGGGAATAAATGGGCTATGATTGCTAGGCTCTTCCCTGGTAGAACTGACAATGCTGTGAAGAACCACTGGCATGTTATCATGGCTAGGAAGTATAGGGAGCACTCCAACTCTTACAGGAGGAGGAAGCTCATGAACCACCACCAATCACCACCATCATCAGCTCACAGGAGACTAGAGGATGAGCCTGCAATGTTTGAAGCACCTGCAAGACCATCATCATCTTCATCACCATGTGGTTTCAGCCACAGCTCTAGTAGTACTACTCCATTCCCCTCCTTCCCATTCCCTGGTGCTGTGAATGGCTTCAGCAATGGCTCAGAATGCATGATGGGCTATGTTGGTGTGCAAAGACCTTTCCACTTCCTTTCCCATGGTAGGGTTTCTTCTACTCCTTGCTAGCTACTACTGTTTCCTTTTAATTTCTGTAGCTATGGGAAAGATTATCTAATCAGAAATAGTTCATAAATAGAAAATAGTAGCTTATATATAGCAATGCCCTAATCAAACGCATACTGCATATGGGTTTTTGAGCTCATTGTCCATTTACTATTTCCTGCCCTATTTAAGTTCCTTGCTTCAGGGTTGCCACAGTACTAGTGTGTGTTTGCATTTGATTATGTTGCATTGTTTTTTTCTGAGGCATTGTCTCCAGCTGTACTTGATAGACATTAATATTTCCTCCTCTTTATCTCTCTCTTTCTCTCAAAATTGCTAGGCATCAATGATCTGGACAAGGGGTTGGTACATAGTTTCCTATTCATGAGTAAAAGTCCAATTAAACTTTTGCTTGATATGTGATGATAAAAATCCCTACTAGATCTTGCCAGGAGACCAGGCAAGGCAGGCTATACAGTTTACTAGACAGAAAACTGTACCATGTGAAGTTACTCAACAACAACTCATTAAATTGGCAACTTGACATGCTCAAATATTTTCTGAAAAAAGAAAAGAGAGAAACTATTATTGAATTACTGCAACTCTTTAGTACTTTTCACAGCTAACATTATAGTGTTCTCTTCTTGGAACAAAATTATACATGCAGGAGCACAAAAGAAGATTGGCTTCTACAGCAGCAGCTTCTGGGAGAAGCCAAGGGATGAGCCCTTCACTGGCTTCTTACACCACTCACCTCTCATGCTCACAATGCAACATCCAAGCCATTTATCCTTCTTCTCATCAGAATCCACAGCCTCAGCAGCATCAACTGAGTCAGCAAGAGTGGAAGACAATAGAGAGAACATACACATCCCACCAACTTTCATAGATTTCCTTGGTGTAGGAGCCACATGAATTAATTGAGGTGGCCAGGTTAATTGGGTGGGGAGTTAATGGGCATGCATGGTGATTGGGAACACAATGATGAGTTATATATGTACACTGGAGCTGTTCCTACACTTAATTAAATTGGTCCACCTAAGTTTCAAACAAACATAGAGAGAGAAAGAGAGAGAGGGATAGTTTAGTTGAGTACTAACTATCACTGTAGTTCATTTACTTGGTTTTCACCGAACAAGACAATTTGACTATACTACAGTGGCCATTTAGGAATTCTCAATATATATATATATATATATATATATATATATATATATATATATAGTCCGGCTGGGGTGCTTCTAATAGCACCAAGCATTTGGTACTACCAAGTTTTTCACCGTTAGATTCATCTCTTTGACCATTTTGATCCGTTAAATTATATTATTCAATCAACCATCCATTCAATCCTAGAGGACCACTATCATTCTAACCGCACATTCTTTCATAGAAGGGCCAAGAACCTAGCATTACAGCCTAAGTCATATATATATATATAGTAGGGCTGCTGTGCTCTCAGGAGCACAGAGCCCTCCGTGCTCCTGAGCTATTTTTGATGATGAAACTCTCAGATTGATGATCGACTTCGTTAGACTTGATCTAGTGTAGTTGAAGTATCTAGAAAATAAATTTTGTGATTTTTCGATATCATTTACTTACTAATCGAAAAGGTTCAAAATCAACGGCTGCTATACTAGTGAGAGTATATTTATAATGTTTACTTTCAACTTTTCCACCCTTAGATTACTACTATTTCACAACCCCATTAAATCCAGTAACTGATCCATTAACAATATGAAAATTGAGGGCTTAATAATCTTAGTTATTTATTGCATATTATATTTGTACTGTGATTCAGAGTCTGTTCCACTATTATTTTCATACGAACGATCGCAGAATGATTAGAACTGAAATCTTAATTTACCATCGCAGTCTACCTTTAATCGATTCACATGAATGTCCAGAAAGATCTAGCACCAGAACATCCAAAATACAAAAGAGGGGTGTGTGTGTGTGTGTGTGAAGAATCACAGCCACAGTTCACAGACACCAGAGAAGAAATATTAAGGCTGCTATTCTTGCCTGTTTCTAGCCAGAGTTCAGACCATCAATCTGCTTTGTGACAGAACTCAGATGCTTTTCCCTATTACAAACCAACAGCCCTAAGTAGCAAACTGTTTGTGCAAGTGAGCACTAAAATTGAAGTCCCTCGGAGATCCTCAGAAATTCAAGTCTCTTATAAAAGCTGTTGATGTGTTGGCATTGCATGATTTAGACGATTTTGATTGGCTCGCCAATGTAATATTTCGTTAGGGTTCAAAACTTATGAAGTTCATGTTAGGGAGGTTTGAGTATTGGGATTCTTAGTGGTAAGGCATGAATATATCTTTCGATTTTTATTATTTTTTTCTATTATTATTACTTTTGTTTTCTAAAAAATAGGCCCGGATTCGATCGCATTAGCGGCCCGGCCCCTAACCTATTCTCTGGACCAATTCTTAATCAGTTCTTCTTAGTGTGGTCGGGTCGATGATTAGCAGGCCGGGTCCATTCTCAACCCTACCGGAGTCCGGCCCGTTAAGTATCTTATTGAATTAAGGCCAAAAAAAAAAAACACTTTTCTTGTATATAATGTGTAGCAATTTTTCTATCTATCAGTTTAAGCTTCTGTCTTCATCCAAGCCATTTAAATATTATCTTGTGCGATTGTACTCAGCTCGTGCCACATGCTAGTGGTACCCATCAGGTTTTCAAAACGAGACAATAAGGCTGTGTTTGGTTGGAGAACTAAATTTTAGAGAACAACTTTTGTTGTTCCCGAGAGCAGGGAATATTTCGGTACAAGATAGAACAATTGTAAGTTTGTGTTTGAATGTATTCGAGGATATTCTAGAGGATATCCTTAGTAGCGTTTAGATTAAGAGTCTAGAACAATGTCTAAATATATTTTTTACAATAAAATAATTAATTTATATTAGTATAATATAAAATTATTTATAAAATTATTTCATATAGTAATTTATGATATAATATTTTATGTAACAATTTAGTTTAAAATAGTATATTTATTTTATTACATATATAATAATTTATTTTATATAATTTATTCATAATATATGTAATGAATAAAGTATAATACTAACAATATCCTTATAATTTTAATTAATAATAGTATAAATTTCAATACAAATTAAAAAAAAATATATATAATATATGAAAAAATAATTATATATATATAATACTTAATATAAAAATAATTAAATATTAATATATAAATGATAAAACTTAATAAAATAAATAATATATCAAATTTAATTAATTTATATTATATAATAAAATTTAAGTATAAATATATTATCATATCATAAAGATACTATATATATTAATATATTTATTTATATATCTATTTATTTAATAAAATAAAGAGAAGAATAAAGTTGTTCTTAATTTTCCTAGAAACTAATTTTAACGGGTTGTTCCAGAACAACCCGTTTTGACTGGAACAATCTGTTCTGTAAAGTTCCTCCACCATTTGATTACAAATTAGGGGATATCCCGCCTTGTTTCGGAATATTCCGGTACCAAATGCAGCCTAAGAGAATTAGTCCTACATTGAATCGAAAAAGGAAATCTAGCGAATACATAATGTACGAAGATCAGAAACAATTTGTTACATACAAATTCTCCTAAAAAAGGGAAAAAAAATGTATGAGGTATAAATATGATGAATAGAAGATGAAGCACAATTAATCACACTCGATAGGGAACTACCAAAGTACAATCCCCATTCTAATTGGAAACTTTCTACAGAGAACACCCAAAAAAAAAAAAAGCATTTGAAATTGGAGCAATTTAAACCCATGTAGAAACTACCAAAGTGCTTATATTATCTTATGACTTTAGTTAATTACTCAAAAAGAATACTAAACTAGGTGGACTTTGGTTGTTGCTTATCCACTTTGATATGAAAATGCTCTCTCTTAGAACATTATTCTTTTTTTTTTGTTTTTGGAGAGAGAGGTACTAAGGTACCCGCTTTGTTTTGTTTTTTGAAAAATAAATTCAGTTACAAATGTGAAGCAACTAGACTTCGAAAGTGGAACATCTTCGAATACTAATCATCAAGCCCTTAATTAGCCAACTGCACTAGGTACCATCGGTCTCTTTGAACATTATTCAACCAATTGAATAATAGAGAAAGAGATATACACATGCTCGTGGACTCAAAGCCCACAGTTGACAACACCAAAAGTCAAAAAGGTTTTGCACACCAAGTCAAAAAGGGTTGGGGCACCAAATTGGTAGAGCCACAAAAGTCAAAGGGGCACCAAGTTGCTAGAGCCACAAAAGGGATCAATCATTACATCAACTTAGGTAGTGAACAAAGAGCACATATGGTAGGATTTTTAGGACAACTTCTAAGTTTTATCCTTCTTTACCAACATTAGAACTTCAATTTTACGCAAAATAAAAGTCAGAAGCGATAGATCTAAAAATTAACTGTAATGAAGTAAAACTTATTTATTACGTATATGTTTGTTTGTGGCTTACAAAACAACTCCTTTGTATCGAAGACAACAATCGAACTTTTGACAAGTAAAAAATTAGTATTACTTATCAACCGTCTCTGACGCAAGTGACAAAGAGTTTGGTGATTGGTATCTGAGGTTTCAAGTTCGAAGCCTAGTTGCTTCACATTTCCAGCTAAGTTTCTTTTTTATTTTAAGAGAAATATACGAAACGGGATAGTATGCTATCTTTCTCTAAAACAAAATTATTATTACTTCTTTAAACATCTTGAAGTAAACAAAGTTACATAAGATCATAAAAAAATGTTCACATTTAATGCACAATAAAGTGGCTCAAAACTAACCTTTCAATTAAGACTCCACTTTCTTCAAATTCAATCCAAACAAAGCTCTCATAAATATTCTGTTTATTAATCAGCATTTACTTTTTTTTCACTTTTTTCTTTACCAGAGTTCAAAGTGGGACTAAAAGACTGCAACTTTCTTTCTGAGGCAGCTTTTCCTAGTGAAAAAAAAAAGTCAAAAAGAAAGCTTTTTATAAAAAAAAAAAAAAAAAAAGTGGTAGCTTCCTCCTCTTATCTTCCAAAAAGCTCCTTTAGGTTCCACTTGTAAGTTATTCATATTTGGCTTTTAGGAAAGGCAAGATGCTTGGTTTTCTTTGTTCATTGTATATGTCTCACTTTTTTATGATCTGCACAAGATCAGCCTAATTTAATCTCAGCAACAACTGCAGGGTAAAATGGAACTAAAAATAATGTGAATTTTAAGAGCTGTTACTGATCTCAGCTATATTCATAGCTGAATATCATTAAAGACAAAATGAAAAAAAAAAAATCCCTATTTAGCTTTCACTTTCTGCAACAGTACCAAATTTAATGTTTTTTGCTTCTACTGTAGAGAAAATCCACTGAATGAATTTTTATATAATGATATTTTAAACGTACTACTAGCTATGGCAGTACTTCATCGAACAGTACTATACTCTGTAACATCGCAGACAAACTCAACATAAGTTTAAATAGAGAAATTGAAGTAGGGATGCAAATGGATCTGGGTAGGTGGAGATCCCAACTCGATCCGTCTCAGCGGTAAGTGGAGCCAAAAATAAGGAAAAAAATAATATGTTCCGAATCCGTTCCGATTTACTAAGAAATGGAGTGGGAGTCAGGAACTCCTTCCGTCCTTTGATCCGCCATAATCCATCCAATCTGTAAAAAAATCCACTCATTTCCTGACCCGCCGTAAATAGAGTGGTAAATATGAGTTAAAAATAGAATAAAATTCAGTCCGCTCCGAATTCGTCCCGCCCCGCCAAGAAAACTGAGCGGGATCTGTCCCGTTCGCATCCCTGAATTGAAGACCCAAATATCTCGCTTAAGATGTAGTTGTGAATCATCTTTCTCCACAAAATGGAAAACAACCAAAAAAAGAAAAAGGAAAAATTATGATGCATCATTTGTCTACCACCATAAGAAGCAACACTCTTTAGAACTTAACAAATCACAAGTTCTCTTACTACAATTGAAAATCTCATAATCAAATCTCATTAAGATTCTCTCCTTCTCTATCTATGCCTCTCCTTTCCCTTGTTTCTTTCTCCTAATTTCCATACACATATATAAAATATATATGTATATACAAAGCTAATTAAACTCACAACTACTACACTTAACACAATCTCAGCTGTGCCAACCTAAATCCTTAGCTAAATATATATCCACTCTCAATATATATATATATACACATATAACTGTATCCGCTTCTCTACGAGCTTTCGCAGAAGTTCATCGACCTAGCGAATGCCGCAGGATTTGCTTGCAGCACTTGCGGCATCTCAGGAGTGCTTTTCCTGCCGTCGTCTTTCGACCGAAACGGTTTGAAAAGCCCGCCGCCGCACACCGCGCTAGACTTTTCGTTCTTGAAGCCGATCGTCGCCCAAATAGAGCTCCTCGCGGCCTCCTCAGGGTCGTCGATCCTCAGCGTCTTCGGTATCCAAAACCGCTTCTCGTCGCAGCTTTTCCCTGAGTTGGTGTCATCCAACTTATCCCCTTCCCTTGCATGCTTGCCCAGAGCAGGAGAATTGTGTTGTGGGGAGTGGAATGGAACAGTGTAGCCCCAGTAAGCCACTGCAGGGTAAAGTGGAAAAGCAAAAGCAGGAGCAGGGCTTGTAGGATAAGCCCAGGGGAATCCATTCACGCAAGAAATTTGAGCTGCAACAGTTTCTTTACGAGCAGCAGTTCCAGTTCCAGTTCCAGTTCCAGTTCCAGTTCCAGTTCCTGCTCCGTCGTCAGTAGTCGAGCTCGAGCCGGTCATCGAAGATTGGCTCGAATTCTGATCCTCGCAGCTCTCGAACGCATTCCGCGCGCCCGCGAGATTCAGAACCGAAGCCATGGACTCATGCAGAGGCGAGTCCGATCCGAAACTAAGGACGGTGGTAGGATGAGCAGGACTCAAATTCACGCGGCGGTAGCAAGGGGAGGACTTGTTGATCTTGCGGCGGCCCGCGCCGACGGGCACGTTGCGGAGGGACCCGCCGGCGGTCCAGTACCGCTGGCAGTTCTTGCAGAAGTGGCGCGGCTGGCCGACGTTGTAGTTGTTGAAGTAGCAGAATTTCGTGTCCAGACTGTCGCACCGCGGGCACGGGACGATCTTGTCGGGCTTTTTCGCCGCCTTCTCTTCCTCCTCCTCCTCCTGATCGCCGTTCGGTTTTCTCTGTTTTTCGTTTTCCGCTCCTTCTTTTGCTTCGGGTTTCGCGCTGTTTTCGGATTTTGTAGGATGAGGAATGAGGGGGTCAATTTTTTCCTGCGAAATGGATTGAGATGTGGTTTGTTTCTCCGGAACGCGCTGCTGCAACTGTAAATAATTTGTATTAGAATTTATATTAAAAAATTCAAAATTTTCATTTTTTTTTTAGGATCACTGTTGATGCTACAACTAATTAAGGGAGATTAAGCATCATCATCAAAAAAATAAAAATAAAAATGTTTCTACTGAAAAAAAAAAGATGATGAAAATAGGAACACTTTTGTAAGGTCTGAGATAGCACAGTAATTATTGACTAAAACTTAGCTTATATTGTACTTTGCTAAACATATAAATCTAGGTAATAGCAACAAATAGTGGAAATTAAAGTAATTCTAAAGTATAATAATCCAAAATGGAACATGATTATTTCATTAAATAAATACCATTTACCATTTTTTTGGGGTAAAAATCAATATATTATTTCGGGAAACAATCTTAAGACCATCTACTGTGTTTTCTTTTTCTAATAAATACCATTTACTTTGTTCTCATTAATTATCCACTTTTTCTACACGAGGCAGTGAAATTAACATGCCTAAATTACAAAAAAAAAACCCAAAATTTGTAGAAAATTCACAAAATTCAACACAAATTAACCAACCCAATATCCTCCAAAAAAGGAAAAAAAAAAACCAAGCAACATCAAAATCCAATTAAACTGAGATTACCAAAAAAAACCCATTAATTAACCTAGCACAATGGATAATTTAGTGAATCCATCATTTAAATTAACCAAAAATTGCATTTTTTTTTTCCCTACAAAAACATCAAAACATCAAATTTATTCAACAAAACCCATCCAAACCTCAAAATTAGCCTTCTTTTATGATATCTAAATCCAATATAAACCAAAAAAACAAAACAAAAGAAAGAATTAAAAAAAACCCATTAAAAATATATCAATTAAATTAAATTCACCTTGTTCTCCTCTTCTCCTGCACCAATAGAATCCTCCCCACTCCCCTGCAAAGGAATCATTTTTCCAAATAGCTTAATTGCTTGGTCTCTTCTCTCCTCCATCATCTCTCTCTCTCTCTAAAACTCTCTCTCTCAGTCTCTCTCTAGATTCCACTGGTTGGGGCTCCTCCTCTTCTCTCTCCCATTTTATTTTAAAAAAATGTAAAAAAGCACTAGAAATTATTGCATGCACTAGGTGCATAAGGTGCACCGCACTCGTAAAATTCTATCATAGGAAAAAGTCTAGAATGCACAGGTTATATTACTTTTCTCTCAAAAAGAGAGATATAATTGGCTTGTTACTGATGATGTGGTGCAAGCGTGACACTGTAGATCGACTTCCTTCTATCGCAGGGGACTCAAAATAAAAATTTAATAATATTTTATTCTGTACCATTTATTTTTAGGCCTATTTTTTAGATTAACCTCTATTTGATATTAATTGTGACAAAAAGCAAGTTGTTGTCATATATTTTATTTTTTTTGCGCTCAATAAATTTTATAGAAATCAGACTGTGCGCTGCTAATTAATAAGTTTTCAACACTTACGATAATATGTTTACTTATTAAACAGTCATATTTTAAATTTTTTTATATATATATACTTTATAGAATAATAAAGATAATACAGTAAATTTATATTAAATATTATCTAAAAAGTTATTGTTGTAATTTAATCATTAAAATGTTAGAGTGAGTGCGGTGCATGAAGTGCACAAATACACATGGTGCAGGGTCTAATTTTTTAAAGAAAGAGAAGAGAGTGTGCCACGTCAGCAACTGGGACCCACAAGCTTTAGCGTTGTGTGGTCTCGAGAGACCATTTTTTGATTCGTTCTCCCTCCTCAAATCTATCGCTCCGTGGAACCAAAAAATAAAAAATAAAAAAAATAAAAAATAAAATAAAAAAATAGTTCTTAAATTAAAAAGACAAAAAAAAAAAAAAAAAAAGGTGGGCAAGAAAAGGGCTCCTTCGGTACTAGTCAGCTACCAATATATTTGGCTTATTTAATACTGACCGTATATAAATATTTTCTACACACTGATTACATAATTTTTTTATTAAATATTTATAGTTTATGATGTGCATATTTATTGTTTTTGTGTGTAGTAGGATTCAAACACTAGTTAGGAAGATGACACATTTAATTTTCAAAACAGATAATATAATTTTAGAATAAAATATATAATAATAATCAACTAGTATAATTTATACTTTTAATAGGATGTAGAAATTTTCTACGCACAAGTGTTGTGTAGCAGGATTCAAATAGTAGGTAGTAACACATCTAATTAAAAATATATATTTTTTGGGTAAAATATATGATAATAATATCGAAAAAAGTTATTAGGTCAGTCAACTAGCCTAGTTCATCTGAAGTAAAATTATGTTTAGCTCCGAATGATAAATTTAAGATAATAATTTCTTCAATTAATTAGTGGATTTTTAATTATTGTTTCAATTAAGTTATTCTATGATCTGTTGTCGAATATTTCTATAAAATTATGAAGTAGCACGATAGCTGATTCAGCCGATGTATCATCTTAAAACTGTTCTGAAGTTACCGCATCATAACCCTATCAGAAAAATTAAAAAACTAATGTCACTGTGATCCAATCGAAATAAAAACTAAAGTTTACTACATCTCTAGCGACAAATTGAGATTGAGGCAACTAAGGTGAAACTTTTTGATAAGCGTAGTGGCTCAAAATTTCATCGTTCAGCTATTGGATTGCTGCTCAAAATTTCATCGTTCAGCTATTGGATTGCTGCTTTTCAGAGTAGAGAAAATACATATTTTAAATTATATGTCTCAAGTTAGTAGAAGCAATGAGTGTGATGATAAATAAAAAGAATATTTACATCTTATCCATTTCAGGAAAAGTATGCAACCATTACAAAACAACATCAAGTGTGCATTTAATATTTCACCTTTCGGTGGGCCTTTAAGGTGGACTTGTTGCAAGTGAAAAATATAAAATTATTATAAACATGAGGGACCCAAATGAAAAGTGCTTCTTTTAATTATAGCCATGTATATTTTGTCATATTTTGTTTAATTAGTTTAATAATTTAGTTCGATAACCACAAGGCCCCTAATTGACCTTTTGCTTGGATTTTTGGTTCTTAAACTTAAAAAGTATTTTTTTTTTTTTTTTTTTTTTTTTTTTTTTTTTTTTTTTTTTTTTTTTTTTTTTTTTTTTTTTTGTGTGGTGGTGGAATTAGAAGCTTTGAGAATCTCCAGGAACCATTTCTAATTAATAAAACAATTAAGTAAAAATAGTCTGATGACCACCTCAACTATAGACCATTTTGAAGCAGACCCCTTTATTGGTTTTCTCTTTTTTTTTTTTTTTTTGAGACCTTGAACTTCTTTTTTTTTCCTCCTCTTTCTTTGAGTTTTTATGCTTGATAAAGTAACAAAAAATATATATATATTATTAGATTGAATGATCCTATTAGTTGCTAACTATTAATTTGTCTAGTTATATTTGCTAGAAAATGATTAAGGTCATTAAATTTGGTAAAATCAATCATTACTAAATTTAATAATTTTAAAAAAAAATTAACTAAAAAAATTTAATTCTAAGAAAGTTAAGGGGTTCCAATGAGAAAAAAAAATAAAGTTGGGTATAGTTGAGGGGTCTTCATATAATTTTACCTATTTTCTTTTGACCTAATTGTGTCCATATCTTTTGCAGCTGTGAATGACCATGTATTCTTTCACCTTCAAAACTTTTCTACAAAATTGACAAGGTATTAGGGGGACAAAAATTTTATAGGCATCGTCCCCAAACTATTAGTTTGGGGACAATGCGGATGGGCGTCGCGTGGCCTATCCGACGGGCGCCCTCCTCTCTCCCTCTGCTGCTTCCTCTCTTTTTCTCTAAAAACTTGGGGCACGATTTTTTTTTTTTTTTTCCCTTTCATGGGCGCCCGTCGGATGGGCCACGCGGCGCCCATCTGCATCGTCCCCAAACTAAATAGTTTGGGGACAACTAAATAGTTTGGGAACGATGCCCATAAAATTTTTGTCCGTATTAGGGGGTGTTTAGTTTTTCCAAAAAAATCCTACAAAATAAATCTTTGGCTGAAAAAAATATTTTTAGTCTATTCAGTTCCCAGAAAAAGCACTTTTTTTTATTTTTTTTAAAAATTTCATAGAAAAGTATTACTTTCGTTTTTCGAATTTTTTATCTAAAAGTAAAGAAGTATGAAAAGAATGTTTTCCATAAATAACTTCTCTTATTTTTTTTCCCAAAAATATAGCATTTTATAATTTTTCGAGAAACCAAACAGCCCGGCAAATTACTTTGAATTTTCCTTTGATCAGTATTTTCAGTTACAGACTCACAAGTTTGTTCTTGGTTTGGCATGTCCCCATTGAATCTTCTCCTAATTTTAAGTTCCTAACAACCCACAAATGTTTGAGTTGAAAATTTGGTGCTAATTAAAGTCTAAAGCCCCTTATTTTGGGATATCTATCACACTCAATCTCATTGTCAAACTCCACTTATTCAAGCAGTGGCTTATCCTTTTCCTCTCCACATTTTACTAAACCAATCAAGACGGAAAAAACCTTCAATTTTTCCAATTTTTAATGAAATACTCTTGTGAGTTCTTCAAAATGCTGTGCTTATGAGCTGCTAATGCAGCAGTATATATCAGTATATACATACATAGTCTAAAAAGTTTTGATTGGCCAGTACATCATTGGCTCGCAAGATACTCTTTCTAATAAAAATATGTCAATCAACTGTACTAGACAGTGATGCTATATTTATATAAGCATTCTTATACTCTATTATATATGTGAGCGTGTAATATACTTAATTGAAAAAACCTTAACAAAAACAGGTGGGATACAAACACCTTCCTAAGTATTATAGTTTTTAGTATCCTTATTTTGTCTTTATCTTTCAACTAAAGTAATTATACCCACTAAAAAGACATTGAACCAACATATTATTTTAAAGGTAAAGCTTATCTATTCCTAAGGCTAAGATGCAATTTCTCAATGACTTAATTAATCTCTTATTAGTCAATGGAAGTTTTAGCCAGACACTGCAAGTTGCATGGAAGACCAAATCTAGAGCTTGACAATATTAGCAGGTACATATTTACTACTAATAAACAAATTTATTAAATTCGGTCATTATTTAATGAATCTGATATGTTCCTATCTATAGTTTGCGCTCGACCCGAGTCCAATCCCAAGTGATAAGGCTCAAGGCCATATAGAAAATAGGCTTTTGAACTGGGGCCCAGGTAGGCCCAAGGCCCAATGTGTTAGGCGCAGAGGCCCAAGCAACATTGAATAAAATTATAAAACAGAGTTGGAGCGAAAGCATTTGACGACACTATGATTTTCCGTTCTCTACTTTTCTGTGAAGCCGCGCAAATTGTGTTGTTATTTTATTTTTGTGGTTTACACGATGTGCAGTATCTTATACTTACATCATACTTCTGGTACTTAATTAATTTAATCTCGATGAGTTATTGGTTGCGGATCTTGATATTGGATAATTTCAATTAGCACCGTGTGATTATACCCGTTATATGATTTAGAAAGTTGAACATCGATAATACACGATTTCATTTCCATTTTTTTTTTGTAAGAATATAACATTACAAATAGTGCGACAGTATAATAATATAGCATAATACTGTGTAAGATATAATATTTTACTATTTAATTTTATAGTGAAATAAAATAAAATTACACATAAGTAAATACAGCTTTTCTTTTTATTTTTTAATTAAGTAGATAAATACAGTTTTTTAAACTACAAAGCCCCCAAAAAAAAAAAAAAAAAAAAAAAAAAAAACACCAAACAAAAAGGGCGGCGCCGTTACCACTGATCACTAAAATCCTCACCGTCCGATCGCGAGCGCGATCCAAACCCCCACTCTCCTCCTCCTCCTCCTCCCCATCGTCTCCTCCTCCTCTTCCTCCGCCGCCGCGGCCGCTGAAACCCTAACCCTAGCCCTACACACGGGGCACGTGGCCCTCATCCCCATCCACCTCTCTATGCACCCACCATGAAACCTATGCCCACACCCCACCTCCTTCACCTCCTCCCCCGCCCCCGATCCCAGCTCCTCCAAGCACACCGCGCACTCCTCCCCCTCCGCCGCCTCCACCGTCCTCATCGCCGCCCCCCACGGCGGCGCCCGCCGCGGCGGCGGCGGCGGATCGGCCGCGATCGCGTCCGGGTCGATCATCACCATCGCCTGGGTCGCCGTGTTCACCAGCACGATTCGCCCACCCCGCTCCGCCGCCGCTGCCGAGGAGTCCATCGCGCCGCCGCCGTCGCCGCCGCCGCCGCCGGTGCGGGATCGGAATGGGGGGCCATCACGTGGGGAGCGAGGGTTAGGGTTTTATAGATTGGAGGAGGAAGAGGTGCGAGGTGAAGGCGAAGCCAAAGGGGAAAACAAAATGGAGGTAAAAATGTACGGAGACCCCCTCAACTGTATGATCTTTTGATTAGGCACCACTGAAATTTTAAAATTTTAAAATAATAAATTAAAAGATTATAAAATTTTTATTTAAATTTACTCGTTATTCTATAAGTATGAAATTTACTAAATTTTGTGACTCCAAATTGCCAGGTAGCTCGGCGTGGGGAAAAAAGGAAAAAAAATACAAATTGAGGGGCTTACTTCAAAATTGCGAATATTTGAAGGGTCTCCGCGCATTGTTACCGCGGGAGATAAAATAGGAGTGACGGGGACCCGCTCTTTGGACGGATCGGGAAATGGCTCGGCACTATCCGGCTAGTGATTATTGCGTGAACCAGGTCTATGCACCGGCCCTACTTATTCAAGTACGTGTCCTCCTCTAATTTGCCTGTTCCTTTCAAAGTTGCTCTTCCCGTTCATGATGACGTGGTAGACGCGGTCTATACAAAGTTTAATCTTTGTCGACGAGGGAGGAGATATTTTTTTGGACGTGAGAGCTGAGGTGGGGAAGGGGAGTGAGCACTGTGACTTTTAGCGCACGTGTCCGTTTCTGAAGATATTTTGAAAGGGTTTATTTAATAATTGCACACCCTAAGTTCAATCTCATCGCTCTCAATATCGTGCTCTGCATCTCATACCCTCTCGGCCTCGCACATAATATTTACCGTCTTTTTTAGAACTCTCTCTGTCTGTCGAAAAAACGGTGTCGAGACCGGCGGAAAACTATCAAACTGTGGCCATGGACTAAACAGAACTTCTTTTGAGTCGACGTGGTGTAATATCCCAATAATTTCACATCGGATGAAAAAATAATTTTCATTAGAATATATGAGGCCTCACATCCTAGTAATAATAACTGAACTTAAGTATTTTGGGCCAATAATTTGGATCCAACGAGTTATTATTGCTAGCGGGTCGGATCGTTACAATTGGTATCAGAGCCGAATATCGGCCGGAAGTGTGAGAGCTAAGTGTTATGCGGGGCAAAGTGCTACACCAACGGATTTGGTGGGAGCTACCTCTAGAATCTCACATCGCCTGGTAATTCTGGTCTGTCGAGTCGTTACACGTGGCTTAATTGTTTTGTCAAAATTAATTAAAATTGAACCGGTTGGAATCTAACTGCAACAAAAATATAAATATTAAGGGCCTAATAGCAAAATAGGGACCGAGTGACAAAACAGGTAAATGTTAGGGAGCAATGGTACAATTAATCATCTTTTGTAAGAGTAAATAGTTTCTGCTCTATATATAATGTGCAGGATTTTTTTTTTTTGTGTGTGTGTGTTTTAAGCTCACACTTTTAGCTTGGTTTGAATTTTTTTTAGGATAAATATGTATAAAACTTATCTGAACTATAGATTATTTTGATTCGACTATCTAATCTTGTAAAATTTTGATTTTAGTACTCAACATTTCATTTATTTAATTTAAGTGATTTGATTGTTAAGCTAATTGCTTATTTTAATAAACTACTAAGTCCGTAAAGATAATCAACATATTCATATTTTGAAGTTAAAGAGTCACTAAAAAGATAAGATAGTAAATGCATTCACAAATACAACTATAAATGCATTCACTAGATATCTCAGCATACACTTTAAAACTCATGCTATTGTTAAACCTTCACAAATACAAATCCAAATTTTCTTCTTTTCGAACCTCTTCTTCTGATTATTTTATCTATGTTCCAACAAATAATATCAGAATCAAAGTTGATAATTACACGGTGCATCGATCGGTAGCTCAGTATTCAAATTCTTACAAAAATGAAAATGCACTAGATGTTATTGTGCTAGTTTTTTTTTTTTCTCTCCTAGAAATAAAGAATTAATGGTGGCTCCCTTTTGAGGGGAAAATACAAATACATGAAGATGATAAGAATATCTTTATATGAAGCTGGAGCAGCTATGTGCAATTTTGCGACTTAGTCCCATTATTTATCTGGATTTGCAACTTTGTTTAGGAATCAGGGAGATGTGTGCCCATGCACCCGAAACCTGTTACTAGAAATGCGAGTCCTTGAAGGATGAGGTAGATGAAGTATCCTGCTTTAGCATATACAACATCATAGCACCCGCAAAGCAAGATGAATGTTCCAACGGAGAGTTCCGAGTAATAGAACCTAGCATTAAAAAAGAAACATGCATACTGATTATTTTGAGTATTTGCAGATGATTTTGTCGAAATTTAGAAGTAGGGATGGTAACAACTCGAGTCAGGTCAGGGTCAGGTCGAGTCAAGTAGCATCGACTAGCCAGAACCGAGGACGACCTGTTAGGTCGAGTCCATTAAGGAGGGTGTCATGACTATGCAAACCAACTATATCTAACTGTTAATGAGTCGAATGACCTTCGACCTGACCTGTACATCCAAATGGTTAGGTGGCATAGCCGCTTTTACTATCAGTGAACAGTGATCGTGTTCAACGAATCTCACTCTGGTTGACAAAATCGAAACAAACAAAACCTTTTCGCATGAACTTTACTAGCACGCTAAGTTAACGAAGATCATTGATGAAACCATACCTATGCCAAAACCTAGTTTGCTGCTTCTTTGGTTTGAGAATGCGTGGATTTGTTTGCTCATGAGTATCTACGGATAGATTCTCAGTTAGATCTGCTTGTTGTGTTGTAGCTGGTTTTGCCTTTTGAGCTTCCCCCAACTTCTCAGTGACCACCCACTCATTGACTCTCCCAGCATCTAACAAACCAGTTAAAGCCGCTTTTGTCCGGTGCAGTGACATAACATTCTCAAACAGAATCCATAGTACCACTAGATGAAAAGAGCTGTAACAGGAGAAAATTAGAAAAGGAAATTATGAATTTGGGATATTTGATGTTATATCAACAGAGAGATAGAGTAGGAACAATGAAAAGACACCTTTTAATGTATTAATTAATATGCTTGCTAATATGTGGGTTCAATGTAAGGGCATGTTTTGCCTGACTAGAGCTTGTTTGTGCGGTGTCTTTCGCTGCGATAAAAGTAGAAACTTTAAGTTGAAAATTATAATATCGAGACTTAGAAGCTCTTTTCAACATAAATGGATGCGAAAGCTCCGACATTTCCACTTGCCAGTTATCTGGCAATTGTTTCTTTCCACAAATCAGACCAAACGAGTAGTTATCTACTTAAAAGACCAAATAGTTTCAAAATTAAGATGTTTGATAATGCGCTTTAATAGAATGCTGAATCGTGCTTTCGAAGCACAAAAACCGAGCCTTTCCTAACAATACCATGCGCAGGATTTTCCTACACATGGAGTGATCGTATCATTCATCAGCGCTGGGATGATTTCAAGCATCCCAATTTGGACTGCGTGGATGCATTTCGTTGCTGACGAGCAGCGGGATCACATCGTATGCAAGAATTGCATCGGGCTCTAGAGAAACGGGACCCTAAAGCGATTACGGAACTTTTCTTAAAAGAAATAGTTATCATTGCCTTTAGAATGGTTCTAAGCTCTAGTCAGGTCAAGCAAACACTAGATTCTATTGAATTAAAGAGAAAACCATATGTCTACAATCTCTAAGAACTAGCTTTTACCTTGGTGTACCCACAGATTTGCAGAGGGTAATAATTGTGGGAACATAAACCACACCCCATAGAGGGATCTCCACTTCCGGAAAAAACACGGAAACTGGAATCACTACACAGTAATAGATGAAGGTTACTGTGTGAGCCACAATTTTACCTACAAAGAAGAAGTCATATATTATGTGGAGTTTCTTCCATGTTGATACCTTCTGCAGCAAAAATAGAGAATGAATGTTTTAGTATCAACAGAGTTCTCCGATTAGTCGCAAAAGTAAAAAAATCGAATTGTAGTTTACTATCTGAACTTTAAAATGTTAAAATTTACAAGCTGAACAATAATTCCTGTTGAGAATGTTAGTCTCGTATTGAATACAAATTAGAATGTTGGGCTGTGTATAACGTGATGGATTTAAGTCTAAGTTATGAAGCTCAAGTCGCCAATTGCAATTAGGGAAAAGTTTAGATGATTACGAAACTTTTTTCAGAAAAAAAAAAGAAAAAAAATAAAAAGAAGAAGAGACTAGGAAACTAATAAGGAAGAGTGATGACCTTGCTTTGTATAATTTCCACAGCCATCTTCTTAAACAAATTAGCAGGCCCACAAGACCATCTATGTTGCTGGTACCTAAATGCCTTGAAAGTACTTGGTAGCTCACTTTTAACCTATTTTACATGCAATAGTAAGAACAAATATATGTAACATTCAAGTGTATCCAAATGTCAATACTTAAATATGGTGCTTAATTGGTTTTTGATATTTAGAGAGTTGGTTTGGATTAAAGGAAGAGTAATATACTTTAAGGTCGCCGACATAAACGAATTTCCAACCGCGAAGGCCAGCTCGAACCGCCAGATCCATGTCTTCCACCGTCGTCCGATCCTTCCAACCGCCTGCGTCTGCGATGGCTTTTATCCTCCAAACTCCCGCGGTTCCTAAATGATATAGTTTTGATACTAGATTAGGAGAAACTTCGTGTAGTTTTCGGATCTTAGAATATGCCGCACCACGCTGAATATCTCTATCAACTGTGCTAGAAGTTAAAAGACTTATCATTTTTAGACTAGCGAAAAGCTGCTAAATAAAAATAGGTTTAGAATGTTAGGGCATAAAAGAGGTGTTTAAACACAGGTTTAGTTTTAGGAAGGAGTAAGATGTTACCATTAAAACCGAAAAACGCAAAGCATGATGATCCTGCTTCTTGTTCGATCTTGAAATGGTAGTCGAGCGACATCTCTTGCAACCTCGTCATCAAGCATTCATCAGCATTCACTGCACGATGGTTTTCGATCAGATAATGCTTGGAAATTGCTTTTCGACGAAGCTGCACGTAACTAGTAATATTCGTATATAATAAGCAAGAATTGTGAGCCTTGTTTTTGAAGTTTTTCATATGATTGTATGAAAAATAGGTAACAAGCGTTGGCAATGCTTGTGCATATATACATCCATTCACTTGTTCCTAGAGCTAATTGTATAGATATTAGGTAAAGTGCACATATTTTTCAATGGTAATTGTCACAAAAGTACGATCAATTGATATTGTCAGAGCTCTTTGTGATATCGTCAGGATATCCTTGTGAAACATGCTACGAAATTTATACTCGACAAATTACAATTGATTAGTCTAAAAATATGCTTACCGAATTTCCATCGAGCTTGAACAAGTGCGATTTCCAGGTTATGCATGAGGAAAGGTATGGTTCGCAGTAGGAAGTCGGATTCGGGTTGGAAATCGGCGTCGAACATGGCAATGTATTCGCACTCCTGCACGTATTCGTGCTTCATTCCTTCTTTCAGGGCGCCGGCTTTGTATCCCTTCCTGTTCCCTCGCACCTCGTATCTTATGTTCACTCCTTCGCTCTTCCATTTTCGACACTCCAAATCCACCAAACCCTAAAATTATTAAATTAAGAATCAGTACGTTGGTAGTGATAATTTTGAACTTAAATATTTCGGGCCAGTGATTGATACACGCAAAATAAGTTACTGCTAGTTATCTAGGTTAGATAAAATTGGGTCAAATCGATCGAAACGGGGCGAAACCAGCTCGAAACGACACCTTCAGCTCTAAACCTATTTATCCGACTATAACATTTTGGACGGTGGTTAGATCCAATATGTTAAAAGGATTAAGCATGTAAAGGCTAGAATAATTATAGGATGAATAGCCCTCCTAGGAAGTAGGACATCATAGTTGGTATCAGATCTAATTACTAGCCGGAAATGTGAGATGACTCTAAAGTCTGAATGACAGGCTAAATTAGGGCTTGAATGACAAGATTAGCGAGAAGAGGCTCACATCACTTGATAATTGTGTGTGTGCTGGAGTCTGACGAGAACATCAGGACTTAAAGAGAGGAGGAATTTGAAACCCCCAAGAGTTGGAATAGTCCTATAAATGAGATATAATATGGCTAAATCTTTTAATCCGGTTATAGTATTTTGAGCGATGGCTACATTCAAAAGGTTAAGAGAGTTAAGCGTACTAAGAGTAGAATAGTTTTAGATTCGGTGAACCCCTAGAAAGCGGGGCGTCACATATTGGTATATTCATATAAATTAAACCTGATATGTAACTTCCTGTATTAGGATCAGTAACAATCTAATCAAATACTGATAAATTGTTTGTCTTATGAAATTGCACAAGAGGTGCCAAACTAAAATAGTTAAATTTATCTTTTTACCCCCTCAAATTTGAATGGGACACACAATATAGGGCAAGGGCTAGCTATATTCAGCATAGGAATGCAAAAGGGACGGATCCGGGGCGAGAGGGGCCCCCTATCTCCCACCCTATTTTCTTAGCGGATGGATTCGGGACGAGTTGGATTTTATCCTATCTTTTGTTCTCACTTACCGCTCTGTTCAGAACGGGTCGGAATGGAACTAAGTTTTTAGCTTATTGGGACAGATCATATAAAGAAAAGAGCCCCCTTCTTCCGTCTCCCGCTCCATTTCTTAGAGGATTGAGACGGATTCGAGATGTGATTTTTTTTTTTCCTTCTCATTTTTGACTTTCACTTACTGCTTCATTTGGAACGGACAGGATCTCACCAACCCTGATCCATTTGCATCCCTACTGAAGCATTTTCTTCCCAGTGTGCATAATGGTCCAATAATGATGCCCTTAACAGCTGGTTGCCAAATTAAATGGATTTATTGATGTGGATTTGTGCTACCAAAAGTTGGTGACCAATTTCTTTTATGCCCCCCTCCCCCCCTAAAAAAAAAAAGAAATTTGAAGTTGACCACTCCTTACAACCTGATCCTTTTGGTCGGAGTAGCCACCAAAGGGATAAATCTAACGGTCGAAAATTTATGAGTATAAAAGGATCTATACTCATAAGAGTATAGTAGTCGAATATATATATATATATATATATACACACATGTGCATTGCATTTTATTCATTTCGTGGCTGGAATATTATTTATTTTTGCTTGTAGTAGGGCGTGCGATTCATTGAAGATCATATAATTTTTATAGAAAAAAGTGAGATTATTTTCAAAAATAAAAAATTTAAAGTTTCGCCATAAGGCGAAAGTAAACAAAGATAAATATTAAAGTGGACGAAGAGATTAGTTCTAATTAACTACGTTCTCGAACGTTTTATAGTTTATATTTTCAAAAAATAAAGTACATAAAATTATCATTTAAAAGATTATTTCAATCTCCACCTACTATTCATTTGTACTTTTATTTTGTACTCATTGTTAGCTACGTTGCAATAAATTATCATAAATGTGTCTGAATCTAGCTCGAGAGAATACAAACAAAAAACTAAATAATTAAATGAGAAACACTACAAAATAATTAAAAATATAGTCACTTCGTGGGGTATTGAAACAATCAGATTTTTTTATATTTTACTTCTAAAAAATAGTAGTTCGATGCTTTGATCAGCTAGAAAATATTTTTTTTCTATTTAAAATAATCAGTTTTAAAACTATATATAGTTAGAGAAAAATAACATACATTAGTGACACAACAATTTGGACATGTCTCTTAATTTTGCGTGTGCATTTTGTAGCATATTTTTCCGCAGGTAATGCTACATTAAATACAATATATTTCTCTATAATAGTTAATATTTTAAAAAAAATTATATGATGAATAAAATAAATAAAAGTAGCAATAAATAGATAACACAATATTAAAAATTAAATGAGCCCCATTTACGTGACACGTACCATATCCTAACCATTCATAGATCACAATCCATCCATGTGCATGGGACTCCGTGCATCACTCTCTCTCTCACACACAAAATTTAAATATAAACACTTTAATTAACCTATTATATATTATATATATGTTTAAAATAAAAATGTACTATTACAACAGTTATTATTTCTCGGTACAAATTAAATTTATCGAATCTAATAAAATTCAATAATACTTATTTAAAATAACTTAAGATCTAATCAGTTGTAATCTCGTATGTAACTAAGTATTAATTTATGTATTTTTTATGCTGTAAATTTTTAAAACTGTGTAATGCCGAGATACTAAATATTTAAAATGTATAACTTTTAGTAGATAATCAAATTTAAACATTGTAAATCACTTTCTATTTGAGTACTTGTGATAAAAACTAGAGTAAATTTACTAAAATTGTGAGTGAGACACAACTCATACCCACCAATGAATATATTCAAGTGTCTTTATCATTATGTTGCTGCTTTTTTAACATCACCAGTTATAAAATCAGAATAATAATAATTGAGGGGATTTTTTCGTAATTTTGTGGTCCACATCCCCTGCAAAAAGATCATGTGATGTTCCTTCCGTTAAAACAACTTCTATTTGTTCTTTTCTTTCCTCATTCTATGCGTAAAAAAGTTACAAGGAGACCCCCCAAATATAGCATATTTTGAAATGAATCCCTTAACTTTAAACTTTTTCATTGACTCCTTTATTATAAGTCAATATATTTAAAATTTTATTCATATTAATGACTAGTTGTCTAATGTCGAAAAAATTTGAGTTTCCAATCAAATACGAAATTATCAAAAAAACTTCTCAATGTAAGACATATATATTTTTTAAACTAAACCCTCAACATTTTATCCACTAAAATAGTGGATTGGTTGTCAAATTTGTATATGTTAATTAAGAACCAATTAATAAAAATAATTAAAAAGTTAAGCTATTAATAAATTAATTGAGATTTAGAGCACTACTATACCTTTACAACTGGGTCAGTTGAATCATCCAATACTTGTATTATCACGCGATCCGAGGGCCATTTTAATCCACACGCTGCTCCGATGGAAAGCTTATACACCTTACAAAAGAATTTGGATAAATACGGTGAGTCGTGTTTATGCTCACTATATTTGATCAGATTTAATACATCTAACTTAAGTGACTTTGTAAATGCACCTCTCTCTCGTTGTACATTGGGATTTGAACGAGCACCATCGGGTACGCCGCGCTCCCCTCCTCCTCGTCCGGCACAATCGGCTCCCACTTATACCGCCTCTCCGGCTTTAGCCTCCATATCTTCACCGCCAAGGCGACCGTACCCACAAAAAGCTTTTCCGCCAGTATCATCACCGTCGTAACTAAACACACAAACACGACAATCCGCACCAGCGGGACTATCAACAAATTTCGAGTCTCTCTCAGAAGATAAACAGAATATTCCGTTAGGTCGGTCAAATCAATCGGCGACCCATCGTTCGATATCAAATCACCTGCATTGGGAGAAACAAACCCAATATATATATATATATAGCTCAACTCGACATCGAATGAAATGACATATGAAAGATGTACCTGTTTTGATTATTGAGACCACATTTGGTTCCATACACTCTAATTAATTACTCGATTTCTCTCGAACGATATAATACGAGCTCTAAAACAGCTTCTCTACTGCTTCTGCTTTTCCCATGCGAGCTTCTTATATAGCTGCACCATATTCTCAGGAGTGGAAGAGGAGAAAGAAGAAGGGAAAAATGGGGGACAAAGTTGTGAACATCATTAATAGTGACAGTGGTGGAATATAAGAAGGGAACTAATTTAAGTACAGCTAGTAAACGTGGTGGAAATGTTTGGGGCCACTTGGGTAATATAGTATTATACATGTTTGTTAGGAGAATTAATAACTTTGGTAAAAATATATAATAGTGGGGAGAGAAGAGTGGATGGGTCACATGGTGTGCATAAAGAAAAATTTGGGTTCACTTGATGTTTGACTATATATGTATATGTATATATTATGTGAAGAGGGTGCAATTGGAGAAAAATGTTGTGTGGACCAGGTCCCGTGATCATTTCGTATCGTATCGTGTCGTACCGTTTAGTTTTGCATTTAGATAGGTTCCTATCATGCCAATTTTGGTTCATCATTCTGGGTTGGATCGAGTTCACATCATGTTTGTCGAGGTTATTTCTGCATCGTTTCTAATTAGATTAATTTTTTAGATAAAATGATATTGAAGTTGGTGTTATCACGCCGCCTCAATTTCAAAAAGTTTTTGAGTTCAAATCCCTGTATCTCCCATTTTATGGTATAAACTTATGTTTTCTATTACTTTTGTTCCTCTTTTATCAGTTAAATTATTTCTATTCGATATTTCTAAGTTCTTAAACTGCAATTTGGATGAGTTGGTATTTACTCATAAACTAAGGGATTTGAATTTTGATACACTCATCGAATTACAATGGTAAGAATTGAAAAATTGGCATTTTTATGCAAATTTAAATGATCCTAGGGAGAAGATTATTTATGTTTTTTTTTTGAGAGAGAAAGGTAGCACGCTATCCGCTTCGTTTATTTCTTTTAGAAATAAATTTAGCTGGAAATGTGAATCAACTAGGATTCGAACTTGGAATCTCGGGTACCAACCATCAAGCCTCTTGCCACTTGCGCTAGGGCCTGATACTTGTGAGTCTGAGCCTGACGAGGACGTCAGGACTTAAAGAGGGGGAGATTGTGAGACCCCAAGATAGTCCTATATATAAGATTATTTATGTTGAAAAAGTGTTTGTCATTTTATGTAGTGTGGTTCACGAGTGATGTTATGGACCATGAAAGGTATATATTTGTCATTTTACGTAGCGTGGTTCACGAGGGATGTTATGGACCATGCGTTGATTTCTCAGTTAGATGGGGAGTGATTTTGGTGACATAAATTATTTTTATATTGTGTTTGAGTTATATAAGGTTTTGAGCTCAAATCCCCAAGCTAGTTTCCCATTTAATATTCGCCCGTTTAATTATAGTTATATTTAATTATACATATACAAAAATATTGAATATAAATTATTAAAATATTATTTTTTAGTCTTTTTAAAACCTCATATTTTTAGCTGCTTCACATTTTTAGCTGAATTCATTTCTAAAATCTTATTTCTAACTGAGTTGCTACAATAATGTTGATAATAACAAATTGTTTAACTTGTTGGCTTCATTGCTTCACATTTCGAACTGAGTTCATTTCTAAAAAATAAACGAAGCAGATAGCTTGCTACCTTTTTTTTTAAAAAAAAGAGTTAATTTTTTGTTTGGACTCTACCATGGGCTCCATTGTAGAAACCAGTGTTGGCTTAAAGGGGTCAGCATTCTGCCCTGTGACGAGATAACAGGTTGGACCGAATCACGTTAGAAATGACGAAAGGTCGGATTAACGAGAGGCTGATTGGGCCGAGTCGCAATCGAGACATGTAGGTACTGTATGTGTACGATTTACGTGAATTAGTTGCATATTGCTAATAGCTCCAACTTTTAGAATTAATAATATTTTTAAAATTAATGATTAGTCTGACGATTAGTATCGGTGCAATCCTAGTAAGAGTTTTTGCGATGTATCACATGTGGCAATTGTTTGGTAGCATATTAAAGCTACACAAGCATAAAATAATTAATCTTAGTTCAAAAAAATAATATGAAAATAGAATATTATTTTTCATTCTAGATATTTGAAGCCCACTTGTCATTTACCTTATACCACAAGCCTTTTAAGATGATTGAAGATATATATGTTGAAATGAGTTGACATCTAGTTAGGCACTTTTACAGAGCCAGTAATATTGAATGGACTTAACTAGTACAAGTTATTAAACTATTTTTGAAAAAAAAATATAAAATATACTTATAATTATAAAAAGCTAAAAATGAGCACAACTCATCTGAACTGTGGATCATTCGGATATGACTCTTTAATCTCCAAAATTATCTAAATTACTATATCCTAGTCGTCCTTATCTTACATGGCATAACAAGAGTTTTTTAGGATAAATTATATGTCGCATATCTGTTACAAAGTAGACTATTTAGATTTGATATTGTTTGTCTAATTTTACTCTAATCTTGTTTAGATGTCGAAATGAGATATCCAGTAACAGTTTATTAAAACCTAGAAGTTTTTGTTTTTGCTCCTTGAAAGTACGTAATCCGTTGTTAGGCATTATTTAAGCTACAAGTTTTAAATAATTTAACTTATTTCAAGAAAATAATTTGAAATGTGAATATTATATTTCCATTCTAGATATTTGAAGCCCACATATCTCATCTCATCTACAATAAAGTACAAGCTTTGTAAAAAGATAATTAAATAGATATGTTGAGAAGGTGTACTCCATGGATCTAAACATATCCTTCATCTCACATGACTGCTGAGTTGGCATTCAATTTTGTTTCTCTAAAGGCCAACAATGAGACATAACTAGTACAGTTATCAAATTATTTTCAAAAAGTTATAATTATAAGGAGGCGAAAATGCATGTAATTTATCTGAACTATCGATCGTTTAATTTGGAAATGACTCTTTAATATCATAAATTTTGATTTTACTAACTACTTATTTAGAAAGTTCAATTTAGACCTTGAATTAATACAGTTCCTTTGTCCTTACAATTGTGCACCACATTGTTTTTCCTTATAAAATATCAAAAGTAGATGAAACAAATTGGTAATATATATGTCCAAATTAGAAGGAGTGAAAACAAAAACAAAAAATTATCCTAATTAATAAGGAATAGAGCCTGTTTAAATTGTACTTGTCATTTTATGTGATAAGGCTCATGGGGTGATGTGATGGATCAGGAAAATGGTTCAATTATTGATTGTAATTTGACTGGGGGAGCTTTCAATGTCCTAATTTGATTAGATACCATGTTAATACAAAGATTAAAAAAATAAAAATAAAAATAAAGCTATTTCTTACATGGTCATTTGCACATTTATAGTGTTTATTTTGTTGCTTTTATGAGAAGATAAAAAATTATTTATATTAATTGCTTGTTAATTGTGTAATTATCTTTTGTCATTAACATAGTCACAAATTTGGCATTCAGATTTTACGCAGCAAGATTAATTAAATATGTCATTAGTTTAATTTCGAGCTCGTATGGTCATAATGTATAATCGATGGTTTTCCTTCGTATTTATAAATCAAAACCTCAATTTTGGTTTACTAAAATGTCATTAGTTTTGACTTCTCAGAATAATAAATTTCAATCACGACATATTTTTAATATACTTTAAAATAATAATTAATGCAACTACTAATACGTGGTATTGTTAATTTCTACCAATTTTATGAAACCATTTGTTCCATTATTATTATTATTTTTTTAATTCTTTCACTCATGTAGTTAAATTTTTAAATTTTTATTTCACAAGGAATAGACATTATTCAAATTATTCCTCACAATGAAACAATTATTATTGAGTAATTTATTCGGATTGACTATCGAATCGCGTTTGGGTGGACTATAGTATTCTACTTATGTGGCAGAAGTGGTGTTAGGTCAAATTACAATCGAGACTTTGTAAATATTGTGTCTATATACTTTAAGTGAATTGGTTATTCTTTTTTTGACAACCCAAATTTTAAAATTTTTAATTAGTATCAATGATTAAACAAGTGATATTAGAGCAGATCATGTTGAGATAAGATCCTATTAATTTAACTCCTAAAATAGAAGCTTTAATTTAATTTTTTTTTTAAAATTTTCTATTGTGAAAATAATCTTTGTACTTTAAAAGAATAAGCTGTTAGAGAACGGTGTTTAAATATTTTTATATTTAACACTCTCCGTCATGTTCGGGTTTGAGATTTTTTGTAGACTCATGACGTGGACTTGAATTAAATGAGAGAAAATCAATAATGTAGGAGCCTGACGTGATTCGAATTCAGGACCTCATGTTCTGATACCATATGAAAATAATTATTGTACTCTAAAAATTTAAGCCGTTAGAGAACGATATTTAAATATTTTTATATTTAACATCTATTTTTTTATTTTTTTATTAGACTCCAAAATAACATGTGAATATCGACTTTGATAGCTCCCCAATTGCTTTTCGTTTCTCTTCTTTAAACTATTTTTTTCTCCACCTTTTTTCTCCCCATAAATTTGTCCCATTAATACCTATCAAAACCCAACTTAAAAAAAATAAATAAATAAAAACAGAAAAAAGAAAAAAGAAAAAAAAAATATCTTACCAAATCCAAACACATTGTTTTCTGTTTTCCAGCTGTGCGATTGATTCACGTCCAAATCTCCAAACACTATTCTTTTTTTTCTTTTTTTTAATCTTTTTGTTTTCAATGATTTGATCTCCCGATGTAACAGCCACATTTTTTATTTTCTTTTTTCTTTTGCTTTCATTTGAAGTTGCATGTAAGCGTTCTTACGACAAGAAACTCTCACAATAACTGCTTTATGTTTAGTGGAGAGTTGCATTATTAACTAATATCTTTTTTGTATAAAAAATTTATCGATTTTATATTTTTATAAAAATAAGTTATTAATTTAAATTTTTAGTAAAGTGACCAAAATATTTTTATTTTTTTCTCTTTATCTTTTTTTTCGCTCGTTTTTCTGCTTCTGATTCATTTCCCTCCTCTTCATTGTTTCTTTATCTTTTTCTCCTTTCGCTTCCTCTACTTTCTTCTCCTCCTTCATTCCCACGTCGATGTCGTACTCTACTCTCTTATCTCGTTCACTCTTCCGCTGATGCCAACTCAGATATGACACAAATTGCGAAAGTGAGGCTGAGGCTGAGTGCGTGGCCGCGAACAGCGACGACAACGAGAGTGCTGTAGGATTTGAGGATAACAGGGAGGGAGAGCACGTCGGGGCGGGGGTGGCAACTGCGGCAGAGGGCTAGGGAGGGGGCGGGATAGCGAAAAAAATACAGAAGGTGAAAGAAAATAAAAAAAGAAAGAAATAAATAAATAAATAATATATTTTTCTTCTTTTGTGCAAACCATCATGTGTTGTAATCACTATAAAAAAAGACCAATAAGTATAGAAGAAAGAAGAAGAAGATAAAATGATATTATTTAAGACAAAATTATATTGTTTGAAACTAAGCTGCATAATTTAAAATTATATTATAAAAGATAAAAAAATATTTCTAATAATTATACTATTTTTTAAATTTTTTTTGAAATAATATATATTTGGAAAAAAGCTAGATGTATACTTCAATTGAATGTACAAATTACATCCCGTCCATCCAGTAACTAATAGTCGCTCGCTAGTCACACCAAGTGACCAATGAAAACACCCAAGTGCACCCTCACCACTTGTTCAAGCTTTGAGGGACAACAGCCATGACCATCTAGTGCATTCTCCAAAACTATTCACTTTTAGTTGTCTTTGTCTATTTCTAATCATTTGGCCACCGTTTGGTTCGGAGATAAGGGGGGATAACCCCTTATACTCCTTTATATTCAAACGTAAATTTTTTATTCGAAAATAGTAATTATAGAATATCTGGAATTAGCTGATATAACTATCTCCATTTATACCTCCATTTTTTATGTATAACTACTCACTATTCTTTTTATTTCATATTATCTATTAAAATGCTATTTTTATTATTCTCGAAAACAATTTAATTTTTATGCAAACACTATTTCTTATACCCACATTTGTACATATTCCTGAAATAGTTAGTTCCTGAAATAGTTAGTTCTTGTTTATCTGGAATTAGCTGATATAACTATCTCCATTTATACCTCCATTTTTTATGTATAACTACTCACTATTCTTTTTATTTCATATTATCTATTAAAATGCTATTTTTATTATTCTCGGAAACAATTCAATTTTTATGCAAACACTATATTTTTTATACCCACACTTGTACATATTCCTGAAATAGCTAGTTCTTGTTTATACCCGAACCAAACGAAGCATGGGTTACTATGATATTGAAATTCTCTAACTTATTTAGGTTAATTGCGCCATTGGTCCCCAACCTTTATCTCATCGTGGTGCTTACCCTTTATTTTTTTTTGCAATCAGAATCTTAACCTTTAGAGTTAATTATACTTCCATTCATACCTAAACTTTTCTCCATTTTTTCACTTTGGCTCCTAACCTCTTCTTCCACGTGTGCAGGTGTTGCGTCAAACGCAATCTTGCCACCCTCAATATTAAAAGTCTTTTACATCCACAACCGTCTCGACCACGCGCACGATATTTACTATATATTTCTTCTGGAGCATTCTGTATTCTTGGCGTCGAACTGAACGTGCCACCAAGTTTTTTCAGAAACTTAAAAAGTCGATGCTGAAATTGATTAAAAAATTGTTGGGCCATAATAGTCATAATATTAGTAGACGGTCCTTTATTGAAGTTGATATAATCTATTTCGTCAAAATTAATGAGTATTTAGATTGTTGGGATTTGACTGAAATAAAGTAAAAATTTAGGATCCTAATGGCAAAAAATAAAAGATTAGGAATCAAAGTGAAAAATTGGATAAAGGTCGGAGAGTTAGGGACCAATGGTGTATTTAGCACAACTATAAAAAGTGAAAATGAAGGGAAAAAAACAGATAAGATTATCCCGTAGCTCTGTAAACATTAAGAATCTATTTACTAAACTAGTACTTTGGTGGCATATCTATATAAACCTATGAATTCGCATATCATTAAGCTGATGTGGCACAACCCCCTTAATTTGGGAGTGTGGGTCCCATTAATTCTTTTATTTTTTTTAATTAATTAATTTTTTTATTTAAAAAGTTTGGAATATGAAGAGTCATATATATTAATAGAATAAAATGAAAAGTCATCTTAGAATATGAAAGGTCATTTTAGAGTCTATATCATATATATTAATAGAAGAAAATAAAAAGTCATCGTAGAATATAAGGGCATGTTTGGTTCGCGATTGGAATAGGAATGGAAAATGGAATTGGATTGCTTTGGAATGGAAAATGGAATGACGAATCATCCCAAGACGTTTGGTTCATTAATGGAATGGAAATCGGAACGAAAATCTAGAATTTTTTAGAGGGTGTTTTGATTAAGAGAGAGGAAAGTGATGAAGGGAGAGGAGGGGAGGTGTTGGTGGAAGAGAATTTTTAGTAGTTTACTTGGGAATTGGCCAATCCGGTATTCAAGGTCGGATTGGACCATCAATAGATTTAGTCATTCCGATTCCAAAGTGGAATGAGAGTTGGAATCCGATTCCTTTAAAACAAACAACAATCATTGGAATCAATGAATCACATTCCGATTCCATAGTCTAAAATAGGTGAACCAAACATGTCCTAAAAGGTCATTTTAAAGTCTATATAAAGGGTTGCACACATACTCATTTTGGATGAATAAGAAATTATATACTAAATACTATTTATTTTGTCTCAAAAAAATTGTCCGCATCTGCCTGCAACGATTAACCATATTTGACAGATTCTTCTTTGATTTGAATTTGATGCTTTGTTTGTTTACTTAGATTTTTCTACTGTATAGTATATTTTAAATTACGTGGGATTCGACTCTTCCAATTTGATATAAATTTTTTTAGAATTTCTATATATTTTTAATATTTGTTTTCATTATTTTGGTTACTATGTTATAAATTTTTATGTTTATTTTTGTTTACAAATCATATTGTCTCCATTATATAATGATTTGATTGTGTTGGGAATTTTGATGGATTTGTTTATATTAGGATTTAGAATTTTTGAAATGATTAATTATTACGCAGCCTAGCGCTATACTTAGCGAAATATAATGGATATGTTGGAATTTGTTTGCTAAATATATTTTCTATTATTTTTTATTAAACCTACACGTCACTATCTATATAATAAGACATTTATATAAAGTTCTCGGAAATAGATGTGGTTTAATACCTATCGGGATGCTTCAGTGTTAAAAATTAGAATATTCAAAAAAAAATATTCTTCATACTTTTCAATATACTTTAAAATTACTAAAATTTTTAAAATAAATATGTTCTACTCTCTACAAAATAACTTATAGAATAAATTTTAAAAGATTATAATATATCTATCCGCCGCATCGCACTGATCACTAAACTAGTTATATATGATTCTGTATGTAACGTATAGATTGTTATTGGCGGATCTGGAACGTGACAGATTAGTGTCACCTACACTTTCATCGGCAGTAGCTTCTAGAATATTTGACATATAGAAAAAAAGAAAAACTATAAGTACGATTTTAAGCATCAATTATAGAAACTTTATGTAACAATCCGACTTAATAGCAATAATAACTCGTTGGATCTAAACCACTGAACCAAAATGCTTAATAATAGCAATAATAGCAATATTATTATTAGGATGCGCAGTCTCTTATATTTCTAATCAGAATCTCTTTTTTATCCGATGTGGGACTATCGAAGTATTACACTTCAATTTAGCGCTTTTGATTTTACTGTAAAAAAACTTTATTTGTGATTTTTCAATAAGACTCGGGCCCAAGCCTTTCTTTTTCAAACTCGGGCCTAAGCCCGCAAACGCGGATCTATTGGGCCCTCATCCGGCCCGTTGCGACGCATAGAAATAATAACATCCAACAAAATATTTTCATCTTTAACATAATAAAAAATTGCACTTAAATATTACGGCATTATATATATATATATATATATATATATATATATATATAATCCAGCTACTATCCTTTTAGGAGAACAGAGGCGTTCGTCCTCTTAAGTCGTTTTAGATAATAGGAATTTCAAATCGATGATCGGAACCGTTAAAATTAATCTAGAGTATTTAAAGTATCTAGAAACTAAATTTTATAAATTTTAAAAATTATTTACGTAGTGATCAAATAATCACAAAATCAATAATTTTTTATGGCCTATATGAGCCGTTTGCTTGTTTAACGGTATAGAACAATCCAAACAGCTTGATTTTTTTATAAAATTTTTTTTATACTATTTAGGTAACGTTTGATAACTCTGATCATGAATTGAAAAAGTCTAATATTTATTTTAGGAGTTTATTTGTTTTTGACTGTTCATTTTTTGGACTCTTCAATGAACTTGATAATTAATTTTAAAAAGTCTAACATCTATTTTAACGGTTCCAATCAACGATTCGGGATCCCTATCATCTAAAACGAATTTGGAAGACGAAGGCCTCCGTCCTCCTAAAAGGATAGTAACTGGACTATATATATATATATATCGAAAAAGTAACTATAGTACCGGAGCCCCGGTACTATAGATAGTATAGTAGCATCATTCTATATATATATATATATATAGAGAGAGAGAGAGAGAGCTAGTCTCCTATACTATCTATAGTACCGGGGCTCCGGTACTATAGTCGCTTTTTCGATTTTAGGGTGTTCAAATCAACGATCCACACCGTTGAAACTGATCTAGGATATTTGAAGTTCTTAGAAATAAAATTTTATAATTTTTCGACGTAGTTTACTTTGTGATCAAACAGTTTCAAAATGGGTAAATTGCACTGTTGCCCCCTGAACTTTTGGCGGAATTTCACTTTACCCCTCAAACTCTTAAAATAGACATTCAATATCCCAAACTTTAGTTTTGTGTTCACGTTGTCCCTTCCGTCAGCTCTAATTAACGGACCCTAACAGAAGTTAACGGAAGGGCACAGTTTTGGTGGGAAATCTACCGCCAAAACCGTCCTTCGTTCCGCCAAGCCCTTTTTTATCCCTCAAAATCTCTTTTTCTCTAATTCCACCTCCAACACTCTCTCCTCCAACTCTTCCTTCCCAAGCTCACCATCTCTCTAAAATCTCTTCTCCTCCAAATCCTTCAAAGCTCTCATTACCCTATAAACTACGCCATGGATGCCTCACAATTCGTGATCTCGAGATGTTTTGCTTTATCTTTAATGTCTAATAATGACAGAAGATTAAGATCGCAGAAGTCATAATAATCAATTTTACAATCCATGTAGAACCTATCAGGTATAAAAGCGAAGAATCATCCATGGTGTATTTTCATAGTAAAATATCCAGACCCATTAACTACATTGAAAAAAAAAAAAAAAAAAAAAAAAAAAAAAAAAAACAGTATGATAAGCAAAGATTGGGACCCAGTAAAGACCAATTAAAGTTCTATATAATATTGTATTGTCCTTAAGGGTAATAAAATAAACCAAGTACAAATCTCAAGATAAAAATAACCAACATTACAATAAGATAAGATAAAATTGGGAAGAAACATACCATAATTCAGTTTTTCGGATCATTATTTTGCCCATCCTTCTACTGGAGACCAAATCAAAAGAATCAAACCCTAACCTTCCAACGATGAGGAGTGTTAAGAAAATCCTAATCTTCAATGGATATCAGAGGATGTTGAAGAGAAGAAGAAGAGGGACAATGGAGAAGAAGGAGATGGTGGAGAAGCCTAATATTCCGACCCAAAGCTTAAGTGCTCCATCGTAGCTTCGGCAGAGAAGAAGTTCGATTTTCGATTTCCTCCGCAGCTTCCGACAAACACCAAACCGCATTTAACTTTTCCCTTAACTTCTGTTAGGGTCCGTTAATTAGAACTGACGGAAGGGGCAACGTGAATACAAAACTGAAGTTTGGGGTGTTGAATGTCTATTTTAAGAGTTTGGGGGGTAAAGTGAAACTCCGCCAAAAATTCAGGGGGCAATAGTGCAATTTACCCGTTTCAAAATTGTCAAATTTCAATAGTTATTATGGCGAGTTTGTAGTTTAACGGTGGAGAAGAATCTAAATTTATTCAAATTTTGATAGAAAATACTTTAAACTACATAGATGAAGGTCAACATCCTTGATCTTGAATTCGAAACTCTTATACTCAAATTTTAAGGATTATTCAATTTCTACCGTTCATTTTGACATAATTTATTTACTAAGTAAACGATATTGAAAAAAACTAAAATTTTATTCCTAAGAACTTCACATATCCTAGATCGGTTTCAACGGTGTGGATCGTTGATTTGTACACCCTAAAATCGAAAAAGTAACTATAATATCGGAGCCCCGGTACTATAGATAGTATAGTTGCCTCATTCTATATATATATATATATATATAAAACTGCTGCAACTCCCACAGTTACAACTGCAACAGTTAAATACTAATGCTTCGTGGATCCAAACAATTTGAATTAGACTCATATGCCATGGAAAAAAGCTTAAGATAATGACAAACAAGCACTTAACAATCTCTCATGCTGCAAAAAGCACAGCTTTAATAGCACTCAGATTAGTTGGTTTGTTCTAAAGCAACTTCAAATTGGAGCAACAACAAGAGTACAACAATTTATGCATTCAAAGCCTGCATAAAACAATGTTTGTATTAATCCATACTCTTCGGCGAAAACAAGAAAGAAAAGTACTTTTCTACGCTGCAAAACTGGAAACGATTGAGCGACGCTCGTCCTTATTCTTTATCAGATGATCTTTCAGAAGATAGGAGGAAGCCCTTTTCTTTTTCTCTCTCTCAGACCGAAGCAGCTGCCGCGTTCTGCTTCTGCGCGAAAGCCAAGCCCTTCTCTATGCTCGCCTTCAGCTCGGGCTTCAACGCCTCGAGCGCTTTCGATTCGTACTCCGTCAGCCCCTGGAGATCTGCCGAAATCACGGCCTCTACCCCTTTCCTCCCGAGCTTGACTCTCGATGCAAAGAAGGGCAAGTCGGGAATAAGCTCGGACTGGACGAATGAGCACTCATAAACATCCTCGTCTCCGTCAAGTGCTCGAAGAGAAGACTCGACAAATCTCGCAGCAGCGTAGGCCATCGACAGCGTCGCTGATCCCGCGCCGGCTTTTGCTTCCACAACCTCCGTTCCCGCGTTTTGTATCCTCACCGTCAGCTGCTCAATTTCGTGATCCGCAAAAGTCACCGACGGTCTCGTCCTTGATAACAAGGGCAGGATAGTAATTCCAGCATGGCCACCAACGACCGGCACATCAACATCAATCAGCTTCAGATTCTTCCTCTGCGCGACGAATGTATTAGCCCTAACGACATCTAGGGTTGTAACACCAAAGAGCTTCTTGGGATCATACACACCCTTCTGCTTCAGCACCTCTGCAGCGATCGGCACGGTCGAATTGACTGGGTTGCTAATGATGTGGATTAAGGCACCGGGGCAATTGTCCGCAACAGCCTCAACTAGGGTTTTCACGATGCCGGCATTGATGTTGAACAGGTCATCGCGGGTCATGCCGGGCTTTCGCGGTACGCCAGCAGGGATCACAACCAAATCCACTCCTCTCAAGCAATCGGCTATTTCGGATTGTCCAGTGAAGTCGCGCACCAGAGAGGGGGTATTGCAGTGGCTCAGATCGGCCGCGACTCCTTTCACATTGGCGACATCATAGAGATGCAAGTGAGAAACTAAAGGCGACATTTTGACCAGAAGACCCAGAGGCTGACCGATTCCGCCGGCGGCGCCGAGGACGGCAACCTTAAATGTCGATGCTTGAGGGTTGAGTCGATTCGCAGACCTATTTTTTGGATCGATTTTTGGGGTGAATGACGCATGGAGAGCGGCATTGGTTTCCGCACCTAGAAAGGACGGCTCTGATTCGACGGCAATTGATGATGAGGATCTCAGGCCGCTGAAACTCTTGAAGGATTTTCGGGTACTAAAAGTTAAGCCCGCCGGCTTGGATTTTGTAGCCAAACCAGCTTGAGCACCGACTGAGCTGATGGCGACGGTTGAAACTGCTGCGGATGCCATCTCACCCTGCGGAATGCAATTCAATAAAGGATAATATAAGATCACAAATTTATACAAAGGAGATAAGAGTTAACATAAAAAACTTAATTTAAGTTGTAGAACCAAAGACATGTTACGACCACTCGCAGGAAAAGTTCCGACCCTCAAAACAAGCAGATATATGAAAATACTCTACCAAACCGATCAAAAGATCAACTTGACAAGCGCATTAATTTCAGCCTCTCTCTCTCTCGACAAAAAACAAGAATGAAACACAGCAGAAGAACTTATATGGGTGCTCAAAATATTTTTGATATGCGTGTTTAGTGTTAAAGATAGAATAATAAAGAATGATTACATTGAGTAGCTTGACGGTAGCATTAATTTTTGCAAAGAGAACTATGGATATATACTCGCATAAACCTAAAACTGAGGAGAATAAAGGGATAGAATTGATTAACCCACTCCGCCAGAAAAAAAAAAAAAAAAAAAATCCCAGAAAACAGTTCTCTAGTTGGAGTAGAAAAGTACTTTCCGTCTGTTTGGTTCCTAGGAAAAGTAGTCTTCCCAGAAGGAAATTTTTTTTCCAAATTTCACGAAAAAGTCTTCTTTTTGTTTTCCGGATTTTTTATCAGGAAAACGTAAACTATGGAAAGAGTGTTTTTCATAGAAAACTTGTTTTTTCGGGGAAACCGTTTTCCACAATTTTCCGAGGAACAACCAAACACCCCTAAAGTCGGAGGAATAGGATTCATTAGCCAACCGCAAATAGCGGGGAATAAAGTGTTTGTTTACACAATAAGATACTAACAGTGAGATGATGGACACTCGTAAATACTTCTTTATTAGCCACAAATTACTGTTATTCGACAGCAACATAATCTTCGGTTTAACAAATAAAGTGGAAACTTGCATTGCCGAGCGCCACTTCAAGGAGTAAATTTTGAATTGTGGTTTGCGAGCAAAGCATATATCGAATTCAGCGCAGAACTAAGAGCTTCTGAAAAACAATTTATAGCTGGGAAACACATGCATCCTTCGTTAATGCGAATTTCTATAAAAGTGAAGAGAAGCAAACCATTGCAAAGATGTAAAAAAGCAAGTCGCTTCTGCGAAAAGCAGTAACAGCTTTGTCTCAACAGATTCCAAATTGGAGCTCGAAAACAGATCCCTTTTTTTTTTTTCATTTTGCTTTTCAGAGTAGAGAAGCTATTGTTGAAGCTGTGCTACATTTAAATCAACCAAAATACTCAAATCAAGATCTAATGATTTCATGGTTGTGCAATTAAGGGAAAAAAAATCGGATTTTGAGCTTCTTATCACGCTAATAATTAATTAATTCATCAGCAACAAAACACAAGAGCATTTATCCGACAAAAATAGATCTGAACATGAACAACTCAAACAAAATTGACATAAAATCCACACGAAAGATCAAAATTTGATCCAACAAAAGCAACATCTCAGCGAAATAAAACCCTTGTAATATCCATCCGAAACGAACGCGAACAAAATGCGGAGCTCACCACGAGCTAAAAATTACCACCCACAACGAAATCGAAACGGGAAAAAACCGAAAGAGATCGAATTTTTCGCCAAAATAGAAGGTTTTGGGTCAAAATTAAAGAAAAAAGTGTCGGGTAATACCTAAAAATGCCGCAGCAGTAGATCTCTCGTAAACGCCTCTCTCTCTCTCTCTCTCTCTCTCTCTCTTTCTCTACTTGTTTTGGGATGCGACGGAAATGTCGAGAAGGGAAAGATAGAGCGCCGCCCCAACTTTAGCGAGTATTACAAATAGATCCCTGAACTTTTAATTTTTGACAATTAAATAGTTTAACAAACCTCTAAGATCTAAAGCTGTCCAAAATATCCGATATTCCATATCCGATCCGGATCCTATCCGGATCCGAACCGGACCCGATAAAAAATAAATAGTATACGGGTAAAAAAATTTACTCATTAAAGTTTCGGGTATGGGGTCCGAATTCTTTATACCCATAACCGACTTGGACCTGACCTGAATTCGACCTTTGAATAGATAGGGTCCAGAAGAGAAGTTCATATATTATTTAATAAAGTTATAAAAAATATATGCATACTGGTGCCCATACCTGATCTAGACCCGATCCGTACTTGATCTTAGGCGAGTAGTATACGGATAGTCATTATCCAGGCCCGCTCAAATAGACCCGATGGATATATTATTAACTTAACTACTCAAATCCCGACCCGACCCGAAGTCGAATGGGTAGGGTATATATATTTTTTCTATCTATTTTTTTAGGATACGAGTACAGTATATCAACTATTCAAATCAGATCCGGTCCACGGACACTTTTATTAAGACCCTCTTCTCAATTAAAGTATTAGGTAAAAATGTATAAAAATTATCTTAAGGTTTTTGATGATGGATTTGTTATGGGCCTGTGGCGTCTTTTTCAGGAGAAGCCCTTTAACGACTCTTTATTTCAGCGGGCCCCACCTAGAGAAGAGCATTCTCGGCCGTTGGATTGGCGATGGGGATGGACGGCCGATATGGCACGTTAGACGCAGCAAAATGTTTCTAATCGGACGGCCGTGATTTCTCTAGATTACGTGTTGTACCAGATTTTCGGAGGAGTACGACTCCGTCGTTTACGCCCACGTGCGTCGCGTGAATATGCGATTGTTAGTTTTGGAATATTCTTATTTAGATTCCAAATTTCTTTATTAGTGAACACGTTGAATGTAAAAATATTAAAAATATATTTAAAAAATTCAATTTGTTTAAAAAGAAATATTGAAATTGCCTTTTGACGTCATAAAGGGTGCTATGATTCTATGAATCGATTATCTAATTTAAACCAATTTTATTAAAAATTATATTAAGTTACATGCCTTAGTTCATCTGTGTTTGATTTTTATATTACATTATATATACTTGACATGATTCATCTGTGCATACCATATGAGGCACAGAAATGGCATAAATTCAAATTTAATTTGTACTATTAACTGCTTTACATTATGATTATGCAGATAAGTACAATGAGAAGTAATAGATTTTCAAATAGGTAAATAAAAATCAACTCAGAGATACAAATATATGGTAAGGACAAAAAGAACAAAATACAAAGTTCCAAAATTATCTTATCTTTTATTTAAAGACATCAAGCAAAAATTTGCTCTAATTTTCGTATGCCTATCAACAGTTTTAACATTTGCAGAATTTACTAGTCTCAGCATGGCAGCTCTCGTGCTTTCGAAATGAACAACAAACAACTCGCAGCGTATATTATGAAGCCGACGGCGTATGAAGTATCATTCGAGAGAGCGAGATAGTCGGGTAGGTCGTCGTATGAATCTTGTTGCGCTTCGACTGTTTCCGGATGGCTACTTCCATATAATCTCACCCAAAAATCTGAGCGCAGGAACACCTCTGATCTCGACATCGACGAGCGGTGCTTGGATTAGCTTTAAGCCCATAAGCTCGGGATCGTTCTGGATCATGTCGAGGGCGCGCGTTTGATCCTGCAAGAAGGAATGTTTACAAGTTTCAGGGAAGTTAGTATACATTTCTCTACTTCAGAGGGCTAAATTGCACCGCGGGTCCTCAACCTTGTTGCATAGTTTCCTTTCGGAACCCATCCTCTAGATTGTTACAATTGTGTCCTTAACATTGTTTTTTGTTGCGATAATAAAGTTTCCATGAGATTTCTCCAGCAAATTTGACAGAAAGATCCATGTAATCATCCCCTAATTGCTACGTAATCGATTTTCAGACTTTACATCACCTAAAAATGATTATTAGGTCATACCTTCCTTTTCATTGTGCAAAACTTGCAGTCTGATGCAGATGGTGGTAAAAGTTGGTTAACAATCAGCCTCTTCACAGGCACCTTCTCTTTCTTTAAGGAAGCATGGAGTCTCGACGACTCACTAATTGCCATAACCTGACAAGATTGACAGCATAAACTTAGTCAAAACATAGTATGTCTTGCTCTAAATAGCAAACAGATACACGCATCTGCTTTCATACAAAGGTGCTTATGAGTCATGGTGATAATTCATAATAAGGTGCTTCTCTGGATTATTTCTTGACCAAAAATTATAGGAGTCCGCGGTAATCTTAGTTATCCTTGATGGTACGTGACAAACAAGAATGGTGCACAAAATTAAGATATAAGACAAATTGTGCAGTTACAAACATAGGCGGTGTTTGAGTGTGTGTTCGTGCAGGCCAAATGCTCACTTGGCCTGAAATAATATCCCGTCAGAGGCGATTAAGTGCATATCTACTTCTTGTTTCTATAGACTCCTATTGTGTGAATAGGACTCGTTTTCACTACTAGAAGGAACCAGCGACAGTATTTGGAGACCTTTTTTTGTTTCACATGATAAAAAATCAAGCATGAAACTAATTCATTCTCATCATGGTAACTATTTGCTGAAATTGTAAACAAAGGATTACTGACGCACATACTCATAACTTGTTAGAGAGAGAGAGAGAGAGAGAGAGAGAGAGAGAGAGAGAGAGAGAGAGAGAGAGAGAGAGATTAGTACAAGTACGGCTCTCACCGTTGGGATTGTCACTATAATAAATTCTGTCAATTCTGTGTCGCGGAAAAGCTCTCGCACTTTGACCATCCTCTCCCTTAGTTGCTCTAGTTTGTCAGACTTCATAGATGAAAAGATGGAATCTTTAGCTACTATATGATGCACGGCACAACAAAGTTCAAAAGTCAGTATTTACCGCATCCTGCTGTGTTTCTTCTTGCCCAAAAACTGATTTAATAGCTGAGGTTGCTGAAGCCAACTTCTTCTTCAGCTGATTAGACAAGTAACAGTAACAAATATTATTAAAATGGTAGGTTGTATTTAAAGTCAAGAAGCAAAAAACTTGATTTCGAATAGAGGTTCAAACAATAATACGGTGGCTTTAATTAGATTATCGTTCTTAAGAATCTACCTTCATAATCTTGCCTATAGATGCATCCAAGAAGTCCGGCAAGGACAAAAGCCGAAGTGTATGCCCCTATCAGAAGAGAAAATGAGTTGTTACCCGTATAACATAATTACATGCACAAGAAAAGAAACCTTTGGTGAAACTATGCTTACAGTAGGAGCAGTATCAAAAATTATACGGGTGAACATACTATATTCTTGTGCTTCAACAAATTGCATAACCTGGAAATTATATGGAACTAGTTACAGTCGATTCTTAATATATACAACAAAGAAAATGAACAGCTGTACCTGTTAACATTGTTTTATACCTTCGAAATTGCAATAGCTTCATCTAGTCCAGGGGGAGGAGTGTCGAGCAATTCTCCTAGTTTTAGTTCTCCTAGCTTAATCATAATAAGAGAATTCAGTTAGTACCGATGAGAACGAACTTGAAAACTTATCGTTCAAACAAAGCATTTTGCACAAAGAAGTGATCTCACATGAATATTAGATATTACAACTCAATTTTGATGCGAAATAGCATAAGTTTTAAGGACTTGCCACTTGCCTGCTAAATTTTGCTAAATTTAAAGAGTCATCATCATTAAGCATGATAAGGATGGAGTTAGCACTTGAACATTCGGATATAGTCAAAACAGAAACTTCAATTTATATTAAAATTACAAAATCAATTGTCATATTAAGCAGAGTGTAGTCATACAAGAATCTTTACAAAGAGGAAAAGGATTACTATAGAAAGGAACTTGGGAGCTTTGATTTTACTTATCTTTCATTAAATAGCTAAGGTTAAAAATCTGTGATGAATGTATTTCGATTGCTGGAGAAAACTTGATATTAGGAGATTCCATGCTGATTCGATTTGGGACCTCAAACATTCATCGAAATGCGACACCTTGAAAGCATCATAATTTTGCCTTATATCAAGAAAATCCTTAATTATCTCCAATGCACTATGGAAGAAGAGGTAACAAATAAAATATAGTGTTCAGATTGATTTTCACAATTTCATAATCATCTACCATTAGCCTACAACAATACAAGGATAGATAAAATCCACAAGATAAATATGTTCTACCTGCTCAACTAGCATTCCAAGTCCCATACTATCCATGAAATCTTTGACCCCAGTTCCACCACTTTTTTGGCTTGCGGTTCGAAACTCTTCCCTAGCCTTCTCGGGATTTATCTGTAAAGGATAAATTATTGAGCAAAAGAGGAAATAACTCATTAAAATGCTCAAGAAAGAAGAGAAACAAAACAGATGCATGGTATCTCCACAGAGCGTCTCTAATTATAGCCAATTGTACCTCAAGTGCAAATAGGGGAGAATCTGGTCCATCAACAGGTACCAATGTTCCTCCACTCAAATCCTACAAACCATGATTAGAAAGGCTTAGGTCAACTATGACATAATTTCCAATATGCAGTTCTGAATCAATATAAGCATTAACAAAAAAAGTGCTCCTCTAGCTTGGTGTCAGGAAAAGCTTTTCTACTCCAAGAAGCAGAAGCTTCCAGACCTAGTAGTTGTAAGAAACTAAAAGTCTAGAAATTTTGATGTGGCGGGATGCTGAAATGGGCTTTTGGGCTCCAAAAGCCAAAGCACTGAAAGTTCTACTTCTGATATAGAGGGAATCTACCAAAAGAATTTTAAACAAAAAGTTGTTTGCGCTTTATCAGAAGCTCTGCTCAAATAGCACTCCAATAGAAGCTCCAACAGAGTCAAAAAGGCCCAAATTTTGCATTCACCTAATTTTTTTGCTATTGTAATATAGACAGTAAAAACATACCTGTGCAAAGGAATCACTTAAAGAATGGGCAGGATCAGTTGAGACTACGAGGGTCGGATGGCCGTTGTTTGCAAACTTCACAGCAAGGGAAGCTGCGCAGCTTGTCTTGCCGACACCACCTTTGCCGCCAAGCATGTAATACTTCCGCTTTGTGTCAGCAGCCATCTCTTCGAACCCAACGGTAGTTTCTACTGGAGTAGCAATTGCTCGCACTGCAAAAACAAGTAAAGTGGTATCCCAATTTTAAATCCCCTAGTTAACATCATAAAGAGTCATCAGGCATTAAACTCCAAAAATTAACATGGCTTTTTTTAATAATGATATTTAATTTGCATTAAGCTTCAAAAAATGATTAACTACTTCTAAAATTGTCAGAAATACAACACTACACATTTAAGCACCACTTAGGTAAGGGAAATATCTCTTAAATTAACCAACCAATACATTGAAAAAAAAAAAAAAATACCATTTTGAATAAGTTCTTATATAATCTGAGCTGAAGTGGCCAAAATCATTTATAGACAATTATTGCTATCATCTAAAATGTCACAAAGCTCAAGCAAAAGGGAGTTAATACATACTCGTGCTTGGCTACAACCCTAAACACAGCCATTTATTACGGACAATGGAAAGCTCTCCAAAACCTGACATTTTTCCCAATAATTATACTTAATAAGCATTAATTGGTATCTCTAAAATCTTTTTATTCTAACTCTTATTATTTCGCACGAACAGCAAGTAAATGAATACACCTAAACTCTCAATTACTCGCAAATTACGACGAGAGGAACTCGCGGGGCACTAAACTGCAACAAAATTGATTGACATATACATCAAAATCCGATTTTTAACGAGGATTACTCGAGGTTTTAAGCCGAAACATCCAAATTCAACTCTACTCAGCTAACCCCCACCACTATGTCAAAACCATCATCTCAAAGCTCAAACAAGCATCAACGAACCGCAACACGATCATGCAAACTTAGAAACCCCAGAACCCTACCATTCACCACGGATTAGAGGGAAATAGCAAACACAGAAGAGCTGAGGCTATCCGACGAAGAGGAAGAGGAGGAGACGAACCGTGGAGGACGCGGCGACGTACGAGGAGGAGGGGGCGCGAGCGAGGAAGGGGGAGCGAGGTCGACCATGGCGAGAGGTGTCGAGAGGCGGCGAGGGAGAGGTGGCGCGCGAGGTGGGGCGAAGGGGAGAGGAACACCATTTGTGTGTGCGTGAGTGAGAGAGAGAGAGAGAGAGAGAGAGAGCAATGAGCTTCGAGAGAGAGAGAGAGAGAGAGAGAGAGGGATCGAGGAAAGAGGCGAGCCCGTTTGGGCCGTTCGGATCAGGTTATGCGATACGGTTGCGAGACGGGCCCAACAGCCCGTACTCCGGCCCAGCTCGGCAAGGGCCCTGTGCACAATTTTTAAATTTTTTTGGCCTTTTTGCATAAAAAATTTACTAAGTTTGGGCTTTTGCAAAACTGGGTCGTCTTTTTCAATTTTACAGATTCGGTCTACCGAAATATCCTTATTGGTTTTTCTCTCTCCTCTTTTTTTTCTCTCGTTCTTTTTTTTCTCACTCCGAAGAAGGCAGCGGAGGCGGAGGCAGAAACAGCCCGCCTCGCCTCTGCCCCATACGCCCTCGCCCCTCGCCCGTGCACCCCCTGCCCTCATCGCCTCCGACCCCGGCGTTTTTTTTTTTCTTTCTTTCCTCTCCAACCCTCTTCCACCACCTCCGCGGCCCTCCACGATGGTAACGAGGACGACAACGCCTTCTCTTCCTCCGCCTTCGACCTTCACCTCTACTGCAGCAATTTTGCACCGCCAAACCCACTTCTGGGAACCCGCCGTCCCCGCCGCCGCCGCCGACGACGAAGAGGAAGCACTTCTCGGCCTCTTAGAGGGCGGCGGCGAGCGCGGCCTCGACGGTGTCGGAGGCGAGGAGAGCGAGGAGTGCACGGGAGCATCTCTGGATAAACACTTTTATTTGTTTAAAACAAAAGAAATTAATTAAAGACCAAAAACTAGAGAATAAAAAAAAAAACCAGAAAATAAGGAAGAAGAAGATAAAATTGCACTGTTTTAAATGAACATTACACTATTTTGGACATAAATTGTACTATTTGAGATGTAATTTGCACTCTTTAAACGAAAGTTGCACTCTTTGAAAGATATTTGCAATGTTTCTCCTCTTATTGCACTATTTTAGATACAAACTGCATCCTTAAGATAAAAATTATACTATTAGGAAGATATTTACACTGTTTCTTCCAGAAATAGTGCAACTTTTATTTAAAAAGGTCGAGGCGGGCGTGGCGGAGCGAGGCGAGAAGGAGGGAGAGGGAGGAAGTGGCGTCGCGGAGCGACAGCAGGTGGGAGAAGAGGCTCAGGTGCCGCGAGAGCACCTCGGACCGCCGATCTCACGGTGGATCTCGACGGCGCGGGCGAGGTCGAGGCGGGCGTCCAACGAGTCGCGGAGGCGAGCGGAGTTCTTCTCCGCTGGACTCGTTCGCGTCGAACTCAGTGTTCTCGGCGTTCCTTTCCTCGGAGTTCGACTCGTCGCGGTTCTCGTCGCAGGCACTGTCGTCCGGGTCGGCGGCGTCGTGCGCGGAGTCCTGCACGAGGCCATCCGGGTGCTGTGGCGCACCTGCGGTCCGAGGTGCTCTCGCGGCAGCTAGCCTTTTTTCCCACCTGCTGTCGCTCCGCTCCGCCACCTCCTCCCTCTCCCTCCTTCTCGCCTCGCTCTGCCGCCTCCTTCCTCGCCTCGCTCCGCCGCGCCCGCCTCGACCTTTTTAAATAAAAGTTGCACTGTTTCTAGGAGAAACACTATAAATATCTTTCTACTAGTGTAATTTTTATCTTAAGGGTACAGTTTTTATCTCAAATAGTGCAATAAGAGGAGAAACAGTATAAATATCTTTCAAAGACTGCAACTTTCGTTTAAAGAGTACAGTTTACATCTCAAATAGTGCAATTTATGTTCAACATAGTGTAACGTTCATTTAAAACAGTGCAATTTCATCTTCTTCTTTCTTATTTTTTGACTTTCTTCATTATTCTCTAGTTATTGGTCTTTAATTAATTCCTTTTATTTTAAACAAATAAAAGTGTTTATCCAGATATGCTCCCGTGCACCCCTCGCTTTCCTCGCCTCCGACACCGTCGAGGCCGCGCTCGCCGCCGCTCTCTAAGACGCCGAGAAGTGCTTCCTCTTCGTCGTCGGCGGCGGCGGGTTCCCAGAAGTGGGTTCGGTGCGGTGCAAAATTTGCTGCGGTAGAAAAATAGGTCTAAGGCGGAGGAAGAGAAGGCGTTGTCGTCCTCGTTACCATCGCGGACGGCCGCGGAGGTGGTGGTAGAGGGTCGGAGAGGAAAAAAAAAAAAAAGAGCGCCGGGGTCGGAGGCGAGGAGGGCAGGGGGTGCACGGGCGAGGGCGAGGGCGTGCGGGGCAGAGACGAGGCGGGCTGTTTCCGACTCCGCCTCCGCTGCCTTCTTCGGAGAGAGAGAAAAAAGAACGAGAAAAAAAAAAAGGAGAGAAAAAGTAATAAGAGTATTTTGGTCAGTTTACTGAAAATCCGAACCGAATCTGCAAAATCGATAAAGGCGACCCAATTTTGCAAAAGCCCAAACTTAGTGGATTTTTTATGCAAAAAGGCCAATTTTTTAAATATTTATTTTTTAATTTTTTTTCCTTCTCAAATTAAAATCTATTATACTAAATGAATAACAATATATATATATATATATATATTATAAAATCAATTTTAGGGTTTTTTTTGCATTTGGCCCCCTCAGAATTTTTTTTTTGCACAAATAGTCCCACAAAATTTATATTTCCAAGATTGGCACTATCTCCGCCACGTAAGCGCCACGCGAGTGTCACGTCAGCGGGAGTTTAGATTAAATTGAACACGGTGAGCCATTCACTGTGTCCTTCCTAAATCATATACCCCAAATATTTCGTAATACCCTAATTACGTAATACAACACGATGAACCATTCACCGTGTCCAAACACGGTGAATGGTTCACCGTGTTCAACTCAACCTATCACGCCTGTGTGGTGCCCGCGTGGCACTCACGTGGCGGGAATAGGATCTTGTAAATATAAATTTTATGAGACTATTTGTAAAAAAAATAATTAAAAAGGCTAAATGCAAAAATATAGCCCTCAATTTTAAAAAAAAATACAAAAAATAGAAAAGCCGGATGCCTATTTGGTATGCCACGATTACGGGCCATCTAAGGCTCCGTTTAAGATTACAAAAAATTGTATTACGTATCGTGATAATTTATTTTCGTACATAATATTATATTTTGTATATCGCAATGAATAATAAATTGATTATGACGTACTTTCAGTGATCTTACCTTTAAATACAAAAGCATATTTCTATTTATTTCGTCTAAACTCCATTTTCTTATGTAGTAATTAACACTTCTCGGGTTTAGGAAATATCCGCTTCGGTACAAAGTACAAACTAAAAATGTTATCGAGCAAAAGTACACGTGGCTCTCTACAGAGAAAGATGTAGCAAATCAGAACTCTAACTACCACATTCGCCTGGGAGACTCTTTCTTAGACCTGGTGCACCACGTCATCAGTGAACCGTTAAGAAAAATTTATCCTTCGCATTTTGTATTCTCCTATGATGAATGGTGGTTTAGGGGTTACGTGGTGGGACCATGTCTAGAGATATTGTTTGTCCATGCACCGGAGTCCAAAAGGAGTCTCCGACACTCTTTATCTCCGCCCCGAAGCGGCGGCGGTGGCGCGTGGCGAGAAGAGGCGGAGAGGGGCGCGGCAAAACCCTAGAAAACCCTAACCCTCTCCCTCTCCCCCCTTCTCCCTCCTCGATCGAAACCCTAGATCCCGGGATCGTCTCCTTCCTTTGATGCGTCGCCCTAATGCTCCGCCTCGCGCGATCGATCCCGGCGCGGCCACCACCACCGCCACCACCACCACCAATAAGATGGACTCATCGGCGCCGCATCAGCTCCAATCTCTCCTCCTCTCCCAGATCCCTTCCTCCACTCCTAAGCTCCGCCGCAGCAGCGGCGGTGGCGTCTGTGTCCTCGCCGCCGCTTCCCCAGCCTTGGCCGTGTTCCTTTATCTCCTCGTCGCATCACGCAGCTGGACGCCTCCGGAATTCGCTATTATCATCGATGGTGGGAGCACGGGATCCCGAATCCATGTCTTCGGGCACCGGATCGGGTGGGGAGGAGTTCCGCAGCTCGATCTCGAGCTTACAGCTTCGATGAAGGTGAATCCGGGTCTTTCGGCGTATGCGGAGGAACCCAGCCGTGCCGGGGAGTCTCTACTAGGGCTTTTGGAGTTCGCGAGAGGGATGGTGCCGAGGGATCGGTGGGAGGAGACGGAGGTGAGGTTAATGGCGACCGCGGGCTTGCGGCTTGTTGAAGCTGGGGTTGTGGAGAGGATATTGGAGTCTTGCAGGAAGGTTCTTAAGGCTTCGGGGTTCCGGTTTCAGGATCAATGGGCCAGTGTGATCTCAGGCAGGTTATTTAGATCTTTATTGTTTGCAATTTCATGCTTTTGTTCTCTTCGTCGCAATAATGTATGAGTAATTTTGATTGACTTTTGTAAAGAAGGGACATTGTTATTTAGACTCATGTTCTGAAGCATATATGTTGTTCATTATGCACCTAGTTCTGATTGTTATCGTAGATACTGTGCTTCTGCTACTTGGGTTCTTGAGAGAACAGCAATAAAAGTTTGTGTTTTCCATAGAGTTCATATATAAAGATTGAACTAAATTGCATGTAGTGAGATATTTAGAGAAAGTGCTTTCAACACGCTGCTATCTGTTTCTCATAATATGACATTAGAAGAACTTGCTGAAGGAAATGCTATAATGTATGAACATATGTTGCAGGCACTGATGAAGGCATATATGCATGGGTTGCGGCAAACTATGCCCTGGGCACTCTTGGAAGTGACCCTCAGAAAACAACTGGAATACTTGAACTTGGTGGAGCATCTGCTCAGGTCTTATTTCGTTCCTTTGTATTTTGAACCCTCTATTTCTCGTATTGTACTCAAAGGCTCTGTCATGTAAAGCCTCTTTTGCCTAAGGATTTTTTGTCGTACATCACCCTGCAAACATTCGAGTTGAAATTACTGCTGCAAAGTTGATACATGTGCATACCTCTAAAAACCTTATTTATTTGCATTTGTCCCAGCCAGGGTTCACACTTCTGGAAATGGAATCTTTCAAATAATTTAGCACTTTGGCCTTCCTTAGTTGGGCAGTATTAAATTTCTAACTGTTTTTTGTTGCCATTTTTTATCTTAACATTGTAAATTAATCTAATGACATGGAAATAATTGCAAACCCTTTGAATAGTCTCTGTTCTTCCTACTGGACTCACTTCATTGTTTATGTTTCAGGTGACATTTGTTACAAGTGAACATTTGCCCTCAGAGTTATCACAGGTGCTTAAGCTTGGGGATGCCACATATAATCTATACAGCAACAGCTTTCTACATCTTGGTCAGGTGGCTCATTCAGATAATTCAGCGTTGACAAAAGCTTTCTATTGTAGTGCATTTCATTTTTAGCTAAACCTTTTCAGGCTATCATTCTTCACTAGCCTGCCATTTCCGCTGAATAATGTATCTTCCATACATCATGAACCTTGATCCTAATATGTCTATAGGAGCATTTTTTTGGGTGGGCATGTCCATTGAAGTTTGCATGACTTGAACTTGATGCTAATATGCTTTTGGTCTTGTACATACATGTTTAACTTTGTCCTTTTTATTGTTCTTTTGTCTGACTCTCTCTTCATTGTTATTGTACACTCATCAACCTCATGTTATCGTGCAGAATGTGGCATATGAATCACTTCATGAACTGATTAGCTCGAGACACCTGAAATCAAGTAAGCTGCTTCTTGTGATGCACTGTCCATATATGCTGAAAAAATTAGTTAGCAAAATCAGAAGAAATGTTCTGCTGCTAGCGATGAAATTCCCTAATAAGCGGAGAACATAATTTTGTATTGTACTCTAGTAACTCTAGTATGATCCATTTGCTGCAGTTTATTCTCTATACATTTAAGAAACTCATCATTTCAGGAAAGCGATGGCTATCTATTTTCTAGGGAGTGCTTTAAAATTCATCATTTCATCAACTACTTTCATTTTTACCCTTTCAGTATAACATTATACGATGCTTTTATTATTGTGTGGTACTTTAAAAAAATTGTAAACTATTTCCTTCAATGCATCTGCAGAATCACTTCAGGAGGTGATATATAGAGATCCGTGCTCTCCTAGAGGGTTCTTGCATAGTATGAAATCACTGAAGCTATCTGCTGGCGTCCGGGTCACTGCTCATGCAGTTGGTAATTTTTCTGAGTGTAGATCTGCGGCATTGGCACTTCTGCAGAAAGGAAAAGGTAGAAACTTTTTCCTTTTTAAATTCCCTAAAGCTCCTTTTTTCGGGCTATATTTGTGTAGGCGTACTGCATGTTGATCTTTTACACCATCCTGCAAGACCTAGCCAGTATCTTCATCAGCAATGAATCCCTATATAACTCCATCTTTGAAGATAAATCATTAGAAACTTTTCCTCTTAGCCGTTCTACATCTTATGATGTATCGCAATGTTATTCATGGCTGAGTATCTGAAATATAAGCAATATTGCTTATACTACCTATGCCATTATGTAATTCCCTTTCTGTGAGCTGAAGATGTTGTGCATACCATTTGTTTTAAAATGATATTGTGATGAAACTATTTCTGCTTCCTAGTAGTTAAATAAGAACTTCGTTGCTTGCAGAGAAATGTGTATATCATCACTGCCCCTTGGGTTCATCCTTTTTACCGAAGCTGCAGGGGAGATTCTTAGCTACAGAGAATTTCTTTTATACTTCAAAGGTTAGTGAATTTCCTCCAGTTTGTTTAGATGTTTTAGTTTGTGTCTATATGCAGCATGATAAATGTTAGGCCTTGTTTCGCTATGCTTTTTCAAATTCAAATTCTATGTGATGGGATGTGTCGATGGATGGGCTACTATGCTCTTGTTGTTGTCACTAAGTTTTTGCTATTTTTGGCCAGAAAATAGGTAGCGGTTCGCAACAAAATGAGTCCTTAATATTTACTTTACTGTTTACTATACTTGCTTTATGTTTTACTTAACCGGCCTTGTTTTATTGTTCGATAGTTCTTTGGGCTTGGTCCAACATCATTTCTCTCTGATTTATTGTTGGCTGGGGAACGATTTTGTAACGAAGATTGGTTAAAGCATAAGAAGCGCCATCATTCTTTGGATGAGGAGGAACTCATCTTATACTGCTTCTCCGCGGCATATATCGTGGCCTTACTGCACGACAGTCTTGGCATCGCTTTGGATGATAAAAGGTGTGTGCGCTGCTCCATGCATTGCTTCATATCGGTGCACGCATCCTATGTTTTAATAGAATGTGTATTGCTTTATGGAGTGTGCTATCATTTTCGCTTCATGTTTCGAGCTTTTCTCTTTGCCGAGCAGGATTGATTTTGCAAACGAGGTGGGCGGCGTCCCACTCGACTGGGCACTCGGTGCTTTCGTCGTGCAGAAAGCATTAAACCCGAGCACCAGCTACTCGGATTGGATCACCGACGCAATCGGTGTTACTGTTAACCCTTCGATGGTCCTCTCTAACTTCATCATCCCCGCATTTTTAGCCCTTACAGCATGGTCCATTTTGAAATGGAAGAAGCCTCACTCAGAAACTATGTATTACTGGGAGAAATGGCGATACATTATTACGCGAGTCGACCGGTGATTTTTAAAGGTACAGCCTCTTCTTTTGTAAAGTAGCTCAACAGTTATTCCAATTTAGTTTTGCTTTAATTGAATGATTCTATCATTATCTCTATAATTAGTTTATTGGGAGCTTTCTTAAGACCATCCCCAAAGAGAGAGAATCCTTTGTGTATCTATACAAATAGAAAAATGCACTACTTCGCTTATATATGTATATCTTTGACACTGTGGTAGGGGGGTAAAATTACACAAATAATTTAGAAGTTTTATTACTGAATTTATGCTTGAACACATTGCTATGTAAGTCTACATTATTAGTTTTTTTTTTAAGCATCACTGATGTAAACATCATGACTTTTGTTTATAATTACTCGCGCTGACACGTAAATAAAAGATTAGAAATAATTTGAACTAATTGCCATTGGATTTAAGCAGAAAATATCTCTACCTTATGTGAGAATCATAGTTAAATTGGTTGAACTTGTAACATGATTCAATCATCTACTTTTACTTTCACCTTTTAAGGAAGCACTTATCATGCAACCACTCCATTGGGAACCACCCTTAATAATATATTGGCTAAATTACAGAAATTTTTTTTGTCAAAATTCGATTTTTTACTTTTTTTCACTGTCATTTAAAAATCTATATTTTACCTTCCTAAAAAATAAAAAATATGTACTTTGCCTTCGCCATCAGTGTTCCGTTAGGGCTCTATTTATATTTTATTATTATATTTTTTTAATACTCAAAATATTCTTGAAACCCTCTCCTCTCCCATATGCCCCTTCTTCCTCCTCACTGACGCTGGTCGTCGCGTTGCTTCGCCCTTCTTTGCCGCCTCGCCGTCGCCCACCGCCCGTCCGATCCCACGCACGCTCTTGCTCTTCTCCGCCGCCTCGCGCTCACCTTTGCCCACCTCTCCTTCAATACCCGCTCCAATTTATTTTCTATCGTCGTTAAAATGGATGGATGACAATGATACAGGAGGAGCGATGAAGCAGCTGGAGAAAACGGAGTCGAATTTGGGGTTGAGGGAGGCGTGAATAATGAAGGAAAAAAATTGTAGGGTTGCAGGATTGGAAAGAAGATGAACAGGGCGAATAGGCATTTGGTCATTTTGCCATCAAAGTTAACACCGTACCTTCTGTATACAATTTTCATTTTTTAGGGAGGTAAAATGTAGATTTTTAAATGACAGAAAAAAAAGTAAAAAATCAAATTTTGACAGGAGGGATTTTCTGTAATTTAGCCTAATATATTTATAACTTGGAATCTCTCACTCACTTATGTAACTAGGGTGAAAACATAAACATTTGAATTAGATAATTGCTCAAGCTTTTACCCTCACAAAGTTTTTGTTTACATGTACATACCCTATAAACTTTTAAGATTAACTTTATTAAAGAAATATATTTGAAAGGCATGTAAAAAATTCAGTTATGGTAAGGGTCCATATGTAAAATTCCCTATTAAAATTCTCTTGGTATATACCACTGAGACACAACAAGGACAAAACAAAACAACTATTCTTACTAAAAAACAAACTTCTTTGCCATTAAACAAACATCATCAAAATCACTTTTTCATTTTTTCTAATAAAAAAATAGAATCGATACTACAAGGGTGGCTAATATATCAATATTTTTTTTTTAAAAAAAAGCAATTTAAATTTGTAAAAAGATAGGGGAGTGACATCGTCTATTAGAAATAGTTGAAAAATTAGACCGAGTTGGATTTAGTATCAAGAATATGTGATGTAACTAAGCACGAGTTGGATTTAGTATCAAGTTTGATTGATTGATTAATTCTTATTTTACTTTGATTAACCTAAGAAGTTTTCAACACAAATTTTTTAATTTTTAAAATGTTACTTGTTTGATTCAACTTGATTAATGGTACCAATGGGGATCCAGTTCTTTATGCAGTACAATCCAATGTACTTTCAAAAGTTATTAAAATAAATAGGATTTTAAAAAATTCTATATGTCCTCATCCTATGACTCTATGAGGACATAAAAAATATCTCACATTTTCCTTTTTTTCTTTTTAAGACTGATGCTAGGGGTAACTATAACTATATCCCAAAACATAGTTGAGGAATCGGCTTTGTATATGTGACAGTTATTAAAAAAAAGTTAATACCAAATTTTTATTTTCTAGTGCCGAGCAAAAAAAATTGTATATAATTTTGCTGTAAAAAAACAAAAAATAATGGCAACAGCATCGAACGAGACCTAAATTACACATTACTAATCAGTAATGTATAAAACTTGTTCGTCAACTATATTCAAAATATCAAGAATGTTTTCTGAGAAACCTTTAGCTTTATTAATCTTTTGCTTATTTATAACTTGTAGCATCAAAGGTATGTTATTTTTACTAATCAATACATACACAAATGTTATTGTCCCAAAGCTAAGTAGATATTATTAAAAAGGCCAAAAAACCAACTAATCCTATATATATTGTAACGACCCGACCCGCTAGCAACAATAACTCGTCGGGCCCAAACCACTGGCCCAAATTGCTTAAGCCCAGTTATTATTACTAGCGTGCGAGTCTCATATAAACCGATCGAAATCAGTATCCCATCCGATGTGGGACTATTTGGGGCGTTACAAACTCCCCATGTTTAGACCCTGACGTCCTCGTCGGGTCCAAACCAGATCACAGACAGACGGACCAGGACCAGAATTATCGGGCGATGTGAGATTCTAGAGGTGGCTCCTACGGGTTCAAGAGGTGGCTCCCACCAAATCAGTTGGTGTAGCACTTTGTCCCGCATAGCACTTAGCTCTCACATTTTCGGCCGGTATTCGGCTCTGATACCAATTGTAACGACCCGACCCGCTAGCAACAATAACTCGTCGGGCCCAAACCACTGGCCCAAAATACTTAAGCCCAGTTATTATTACTAGCATGCGAGTCTCATATAAACCGATCGAAATCAGTATCCCATCCGATGAGGAACTATTTGGGGCGTTACATATATATATACTCTAGTACTTGTCATCATCTCCCTATGAAAGTTCTTCTATTGTTTATTTAGCTTCCATAAAATAAGGAGTTGTGGTCCAACTCAATAGATCTTGGAATGAAGGACTAAACTTATACATTATATTATTATTTTTTCCCTTTTTTTTAAAGCAAATGCTCAACCTAAGCAGTGTGAGCTGGTGCATAGTTTGATAATGAAATGCAGAGATAATTAACTAAGTATTTATGAATTATCATCAACTGGAGTGTGAAGGGTGATGTGTTGAAACAACCGGTTTCGACGTCGCGATCTAAGCTCATTGTTTTTGTAGTTAGTGAGATTAATGTTTCACCATGTACAGAGTGTTAGTATAAGGATTAACAAACTTTAACTAGGAGCTAAAGCAAAGAATCTTACTTTGGTGTTTAGAGGAAAAGATCAAAATATTTAATGAAAATAACAAAAAATAAAAGAAAATGATTATGAGATATTTACGAGTCAAAGAAAATGTAGGTTTTATACCTCACGGAGAATTTCATAGTAATTAAAACATATTTTGAACTAGGATCGATATATCATGAAATATAACCTAGGATATATCATGAAATATAAACTAGGATATATCATGAAATATAACTTTCCAAAAAGTTCACAAAGAGTTATGCAGCATTCGAAGCTCTCGGATTTTGCGAATTCTCGCTCATTCTTTTTTTCAAAACACTCTTGATTTAGTGCTTTTTGTTCGTTTTTTTTTTTTTTTTTTTTTTTTTTTTTTTTTTTTTTTTTTTTTTTTTTTTTTTTTTTTTTTTTTTTTTTTTTTTTTTTTTTAAAGTAGAAACTTGGTGACACTATGTTGACTATGAAGTCGATCGAGAATTTTATTTTAATATGATTACAACTTTTATTATTTGCATGCTTACAACGCGAATCGACTACATGTTTTCTTGTTTTTATTTTTTATTACATGATAATGGATTCAAACCTCATCCATATAGATATTCTAATATCATGTGTCATCATCACAAAGAGATTTTTTTGTACAAATATTCTCAAAATACATTAACATGATTAACCCTGGATTAGTTTTAACTAAGATTTTTTTTTTTTTTCCTATTTTTCAGTCTAAGCAGGTATTTAAACAAAAAAAAAAAAAAAGACTTTGCGCAATTTATTTAAAGCTGAATAAAATTGCTGTGGTTATTTTAAAATTGTTAAGAGTCATAAGTAGTTATACTTAAATGTTATTACGATTTATATAACTTATAACTCCAGAGGAATTTTAAGTTTTAAAAATGAAAACACGCGTGATTAATTACTTCTCCTACACCATATGTGTAAGCACTAGAGTGACTCCTAATTAAGTAATTAGCAATAGTACCTTTAGATATATCTTTTTAAAAAAAAACATATTATTAATTACCTACTAAAGATTATTCACAATTATAAAGCCGAAAAAAAGTTTTCAAATAATATTTTAATACGATCTAGTTTATTTATAATTATAATATTTTATTTGATATGGCTTTATCAATGTTAAATAATGTGTAAACGATCATTATTCTCCAAAAGCTTAAGTTACCGGCGAACGATATACCGCAGGACACAGGGTCTCTAACTCTAATATCATGTAAAATTATATGTAAATGATTGTTATGTTGGCTTAAATGGGTCAGTATCCTGCCCTGTGGCGGGAGGCCAAGTGGGCCGAGTCACGTTCGAAATGGCGTGAGGCTGAGTTGGGCCGAGTCATGTTCGAAGTGGCGTAAGGTTGGGTGGGCCGAGTCACAATCGAGACCCGTGGGCGCTGTGTCCGTACGCTTTATGTAAATTGGTTGCGTATTTCTAACAACTCGAACTTTTGGGATTAATGGTTAGCGCCAACGATCCGACATGTTATTCTCTAAAAATTTAAGTTATTACATAATAATATTTTAAAAAATTTTATTCAGAAAATAATTTAATATGTCACAATTTGATTAACTTGTTAGGAAAGTGATTTTTCAGTCACTGTACAAAGCACATAGAGGGATAGTGCAATTAATTATGTTTACATTACTGTTGAGTCCACATGATCCACCTCACCCACCACACATATGCATTTTGGTCAATTAGGACCAAAGTGCTTTTTCCCACAGCACCACATGCTCATAATTGCCCTTTTCCCCTAACAAATTTTTGCCTATATATAGGTTTATTTATTGGGCCAGTGATAAATGTTTCAAGGTTGAGAAAAATGAAAAATAATATATACTAACACCTTATTTTGGATGAATTATTTTAATTCTAGGTCGATCTGCATATCGACCCAGAAACACAACTGCTACGTACGTACACGCATTTGAAAGTTATTTCGTAGTTGAGAAAAAAAATATACATAGAAATTATGCAGAGTATTTCAAGTTTTTTTGTTCTTTCTTTAGGAAAATGAGATATGTCCTAAAATAAGTTTGAACATATTAGAAATTAAATTTGAATAGTACATTCTTGTTTCCAGAGGATATCTTTAATTGATTGAGTTAGGATATGTTGGTTAAAAAGGCATGTAAATACTATAAAAAATAAAGCAAAAATGCCAACTTTAGTTCATTAATCTTTTATACAAGATGGAACCACTAATTAAATGTGACAAAACTCGCAGATCAAATTATTGTTGAGAAACAAAATCATTAATTGATTCTAATAATTTTTTATCGATACGAATGTGACCAAATTTAATAAATTTAATCTAATTATTGTTATTGTTTCTGAAATTAGTTTTCTTTTTTGCCCCCATCTAAAACCCAAAATAGTTGGAGCTTTTTTAAAAAAAACCAACTTTAAGTAGGACTCAGGTGAACCCTCTCTTCTCCCTCCACGTGGCACATTCTAGGCCATTCTTTAACCATCAGATGGTCCACCTTAACTACAGTACTTTTCTCTGACACTGTTTTTTCCTGAGGAAGTGGACTATTATGATCCCCATTGTAACATATATTCTTATCTCTCTCTCTCTCTCAGTTGACCTTATTGGCCCCACACAACAGTGGATGTACATATCTTTCTTTCTGAATAATGCTACTATTTGGACCACATTCAAATGCGCACGATTCGTGATCCATTTCCTACCGAAATAACCGATCTGATAGTAAACAGTCCAGTAATAATGTTAACATTTCTGCTTTTGAAAGTCATGCTTGTCGCATGCAAACGGAGGGTTAGGACTGATGCTAATAATGCTGTGATCAACAGAAGGATTGATCTCGTCGGAAATCAGAGAGACTCACGCAACCGTTGAACTCTGGACCTCCTGCAATACGGGAGGTTAGCTGTAGGGCTGTCTTAAATGCCATGCTGTACAAAAGATCGATATCATCGAAAATGATCGAAAATGGCATGACGATGGCCTCTAAACATAATTAGTGTGGACCCAACTTGAAAATCAAGTATATGGAGGATCAATGTAGTGTAATCCTCCATTGAATTCCTTTTCAATATTATTCTTCTTGGTGTTCTCAACATCAAGAATTTATATGTCACAAATGAACCACATCCATCAAATTTTGCCCTGCATGTGGAAGTACACCAAATATTTAACTTGGTTGCTTCTTTGGGCATCAATCAAGAGAAGTTGAAATGTTAAATGGATAAATAACATCAAATTTATAATGATTCGATGTGTTATGTGACTGGATTCCGAAATTGACTTGAGAGGGCAAAACCACACATGGTGCACTATATTATGGAGGAGGTGGTCCATGAATATAACACTGTGGTCTCAGGAATGTGAACCTCTTCTCATGTGAGGACTACGCGTTGAATAGGGATTTATCTTAAAGTGGATGAGTACAACTACAGAGACCCTCAATAGTTTTCTCAAAGATTGCTGATGTGCTGACAATTGTATATGGTCTACGCTGATTAGTTAAAGCAAATGCCCCTGCAACATTATCGGTGGCAGTTCGGGAGTTGCATAAGGGGTATCTAGGGCATTACACTAAAAAGAGTGGAGCCAAGGAGAAGGTCCAATGATCTTATAGTGGGTGAGTGGAACTATAGACACTTAATTGCTCTTAAAAGTCTCATCAAAGATTGTTGATGTACAATCAATCACATGCGACGTCATGCACTGATTGATTCAAAGCATATATATATATATGCTCCTTGGGGTTTGTCTGTGGCACCAAACCAAAAATATTAATCTAAAGTGATTAGAGCCCAAAAGTAATTTCCTCAAAGGTTGTTAATGCACTGACAATCACATATAGCATTTGCTAATTGATTTAAAACATATACTCTGAAACATTGTAAGTGACAATTTGGGAGCCATAAAAGAGGTATCTAAAGAATTACTCTAAAGTGGGTGGAGCCAAGGAGATGGTTTCATAATTTAGCTTTTAGAAAGTGGATGTGAGCATATATATCAAACCTGCAGCATCAATTCCATGGAAGTTGACTTTCCTGTAGTTAACTCAGTTATTCTATTTGAGCAAGTGCTAAGGAAAATAGCCAAAAACTAGGTGAAATAAATTTGAAAGAAAAAAAAAGGATACAAATAAATTTAGAACTTTTGGGGAGAATACAATAAGCTAACACAAAGCACCACACAATATTGGAAACCAAGAAAACATGTGTAGAAGGATAATAGAAACAATTAACAAATGAGGAGGATGCTAATTAAGTAAAATAGAGAGTTAAATATTAGGGCCTCATTTGGTTTATATGATTAACTTTCTTTTCTATTAATCTTTGTAAATAAAGAATTTTACGTAATCATTGGCTAAATTCGTAATGCAATCCTATCGGATGCAAATGACAACTTATAACATAGTTTCTATCAAATTTCCATTTGTTGTTACTGAATAAACACAAAGTTGTTACTGAGTAGTTTCTTACATAAAATTTATATTTAAAAAGCAAAAAAAAAAAGAAGAAGCTAAAGATATTATTCCATTAATTTATTGTGTTGCCCATCAAATCAATTTCGTAGGAATAACTCAGAAATAGCCTTAACACCTATCGATGACTTGTGAAAAGAATTGATAGGAATGAGCCCCAATAGAGGTTTAAAGTAGAAGTATTAAACATCATTGCAACCATGACTTGTATATCCAAGTAGTGCAACTGTGCACAAGTCTAAAAGTGCCATGTTTGAAATGACAAAACGCCTAAAAAGAGATGAGGATATGAGAAAAGATGAAACCTCATTAACTGATGGAAACATTTCATGCATGCCACACAAAACTTTGATACATATATATCTGGGAATTATGATCCTTAGTAATGAAGATGCATATATATTTGGCATTACAAACTAGTTTTAGCTATAATGTGATCAACTTTAATGATTTTTTTTTCTTCTTTGCTCTTGGCTGGTTGTTTTGTTTATAAATTAATGAGAAACTAAATATGTTTATTCGCAACTCAAAATCATCTTAAGATTATAGTGAATCTAACAATTATTGCATCATTGACACCACATTTCTCGGAGTTTACATGGTAATTGAATTTTGATGAGGGGTTCAATCGCAACACATCAAAATTCGATACACGAATCGCAACAAATTGAAGTTCAGAAAACTAATAAATTTTAAGATGAACTTGAAGAAAAAATAGCGTAATTTAATCCTTCTTTTTACGTGACGGCTAAAAGACTTAATAAAAAATCTCCAATTTGCTCCTAGTAAGAGTAGAGATAATTTGTTCAAATTTCTACTTTCACAATTTGACGAGATAGTTTTGTAGAAGCATACAAAAGACAACAGATAACATGATTTGCGGACCAAGTATATATATTTATGTTAGTTTTACACCAACTAACATATTGTTAAGTAGTGGTCCTTACACAAATCAATTATCTTAATCTATAACACCCTAATAATCTCATATTAGTAATTAGGTATGTATGTTTAATAATGGCTTATAAGTATATATAAATGAGTTGAAAACGAGCTAGTACTACTACTCGGGACCCTATTGAGTATTGAAAGGTCAATTTATATATATTTAGTTGCTTGTAATAGTAGTCTCAGTTGATATTGATCATTATTACATATGATATCATAGCCACGCCAACATGTTGAGATATTCTAATTTTATAAATAATTAAGATAATTGATATTAATATTACTGTGCATGACGAGAAAGTTGTTTCAATATCACTTTTCGTACTAGCATAATCGAGATAGCATATATTAGCGGATCCTGAACACGAGTGCGCTGGGGCCGGTTTGTATTCGTTCGTTTCTTAAACGAGCCAAACAAGAGCTAGCTCGTTGAAATATATATCAACCTGAAAAATTCAGCTTCTGCTCGGCTTGTTTGTTTAAACGAGCGATCGATCTCGAGTTCATTTCGAGCCGAACACAAGCTGGCTCACGAACAGCGAACTGGATTGCCAGCCGTAGCTACGGGGGGAGTTATATCTAACAAAATAGGGTTTGAATTATATTTTTAATCTCTAAAGTTTAGATCAACTACTAATTTATTTTGTATATTTACTATTAAGGGACTAAATGCTTGTTTAATACAATTAGCATAACACAATGCATACAAACAGTTCAATTGGTACAAATTAACTTTCTATAAACAAATTTATGCGACTATATTTTATTGATGCAAATTAATCATGTATAATCAGATTTAATTATTAAATTTATGATTTATGAGCACCCATCAATAAAATATAATTTTTTTAGTAATTGTGGTAATATTAGTACACTCTTTTTATTTTCTAATGAGCCACTAAATGCCCTAATTAAACTGAGCACTTCTCTATGCCTTTGTGGTAATATTAGTACACTCTTTTTATTTTCTAATGGGCCACTAAATTAATGCCCTAATTAAACTAATTAAGCACTTCTCTATGCCATTGTCAAGGAACTATTAAAGTAACAAATTTTCCACACAAAACAATTTGCGTTGATAATTAATTAACTACTTGAAAATGAGCTTAATTACTTATGTCCATTTTTATGCATTGGATCTAATTAATCTATATACCTACATATGATTTCTCATAATCAAATCCAATGTGGATGTATCACCTTCATTTGAGGATGGTGGGTATGTCAACGAGCCGAACACGAGCGAGCTGAGGTCGGCTTGTGTTCAGCTCGTTTCATAAACGAGCCGAACACGAGCTGGCTCGTTTAAGTATCGAGCCAAAAAATTCGGCTCGTGTTCGGCTCGTTTATTAACGAGCCGAACACGAGCTGGCTCAGAAACAATATGTTAAAATGATTAGAAATAATATATATATATATATAAAATAAATTTATGAGATCTTATCCATTAGACTTTGATCTAATGGTTGAAACTTTACATATAAATTAGCTTTTTATAATTGAGTTGGGCTTTAATTTAGGTTGGACTAAAAATCAAATAATAAAAATTATATTTATATATATATATATATTATATAAATAATATTAATATTAAAAATATATATTCGAGCTGTTATCGAGCCGAACACGAGCGAGCTGACCCCAGCTCGTGTTCGGCTCGTTTATTAAACGAGCTGAAAATCAGCTCGTGTTTGGCTCGTTTACTAAACGAGCGAGTCAATCTCGAGCTCATTGGGAGCCAAACACGAGCTAGCTCGCGAACAGCGAGCTGAATGGCCACCCCTAATGGTGGGACCCACTATTTGTTTTAAATTTTTTCTGTTCTCTTTTATCTTAGTAAAATTCTTTCTCTCCCTTACGGTCACATCCTTCAACTATCTTTCTCTCTCTCTTTTCTTTTTCCTTCCATCTTTTACTTTTCTTTATCTTTTCTAAACCGACAGCAACATCTTTCCCTCTCCCCTCACCTTATCTACGTACGCAGCGATTTTGAATCTCTCTATCCATGATTTTAGGTTTTTCTTTTTCTCTCCCTCTTTTCCTCTCGCTCACCGCTCGGAGCCCTTCGGCCCCCATCCGCTGCTCCTCATGTGTTCTCGACAAGGACGGCGTACGGTGCCATTGCCGGCTGTCCCATTCTCAACAATCATGAAATATATATATTCCCGTATTTTTATTTCTCCCATAAATTTTTATTTTTTTCTGTTATCTATCTGTCGCATCGCGCGGATTACTTCACTAGTAATGTATTATCTTAAGATTATAAAGGGGACACGTGTCAATATTTGGTGAAGTCTCAATGCTGCATTATTTCACTGTGGAGAGTGATCACATCATCATTTTTATCTTTTAATCGTCATGGAATTTCACTGTACAAGAGTCCACCCTAGCTACGTTACCAAAAATGGTAAAAAAGAAAAAAGACTTTGGTAAATGTTACGACGAGCGCACAAACAGAAACAAAAATGGCGAACACGAAATACACAATCATAAGCAGAAAAATAAATAATACACAGATTTACGTGAAAAACTCTTTGCAGGAAAAAACCACGGGCGAGGGAGGAAAGAGCTTCACTATCGAGAAAAGGGAATACAATGTTCGTACAACCATCTGTCGCCTCTAAGGCAAAACGAAAAAGAGAAACTTCTTAACGGGTTTCGGATCTGATGCTACGGGCTCGGGCCTATCGGCCCGAGCCCTCCGCTACCCACCACAGACATTCATTTTTTCTCCACAATTTAATTTTTAATTTGGTCGCACCGCGAAGCCGTAGGCGAGTCGAAGTCCAAAACTGAATTCGATTATCAATTTCGAGTCATATCCAACAGTAAAAATTTGCGAAAGATATTTCTGTGTGCAGAAAATTTTTATACATAAAATTATCTTTTCTAACCATATCTGATCTTCTGTCTATATATTTAGAATCAATTTTTTGTTACAAATATTGGTTTTAATTTGATAAGACATAAGAATTTGTCACTAATAAGGTAATTTGGAGCTCCAAATCCTCCGAAAGAAGGATTTTCTACGAGTTTGAATCATTCCGGGGGCAAATGGATATTAAAAAAAGAAAGGATGTATCTACGATCTATTAGCTTAGGTTTTCAGAGAAAAATAAAAATTTCACAATCTCCTTCGAAGGATTAGTTAATAAACAAAACTCATTGGTTAATTAATCCACCAACACTGAAGATTACATTGACAAACATTGGAGATCATGTGTGTGCTAATACAAGAATCAGATGAAACTGTATCGCGCGAACTAGACAATACCAAGCGAGCTCGGGACGAAGTAAAACGTAAAAAAGTTGAATGTAAATCAATCTTCCGATACGTACCAAGTTAGAACACTCGAACCAGTCAAAAGTTTAAGTTAATGCACTAAAATAATCTTTTAGATTACATGTAAAAAGTTAGATTTCGAAGTGTTGTTTAATATAGCACTAATATTCTTAACAACGTACCGTAAGTAACTTGTTTGTGTGCCTGTAACCGCGTTTCGCCTACCCACAACATCGATCACAAAACGTTAGTGGTGCTCGTTCGCCACTAAATGTGTGGGCCTAACATGTACTAACCATTTTTTCACACATTAGGCCTTGTAATTAAAGCTTACCAACCCAATGTTGCCATCTTATGCAGTGATAAAGAGAAAATAGTTCGAGTGGGTCGGTCGTGGAGGACAGGCGCCTGTTTGGGTCGGTTCGAGTGTTCGCAGAAGTGCTTTTTCGGTAGAGCTTTTCAGAAAGGTTCAAATTAGAACCTTGTTTTGGGGGCTCTGGGTTAATTTTCTTACGCCATCACAATGCTGAGACTATTCCTAAGTTGTTTTCTATTAAACCGATTGATGTGATAAGTAACATGCATTGCGTCAGAACTGCTCTGAATCAATTGACTCAATTTCTTACGTACATGGGCTAAATTTTCGTCTATTACGTCTTTCTCTTCAAATCTCCATAACATATGTAACTGAGAGCGATAATACTATTTTTAGGGTGTACTCTGTCGAATAGATCGAGTATATGGTACAGTTCATTCAAACTCTATTCGTGTACGTAATTAAGCAGAATGTTAAGACTATATATTTCTAGTCCTTTTTCATATCACAAAGTTGTTTAATTGGATGGTTGTATATGTGGTCCTCTAGGTTGCATGCATCTGTGCCTGTGCTTGTGCTTATGTCTCTGAGAGAGAGAGAGAGAGAGAGAGAGAGAGAGAGAGAGAGAGAGAGAGAGAGAGTGGGAGTGGTAGATTCCTTTTGTCCATGAAACACCACTTAGTGCACTCTCCCTCTCCTCTATAAATACTCCCCCCTAAAGGGACTCTCCAAGACCACAAAACATAACTCACATATCTCTAGAGAGTGCTCAATACATTTGGTTCTTAGATAGATAGAGAGAGAGAGAGAGAGAGAGAGAGAGAGAGAAATAATATGGCTTCAAACCCAAGAACCAACTACTCCAATGAAATCCATGACATAGACATAATCCAAAGCTCCTCCATCCCCCCAAGAGTGCTCTACGATGAAAAATCCTTTGTAGAGTATCTCCCTCCATTTCTCCTTAGAAAGGTGTTCTTTCTCTCTTCATCATTTGATATGATATAACATCATATCATTAAAGTACTTGAATTGGTCTTATATGCATGGTATTTATGTACACTAGATAATCTATATGTAGCTACCTTTTGTGGCTCTTGTTTTGGATCATACATATATATGATGAAGTGATTGAAACATATATGATTGGATCTTTATGTTTCTCTCCAGGTGGTGGCTGAGATTATATCTACTTTCTTGCTGGTGTTTGTGACCTGCGGCGCGGCCGCGCTTAGCAAAAATGATGTGACCCGCGTTTCCCAGCTTGGTGCGTCGGTCGTGGGAGGGCTTATCGTGACGGTGATGATATATTCGGTCGGACACATCTCCGGCGCGCACATGAACCCTGCTGTTACTCTGGCCTTCGCCGTCTCGAAGCATGGGCAATTCCCTTGGATTCAGGTTGGTTTTCTGCGACACTCTCTCTGATCTCGATCTCTAACTCAGTATGGAAATTGTTATTGACAGAACAGATGAATTGAATCTCGTCAAATTTGTCGGGAACAGTTCTACCTCCGTTCGTCACCCCTTTTAACGTCTCTCTCTCTCTCTCTGTCCTCTCTTTACGTCGTGTTCGAGGATAGGACATGTGCACATAAAAATAACAAGTTGTCATTGAAAACAATTGATGACCTTTTCTTGTTAAATTTCACCCAACATTTCCATTCCTCAAACAAAATTTTTTTTTCCTTTTGAAAAGTTATCTTAAAACGTATTCTTTTTTTTTTTGGTTAATTTCTCGACTAAGATAAAACTTACACACAACAACAATCTAAGTTTTAATTAAATACTATGGAGATCCTTATTTCTTATCATTATTTTGTTGAGAAATTAATGACACTATGATAAAGAGGTAGAGAACTTATATGCAGTGGGTACATAATTAATATGGCCATCTACTACACAGGAATCATTTAACTAAAATAACTACCTAATAAATTAATCATACCCATAAATCCATATGGAATTAATTGTACCCTCTAATTTAAGTTATCTACCCACGTGATAAGTAAACTAATCATAGATTATATATATATATATACTCTAATTATATTTCTTTTTCCTTGAACTACTTGGATGTTGCAATTAAGTTTAAGCATAGAAAGAGCTCATAATATTTAATTCAAACATGCATGTCACTTTTATGGAGATCGACTTTACAACCTACTCAATTATGTCTTTTTAATAATGTTTAATTAAGAAATTGAAAGTTAATTATCTCTATACAATTTCTAGCTTAGTGACAATGCATGAGATTATTATCCATATATGAACTAGACACAACATGGAAAATTCCAACAACTTGCGCAAAATATTGAAATTAGTACAGTTGACTAATTAACAACTTAATTTGGTGCCCACCTTAAATTCCTTTATCTAAAACATTTCTCTTGTTGAATATGTTGAAATATCGTTGTCGAGTAACTTAAGTTCTTAGAGAATAGTGGTTATTTCATTTAGTATCATATAGTATCAAATTATATAAGCAGAACATCCCGAGTTCAATTCTATATTCTTAGCCAGCAATTAAACAACTCTCGAGCCCAGTCAAAATGCGAAATTTGACCCCATCGCGACGATCTAGATTTTCTTATTTATTCTAGATGTTATTTATGTTATTTCTGTATTTAGAGACGTTATTGTAAGTGAAAAAAAAAAGTACTTTTCCTCAAGAAAAAAGATTGGGATAAATAGGGGATTTATAACCTAACTAATAGCAAGAAGCCAAAGAGAATAACCCATTCAAAAAGTAGTCAAAATAGGGATTGATTGTGTCTTTTTCGAAAAAGAAAATTTTGGGACAATTATCAAACTTGGGACAAGGAATAATTTTTGGAGAATAACTCAACGTGCCCAAGATCCCACTTTGTTTGTTGCATGGAAATCCTTGGGTACTACCCTATACATATAAAAGAGAAATCATTGCGTACATCCGGTGCATCTGTAAGTATAGCCGCGCACCATTGCTTCCTGACCATCCATCTTATCTGATACTTTAATTTTCATAATTCAATTTTCACATGTCATTTTGATCATTGGATCGAGGAGGGGAAAAAAAATAGAAAAACCTCGATCGTGCTTTATTTGGATGAGGAGAAAATGCAATTAGAAGAGAAAACCATTTTTTACGAAGTAGGAGAAAAAAGATAGAGGGGAAGAAAAATAACGTGAAAATAAGGCTCGATGACGATGACGGTAAAAAAAATTCTATCTAAGAGTAAAGAGAAAGCGAAAGAAAAAAGAGACAAATAATTAATACCATCAGAAGTCATTTTATTTTAATTAATCTTCTATACCTATTCAAACATCGAAAGAAAAAGTTTCTCTTTTTCTTTTCTCTTTTCTTCTTTATTTTGTTATATATATCACCTATTAATCTTTCCGTCTAAATAAAGTACTGATAATGACGAGAATCAAAGCATAAGATATGAAAGCGACAATGGATGGATAAAAATTGTGGTGCAAGATCGAGATATATGTACATCAGGTGCAGTTGATAATCTTTAAACACTATCTCTTAAAAAAAAAAAAAAAAAAAAAAAAAAAAAAAAAAAAAAAACCATGAGAGCTTTAAGGGTGTGTTTGGTTCCACGTAAAAATGTGGAAACAAAATTTTCCGTGAAATTTTTTTTTCGGAGGAGAATAAATTTTACGGTGTTTAGTGTTTGGTTTGTAGGAAAAGAAAAATGCTTTTCCGTTGCGGTTGTTTGGTTGAAAGGAAAACAAAAAAAGAAAAATAATTGTAAATAACAAATTATTATATATATTTTTTCTTATTATATATATTATATATTATTGATATATAATAATTATCATATATATATATATTAGTATTATAATTTATATTAAAAAAAAATATTTAAAATATACTATACAATAATTAAGTATGTAATATAATATATAATAATATATATTTAATGCTATAAAAAAATTTATTATATATTTATAAATAAAATATTATAAATAAGATATTTATATAAAAAATAAAAAAAATTATATATATATAATCAAAGAGAGAGAGAGAGAGAGGTCCATTGCTCTCTCTCTCTCAGGTGGTCCACGAGGTGAAGCCCACCTCGTGGACCGCGTGCAAAAAGTCATGAGCCGCGATTTTTTTCACTGTAGGTTCCCTTTTTTTTCGTAGCATTCGTAAAAAAACTTTTTCAAAAAAAAAATTTTACACACAACCAAACATCAAAAAGTAACTTTTTCAATAAAAAATAAATTTTCAGACTATTTTTACAGAGAACCAAACATACTCTAAGCTTTAGTTTAGGCCACTAGGGTTTGGAATGATGCCTCAATCATACAACCAGGACAACAAGTCACTTCTTAGTCCAAAAAAGATGTTTTGCTTCTTTATTTACTTTGGAAAATGTTTTAAGCATTAAAAAAATATTAAGTTTATAACATGCGTGAATAATGCATTGCTACGACATTAATAATATATAAAATTAATATCATAAAATATTTGTGGCGGCATTTATTTACTCGAGTTGATTAGGTATGGTATCGCGATAGGTTGGGCTAAACCGAGTCGGGACAGGATCAAGCCTAACCAAGTTATAATTATGTCCAAACCCGACCTAGTCTAAATTGGGTTGGTCGAATAAAGCAAGCGTAGTATATCTCTGTTACTTATTCGACAAATATTTTGTACTTGGTTGATGAGGAGCATGAATAGACATTTGCAGTCGGATCTATCTAAAGTCGATCCAACGCACACAACCTTGTTCTATGCCTGTTTTTTAGCGAGTCTAGTTAGGTTTTTGATTTGGGGTCGATCTCCGTATCCACTTTTATTTCCTCACTTTTGATCACCTGATGTGACATGACCCAACCTAGTCATTTCGGACCGAACTTCGACCTATAATAATATTCTTAAATGTTTGTGCTAAAATCATACCTGAGGTGCTCTTTCTTCGATATCTATTTAGATGAAAAGGTTACGACGAACCTAATATTCTTTTTGAATGGACGATATCGAGCTTCCAAAAGAATAAAAGTTGTTACGAGTTGACAACATCCGAACAGGTTCTAAAACTCTTAGCACACTGCTTGCAGGTGCCCTTTTACTGGTCGGCGCAGCTCAGCGGGGCCATGATTGCGGCCTTTGTTCTGCGCGAGGTGCTCCACCCGATCACGAATCTTGGAACGACGACACCGTCGGGGACGGAGTGGCAGGCGCTGGTGATAGAGATCGTTGTCACCTTCGTCATGATGTTTGTCACTTCAGCGGTTGCGACCGACACAAGAGCGGTATATTAAACCCCTTGAATCAAATTTCAAAAACTTTATGTCTTTTCTTTTCTTTTTTCTTTTTTTACCATCTAATCTTTTTTTTATTTTTTTGGGCATTATCTTGTAGGTGGGAGAGTTGGCAGGTTTAGCAGTTGGCTCCTCAGTTTGCATAACCTCTATCTTTGCAGGGTAAAATAATAACACACATGAAAAAACTAAGTTTTAGTAACCACCATTTATTTTATTTTATTTTTTACGGTGGCGGCTAATTTTGAAAAATTATCAGGTCTAACATGCAAAAATGCACTATACCAATACCATACTTTAAGTTTTTTGGACCCAAAGTGGGCCTTTTAGTTGGCCCAAAGAGAAAAATAAATTATGGGAAATATTTTTGAAAAAAATGAATAAGCTTAAGATCACCTAGGGTTCATATTTTTTGAGCTACAATGAGTTGTGCAGACCGGTCTCTGGCGGATCGATGAACCCGGCGAGGACGCTGGCGCCCGCGGTCGCGAGCAAGATATACAGCGGGCTCTGGGTATACTTTCTGGGGCCCCCTATCGGCACGTTGTCAGGCGCGTGGGCCTACAACTTTATCCGCGTACATAATAAGTCACCGCAGCAAACAGAGAAGCTCTCGTCTTTCAAGCTACGACGGTTGCAGAGCCAGCAGTCATCGCCGCAAGTCGGCGGCGGTGACGAGCTCGACAACCTTTGATGGGCTTTTATGGGCTTTGGGCTTTGATGGGCTTGGCCCATGTGGAAGTTAATTTATAGTGCCTAGCCTACTTAGTATGGGCTTTTTATGGGCTTTATTTGCAGTGCTAAATGTGCTTTTTGTTGTTAAGCTAGCTTTATTAGCATGTAATGTAATCCCTTGGGGTTAAAAGTATGGATAGTTCCTCAGCCTTTGGCTTATATTGCCTTTGATCCTTTTTTTTTTTTAACCCCTAATAAATGCTCTCAAATAAATAAGCTTTTGGAGGAATCAGTTGTTTAATATGTTTTCAAGTAGAAATAGTTTCAAATTTCGCGAACTTCACATGACATTCAGTCAAAAAAAAAAAATTGTACATATTTTAATCAAATTTGATTAAAAAACAAGATCATAGGGTTCCTAAAATTTGGATAAGATCGTTTAAATCATTTTCCATAATAAGATAAATAATTAATATCATAGGACATTACAATAAAGTGAAAACATATTCCACAGAAGAAAATTATTATAGTGCAGAAATTAATTATTACTGGATAGGCCAAATATATTTGGATGCACGGACATCTTATTCGTCGCATATTTTTGGTTTACTCAGAGACTACAGTAATTAGTAGATGATGAGTACGACTAGATTCCTACAACTAAATACAATATTAATTTGGCCTATGGATTATTTTTTCGAATAAAATAAATTACATCCCATGATCTTACATATAATAGTTGCAGTGCCAATTTTAAATTTAAGTAATATTAGTTAGAAATAAGTTTTTGGCTATGTCATTATCACATAACCACTGTTAGTTTAAGAGAATTGCATTGAAGTGACCTCTTTATTTATTTATTTTTTATCCTATTTTCAATTGAATACCTTCATTGAGTTACCCTAACTAAGGTAGTGCTTAATAAAAGGGAGAAAAATACATTAAATAATTGAATTAATTTGCAATTACCATTTGTTCTTATGGGAGAGAAAAGAAGTATATGTAAGGTGGTGAATTGGTCAAATAAAATGAGTGTTAATAATTAAACATATAAATTCATATTAAAATTTGTTTTAGAAAAAAAAAATTGTCACAAAGTTTCAATAATTTATGAACTACTAAACAAATAGTAGATTCAATAGTGTAGATTGGGACAAGATATCTAATCCTTTTTGCCCAAATTAATAAATTTCTAGTTAACTAATATAAGTTTAGTAATTTAATTAATTTACTAATTATAATGTTGTTATTTATTATTTAATTAGTCACTACTAATATAAGCCATATATTAATGTTATTAACAAATTATTGTATTACGTGCATTAAGGCCTTTTTTGGCTTAGAATCAAAAAGTTTCGAATACAATTTTATACTTATTACCCAAAAAATTAATCTAATAAAAAATAATAATCCAAGAACACTTTTAATACGCGCACGTACATACGCGCATGATGATAAATATGAAATTAGAACTCACGATTTCGCAAAATGGTGGAAGTTTAGGATTGATTCTGATACTATATAATTTAAAAGATTGATCAGATAAAAAATAACACTAGAATATTATCGCATTTCCAAACACTCTATTATAAGTATAATTATAAATGATTAAAGATGAAAATAAATAATGGTTTTTTTTGGTAAATATCCTCTGAATATCTAAGAAAGAGAAACATAATCTTTCAATGGATAAAAAAAATAAAAAAAATAAAAAAGAAAAGGTGGTCGTGTGTGTCTCCGTGACACCGAGAGCGGAACCACCGACGCCGCTAAGTAACGGAGCGCCGTCACGTCGCCTAACGGTTAATGGTTTCACGCCGTTAGAGAGCCGTTACGGAGCCTACAGATTCGGATCTTCCTACGTGGCACCTAAACGTTACCCGTTCTACATCAAAAATTATCGCCTGACCTATGTTGACCACGTAGTCCGTAGACCGTAGTGTATTCGAATCTGAACCGTTCATTTACCCTCTCTGTTCCCAATGTACGGTAACGATCAAATGTTTCATGGATGACGTGGTGAACCAGGTTCATGTAGCGGTTTCGCGTGCAATATATTACAAGAGTCGACCCATTTATTTCGCGTGTTGGGATACGAGAGAGGGGGGAGAGAAAACGAAGAGAGGCGACGTCGAAGAGCGCTCTCGAGGTACGGCGATTTCATTTTACCCCCTCATTTTTTGTATATCATCGTAGCTCTTCGAGTATGATCTATGTTGTTGTGGATTTGGGAGGAGAAACGCTTCGATTTGGTGTAATTTTGTGCGATTTCGCCCAATTGTTACCCATTTTCTGAGGGATTTGATGTTTCGATTTGTTTTGGGTTAATTTCTTCGATTTTGAACGTTTTTGTGGTTTGATTTTGTTATTTTACTCTTAAAAATGGTTCATTTATCTTCAAGTCGAAGATTTGGGTGTAATTTGGGGCATTTCGTTGCTTACAGTGAGGTGGACTTAGGGTTTTCGACAATTGAGTCGTTAATTTTGAGCTTCCCCAAGGAAAATAGGTTGCGTTGCCGCAAAATTTTGTTGAATTGTTCTCATTTTGTTATATTTCTCCTATAAAATGGTAAAGTCCTCTTGAAGTTGAAGTTTTTGGTGTAAGTTGGGGCATTTCGTTGCTTACACTGTTATGAACTGGGGCTATTGCTGATTGAGTCGTTAATCTCGAGCTTCCCCAGGGAATTGAAGAGTAAATATCTTCAAAAGAGGTCTTTTGTTAAAGCTTTTGTTGAATTTGTTGTTATTTTGTTGTTTTTCACCTCGAAATGGCAAATTTAGCTTCAGGACAAAGCCTTTGAGTGTAATTTGACGTGTTTCGTTACGTACAGGGGAGGTGAATCTAGGATTACCGATAATTGGATCGTTAATCTCAAGCTTCCCCGAAGAGTTCTAGTAGTTTACATCTTCAGAGAGGGATCTTTGTTGCAACTCTTGTTGAATTTGTTGTATAAGAGAGAAAAGTTTTACCTGTTTCAGCAAATGGGGGATTATCTAGTGTTGCAAGTGGACCACCCGACGACGCCCCCAAGCATGGAGACAATAAATGCTTCATCGTCGTCATCATTATCTTCTTCTAAGGAAGTTACATGTGCCCCCTCTCCTGTTTCTCTGTCCCCACCGATAGGGCAGGTAGCAGTTGTGACCGTAGAGGAAGAAGAGCCACTTATTCAGGTGGTTGAGTGTCGAATTTGCCAGGAGGAGGATCACATCAAGAATCTGGAGACTCCTTGTGCTTGCAGTGGTAGTCTCAAGGTATAATATACATAAGCCTTTCTCCTTTTGGCAATTTCAAATTTTGGACGCATTGTTATGTAAGGTTGTATCATTCTCTGATCAGGTAGTTCCTCTAGTAACTTGGCTTGTATGTTTCTGTGACGTATGATTGCATTAGACGGGGTTTTAATTCTTTAGAAGTGCTATTCAAGTATAGCTCTTTGAAGAAGCACTAGTTAGTTTTTCCATTAAAGTCCTTTCAACATCTTCTTGTTGCAGCAGAAGCAGAAGCTTCAAATGGGATCTCCTTTTCCAAGGAGCTTAAAAGTTCACTTTGGCTTCTTACCACAGTAGAAGCACCAGAGTTTATGTTTGCAGGAGGTTGTCTGCTACTTCTCAGAGTTCGAGAAGTTCTTCTCAAAGCCAGGCCAAATAGGCACATAGGTCTTCACTTGCTGTTTCACTAGTGGGATGTAATAATGGAGAGCCCAAGCAAAGCATGATTGTTATTTAGCGGTAGTCTATGTCTTGGCTATTCATCACTTCCCAATCCAAAGCTAACCAC